>CAHIKZ030000534.1:615000-722500 GCA_903632075.3 Acanthosepion pharaonis | reverse complement strand
AAAATTGGACACTCTTAGAATGGAAAAATCTTATTTCGGCTGGTTAGTCTTCTTTCATGTTATTTCCTACAAACGGTCGTGTTTATGTCTCGAATCCTATGATCCGTACTGAATCGTTCGGACAGTCAAAAATGGAGGTGGCTCAATAATGATTTGAACGGCAATTTCCTGGTATTCTTCTGGGCCTATCATAATTCTTAATGGTAGAATTACTGCAGATAAATATCTCGATATTCTCAATGATAATGTCCTTACAATGGCTATCATAATCTTGCCTGAAAAAGCAAAATCATGGTTTCATGAGCATAACAATCATCTGATCTCAACATAATTGAAACATTATGGGGAGTTCTAGAGCAAAGGTTGAGAAACAGACTAACTCCCCCACAATCGTCGCCGGGATATTGATTGAAGAATGAGATAAAAGCTGTTTTAAATGTTAATGGAGGTCCAACACCATATTAATGAATAAATAAATCTTAAGCGAGATGTTCACATTATTTTGTCTAACCCCTATATATATATATATATATATATATATATATATGTACAAGTATAGGATTGGTGTATACGGAATAAATTATAATAACCAAAGAATGCTATTGTTAAAAGAGTGCTGAATACAGAGTAGATGAAATATAATTTATTCGAAAATTATAACATAAATATGTTATAAAATCACTACAAAAATAGTCATTTTGTTTCAACACGTCTTGTGTCTTATCAAGTAATGGTGTTGAATGTGTATATATATATATATATATATATATGTATATATATATATATATATATATATATATATATATATTGCTTGAGAAATAGCGTTTTCAATACGTGACGATATTTCGTTTCAAACATAGCTGAAAACTATGACATATATACATATATTGAAATATACTGTTTAAAAGCATCCATGTGATTCGTTTGTGTATTGTATATTATATTTTTTATGTTAAATGTGAATATCGCGTAAAATGAGTGACAACTTTTGTCATTTGATGATTTATTAATTCAAAAAAGAAACATCTAAAACGCTGTTCAAAAAGAAAAAAAATGTATGTACAGTTTATAGAGATGTTACGAATTGTTGAGAATCCTGTACGTAAATGGTTCGAATTCTGGAAATGCGAGATCTTTCTGGCAGATTCGCTGTTGATGCTTATGTACAAATCGAAACGACACGGGACATCGCAGAGATACTTCACGTTTTAAGGCATATGAGAATAATTTAATTCATAAATTATTACGATGTTTAGGTGCCAAATGATTTCAGATAAAAACTGAAGATAGCTCATTTCCATCTGTTATTCTCTACTCAAAAACAACGAAAACGACGCATTTTTTTAAAAGAAAATAACAGACGAGGGAAAATGGATTTCTAACAACAATGTATAGCAAAAATGTCAATGAGAACCTAAAATGAGCCAACATTAACCTCTCCCAAAGCCGGTCTGCACACGAAGAATTTGATGCTGTCAATCCTGCGAGATTTAAAGGGCATTGTGTGTATTTCAAGCTTCTTCCACAAAATCAAATATTGAATTTTGAAAGGTGCTATTCCCAATTCGGAAAGATTAAAGGCAGTAATCGATAAACAGCGTTTAGAATTGGCCAACTGATAGAAACCTGTACCACCAGGACATCAATCGTTGTCAATCCTCTGCAGACCCTACAGTAATTAGTACAGTTTGGGTGGAATGTCCCCCTTCATTCGACATATTCACCGGACTCTGCGCCTTCGGATTGCTACTCATTTTGATATAGAAAAGAATGTCTTCATAGGAAGAATATTAATTATCTGGAAGCCAGATGACAAAGTCTTGGAGGGTGGACTAGTGAAACTGCGTTCAAAGATAGCGAAATTCGATATACAATATTTTCTTGTACTATTAATTTGGGGGTAAATAAAGATGAATCTATTCTATGATTGGCTAATTCATTGTTTATGGCTTATCAACCTTTTTGAAGGCTATTCAAAGCCAGAAAATATTTTTAGATTGTAAGAATTTTGGAGGATAATAATGATTTACCGATACAAGTTTTTCTAATACAAGTCTTACTAATTAATCCATAGCTAGGGGGGAAGAGGTGGACTTATACCTTTCTGAAGGGTATTTTAGTGAAGATAACGAACAAAATGTGATTTGGCTCTCTAATTAAGAATTCCGAGGCATTATCCATTATACCAAGCACATCTGGTATTCCAAAGCGGTCACCTATCCAGATTCTGACTAGGCTCGATGTTACTTAACTATCGCGCCTTTATATATATATATATATATATATATATGTGTGTGTGTGTGTGTGTGTGTGTGTGTGTGTGTGTGTGCGTGCGTGCTAAAAAGATAACATTGATGGTGTCACCAACAGACAACTTGCCAAAGAACCTAATATCTTAGACAAGTAAAAGATACCGAAAGAAAGACCAAAGGGAAGGCAAAGGCTCAACGCGTAGACTCACTTGACAGCGCAAAAAATGCCTTACAGCAACAACGCACAACGAAGGTCAACTTGAATCGCAAATCAAGTTTCAGGCTATCGATCACCAGGTGTTCTAATCGCCAGATGACTGCGAAAGAATGAAACTTAGGTTGTGGCTCAGAACTGACGATCGATCGACCATATATATATATATATATATATATATATATATATATATATATATATATATATGCGATCGAATTACTTCATATGTCATTATAGCGGATACTCGTATTTGAAATAAATGTCCTATTTTATTTTTCCTTTAATTAGTGCGTATTACGCCTATCCGTTTGCGTATTAGAAAAAAACTTAATGTGCTCTACAGCAGTAAAGCAAACCGGACCAAACGGTGGATTCTCCTACAATAGGCAGGCCGATAAATGTAATATGCATTGTTTGAGGTAAAATAACATAGGGCGTCTATTTCAAATACGAGTATCCAGTAATAATAATCTTTGCGTTAATAAAAATCTTGGATTAAAAATAAATCCAATAGTCTGTTAATTCAAAATTAGATTATAGCTCAATTAAATATTTAACAACAGTAAGAATTCATCCAAAAAACACCACGACGAACTCGTCAGACCCAGAATCATTAACCAAACTATAACAATACGTACCTGAATATTGTTTAGGCATGAAACTCCGATCGTACTGTCGGAATCGAGTACTATGTATTTTTTATTATATTATATATATATATATATATATATATATATATATATATATATATATATATATATATGTATATGTATGTATGTATGTATGTATGTATGTATGTATGTAGCACCGTTATTTAGCATTGAGCACTCTTTCTAACACCAAAGTATATATATTGGATTGGTGCATAATTTTCAGATTATAAAAATGCCTGGCGATAATCATAAGCTCGGAATAATCATTTAAACATGTTATAGTTGAATTGTTATGTTTCATTTTCATAATAAATATTGTTAAAAAACGCCAACAATTACGCACCAACACAATATATATATATATATATATATATATATATATATATATATATATATATATATATATTTTGAACAATAAGAAAATAAAAAATTAATAAATATAATATATATATATATATATATATATATATATATATATATATATATATTGATTGGTTGATTCATAGCTGCCTGATCATCACTTTTCAGGCTTGACAGAGATCAAAATCATTGTGGGCGATGCTTTTCAACCTTACAACCTCTTTCCCACAGACGAAAAGCTGCAAGTCTATCACAATTTTATTGCCATTTCCATTTTCAGACGAGGTACATTCTTTAGTTCCACCAGTTCAGATCTTTACAGATTAGGACTCAACATGTTACGTCCACAGGGACTTATCGTCATCATTTCATTCGTATTCCATTCTAAAGAAAGAAGTCCCAACCAGATAAATTCTTATCAAGAGTTGCTATTTTGTAGTACAGACTCAAAAGAGGATGCTTTATCGATCACTTAAGTCTTAGATTCTTCATATCTAAGGCCAATCCTTATCTGCCTTATATATATACTCATAATTCTCAGTTACTTCCATACAAAATTCTAATTTATTAACTCTCTACCTTGAGTCACTCCTGAGGCTCAAGTAGTATAAATCCCGCCGGGAGCTATTCTTTTTTTGATCCATACCGTTTGTACCTTATTAAAATTTGTGTGTCGCAGTAAAACTGCTATAATTACGTAAAAGATGAACTTTTCAAAATTAATGGTGATAATAAAAAAGATGACTTATATATTCGGGTGTGTCTCTATTATGGTTTTATTTAGTTTCAAATTCAGAGAAATATTCTGAAATTATTTATTCATGAAAAATGACATCAGAACTCATTACTCACCTAACCAATACAATTTCTACACACGCAACAAAACTGATATCCATGGAAGGGCTGCGATTTCTAAACATTTGATCACAAAGTCGAACACCAAGTTGTGAAAAAATGGTGTACTGATCACGAAAATTAGACACTCTTGGAATTGTAAAAATTTATTTTGGCTGGGTAGACTTCTTTCATATTATTTCCTACAAAGGGGCGTGTTTATGTCTGGAGAACATAAACACGCGTGAATCCAATGATCCGGATTGCATCGTTCTACGTGACGTTATTTCGTTTCAAACATGGCTGAAAACTATGACATATATACATGTATTGAAATATGCTGTTTAAAAGCATCTATGTGATTCGTTTGTGTATAGTATATTGTTATTTTTTTATGTTAAATGTGAAAATGGCGGAAAGTGAGAGACATTTTTGTCATTTGATGATTTATTAATTCAAAAAAGAAACATCTAAAACGCTGTTCAAAAAGAAAAAAAAACTTATGTACAGTTTATAGAGATGTTACGAATTGTTGAGAATCCTGTACGTAAATGGTTCGAATTCTGGAAATGCGAGATCTTTCTGGCAGATCCGCCGTTGTTGCTTATGTACAAATCGAAACGACACAGGACATCGCAGAGCTACTTCACATATGAGCGTTTTAAGGCATTTGAGAATAATTTGATGACATATATTCGAGTGTTTCTCTATTATGGTTTTATTTAGTTTCGAATTCGGAGAAAAATTCGAAAATTATTAATTCCTGAAAAAGCTTTCCGGATGCACGAATTGACAATAACAAAAAAAAAAAGAAATTAGAATCGTTGAAACTAGTTCAAAATCCGTCTCCGATATTTTAATTTCGCACTAATGTCCTGAGAAAAGGGATGAACACGTTACTTCTACTCCAGTTGTGAATTAACTACAGAGAAAAAAATGCCCTCTAAAACTGATTGGCAACCAATGGGAAAGAGACACCAAAAGTCGATTCTTTAACTTTCCCAGGAATAATCATAGCTATGTAGAATTAAACAAAAGGTTTGTGGAGACTCATCACCTCCTGAAAATATTTGGTATTTAAAAAACAAAAAAGACCAAATAATAAAGGTTATACAAAATTAGTCTTTAATGTAATAAATAAATTTTTAACCGTCCAGTTTATTTTTTTAACACTTACCTCTAAGAGAAGTGTATTTTTAAGCTAGACGGGTTATAAAGAGAAATTATTATTAGTGATGTGTGAAAATCTATTTTAGAAAGGGCGTTTAAAGAAGCACTAAAGTTATTTCTTTGTGTATTGTTGCGAGTTTAGATCATTTTTTGTATTTATGGAAAGTTTTCATATTTAATGACCAATGAGAGACGGTCTCTCAGCTCGTTATGCATACCTGGATAGAGCCTGGTGCGAAACACCTTCTTTGAATGAAAGGACTACGGTTGGCGAATGACTTCAGAAAGCAATTTATCGTTGCGGAGAAAGGATAGAAGTGTCCACGGAGGATTAGTCCATCAGAGGCGGGTCATAAATCATCAACGGGTAAGAAAGAAAAGCCGACAATTATATTAGGTTTGTTCAAAAATAATGTCGTTTTTTTGACGTTAAGTTGAACGTCAAAAACGACATTATTTTTGCACCAACCTAATAGGTAGATTCAAGTTCAGTAAATAAAATTCTTTCGGCGTCTTCCAAAGAAGAATTTGAACGAAACAAACACATGAGGTTGAACTTTCCTCTAAAGGAATGAATAAAGTCCTGAAAACAACCAGTTCAAAACACGAAAACCCTTTGTGCTGAGACACACCTAATCTGTATTCAATTAAAAAAAAATTAAATGAGTGCGCTTTTGTATTTTCTGCCTTTTGCAATTTTTACTTCTTTTTTTATATATATTTTTAAAAGGCGTAGTTGAGTTAATGGATAGCGGCTCGGATTGAGAAAACGGAGAGACGAGTTCGAATTCCAGTTGAATCCATTACATTCACTTATGTGCTAATACCCTTGGGAAAGGTATGAATCATCATCTTCTTTCTCAGCTATGGGTAAATAGCAGGACAGAACGGGCTCTATAGCCTTGGATGGCAACTGGTCTACCGCAGAAAGAAGTGGCAACGTACTGCGGGAAAAAAATCTACCTCGTCAGTCATGTATTGAATGATACATGATCGCCTAAGCATTTATCACCCATGGCACATAACTGACTGATTGCCATTGAATCCGTGTCTTTTTCTAAACTGTAACACTTTTTTTTTCTTTTTTTTTTTATCAATCCCTTTTTTTAAAATATCTAAGATGTGTTATCCTTCCTTAATAGTTGCACAAAAGAACATTTTTGGGCAAATTTTATATTTGTAGCTTTTTTGAATTCACTTGTGTAATAAATGTTTTACAATTAAAATTTTATGCAGTGTTTGAGTCTTTGTTTATTATTTGCTTCTATTTTAACGTCAAGAAGATAAGAAGCAAGTTTTCTCTTTTCCTTTTCTATTCCCACAAACTAGGTTTTTGTGTTGGGAAAAACTATGTTAATTTGGTAGGGAATAAACATTTTTTTCATGTACAATATTGAAAATACATCAATAAATTTTGTTTCTATAATATGAATACATAATTTCAATACGTAGAAATCAACACATTAGAGGGACCCGTAAGACATAAAATGGCCACGTAATATGCAGAATTTCTTTCTATATTCACTTTGTATTTACAAACGTTCTATCTCTTAAACTTGAACACTCCTTTCCCATAGCCACGGTATATTTTAAAAAAAAAACAATTTGTATGTATATATACATATATATGTGGAAGTGCGTGTTAAAAACACATACGTATATAAATGTTATGGTCCAAGTTCCTTGTACCACGGTGATGGTCCAAGGTTAGAACCAATGAAAGAATAACACGAACACAGGTATGGAATACAAAGATATATTACAACAGAAATATAATACAAAGAAGTAGAAGTATTAGTAATGACTATCAGATTTGGTTATGGTGAACTATGTTGTCTCGACAAAGTATCAGTATTCCAATGTCCTTACAATATGCTCTCAATTATCTCTCCTCCTCTTACAATATCCTCATACCTCTTGAGAGGCGCAGTATTTATAATGTCAGGAATAGTCTATTATTATTATGGGTAAGTTCCCATAACAATAAACACACACACACACACACACACACACATATATATATATATATATATATATATATATATATATATATATATATATATATAGTCGACTCTCACGTTAAATTCGGCGTATGAGGGTCAAGCAGATCAGTTTCCAGGAAACCGACAGCCCGACAACGGCGCATGAGATTTGATTATAGTGGTGAAGGCTTCATGCAGGACCAGCCACACTTTTGAAGGACGAATATATAAAGCAAGAAACATATATATACACATATATGTGTGGAAGTGCGTGTTAAAAACACATATGAATATGCATATATATATATATATATATATATATATATATATATATATATATATATATATATATATAAATATAAATGTAAGTGATTGTTAAAAATACATATGTATATGTATATAAACATATATATATATAAACATATATATGTGGAAATACGCTTGTGTTGACAGAGAAAAAACACTGTATGACGACTGTTAGTTGCGCGCATAAAGTGTATCGCCACTCTTTTCATTGCAACTATATAAAGGTCACTGCAGGATTAATGAAAATGAGGGAAGTTGAATTATTTATTGTCATGGTCTTTTGTTTACTTATTGTAATTATTCATTATTGATTGTTTTGCATTTAGAATTTCAGTATTTTTTTCTTTTCATCGGTTATATATTTGTGCATTTGAAATACAGTTTATTATATTCATATTACGGAATTTCAGATAATCATTAGATATGAAGTTGTAGGTAGCGTAGTAGGAATTTGTTTTCATGTCTGCATTTGGAAATTATACTTTGTTTAATACTTTATCTTGTTCTGAAAATGTGATTATCGCAATGTTCTCTTCGCAAAAGATATAATTTGTGAGCCGTTGCCGTAAGATAGTGCTAGTTGCCTTATTTTTATGTTCTTTTTGGTGTGCTTATGGTTATGCGTGTCTGAATTTACGTTTTGAGTGGATTTTGCTATTTACATATATTTTAGGGTTAAATTATATTTTGCATGTGTGATTTCTCTATTTCCATGTACCTGTTGTTTTCATATACTTTTCTAGGTTTCCTTTCACACCTGCTGTAGCTTTGTAAGCTATCTTCGTTTCTGTGCAGTTGTCGATTAGTGGGTATTTCTACTTTGTTTTGCACTTACAGGCATGTGCTGCGAGTGAGAATAAAATGATAACTAAAAATAAGCAAACCGAATTTCATAGATAGTTTGCTATCGTCAATAAAATTTTTAAAAAAAGTGTATTTAATTACACTAAAATGTTTTTTTTCCTGGTTATTTCTTGCTGAAATAAGGATGCATGTAATATGCCAGTGCATCTTTATCGCGTTGAATAGGGTAACAATATAAAATATGCAGTGTTAACAGCAGACACAAAAATGAAATTACAGGAACTCCGAAACAATGCGCTAAACCTAAGCGGAGAGAAAGGACTAATCATCTTACTTATTATAAAACGCAGATTGTATGTATGTGTGTGTGTGTGTGTCTGTACGTTTATATATTGGATCGGATTTCCTACATTTTTCAACTGATTTCAACAAAACTTCACAGGACTACGTAAAATTACCTTGCGGTGGTTCTAACAGCGCCAAAAATCGGAAAAACACATGAAATCAATTTGAAAACACAATTAAGAGGCATCACGAGAATGAAAGTGGGACAACCCATATCGAGCTATACTTATTATAAAACCCAGGTTGTTTGTGTGTGTGTGTGTGTGTGTGTGTGTGTGTGTGTGTGTGTGTGTGTGTGTGTGTGTGTGTGTGTGTGTGTGTTGTGTTCGTTTATATATGGGATCGGATTCCCTATATTTTTCAACCGATTTCAACAAAACTTCACTTTTTTTTTTTTTTTTGGCAGGTATTTTTCTTATTGTCTTGCACTTTTTTTCTTTATTTTTACATTCAAATTCTTTAAAATTCCATTTACAAGACAATTGTTTATAATCAAATTCTATTCAATCGGTAGACTCATAACGATTGAAAACAATGTTTGTGTTTGAGTTTGGGTTTGACCAATTCGTAAAAAAAAATTTTTTTTAAATCATTAAGACATGCGTGTCCGTCAACCTTAAACAATAATCTTTGTCAATTTTATTTTTCAGTCTTTATGATGGTCAATACTTGATCTATCTCTTACTGTTACATCCCCGGGCAACGCCGAGCTCTACTGCTAGTCAATTATAAGAAAACAGAATGTATGGTCGTTGGCAAAAGGGGCATTCGAAGATACGAGCGAAAAACCCGAAATTTAAGCAGCTGTTAAATGTTAATGGGATCATAAAAAGACAGTTGAAGTATTTGGGACACATGATAAGTAATGAGGGCTGGGCGATTTCGCCATCTACACGACGTATTAAAGAAAGTAAGAAGAATATTCTAAAACCGCATTTGCAAAGAAAGACAGAATGCGTTGCAGTCGGCAAGAGAAACAGCCCAAGAGGCAAACTCGGAATTAGAGATGGAAAAATCAAATACGAAAATTAAATATCTGAGAAGTGTATAAAGAGAAGACAAGAAAATATGACAGCGATATACGAAGGCACATTGGATTAGAGAATGACGTTTCCTAAAAGCTAAGCAAAGTATTTAAAACATGAAAACGTTGTTAAAAACAAAGAAAAATGTGCTTCTTTCAGATCCAAAGGAAGTATTCCCTTTTCATTCGCATTTATCTTAAAAAAACAATTACTTCTTCATATGTTCCTTTCATGATGTTCTCAGCATCCTTCTGTAGAACCACATCTCAGTTGCCCAAGGTGAGAGATCGTATCTCTTCGGAATTTCCTATCTTAGTAAATGTTAGCACTGTCCATCCCTTCCCGTCTATATTGTGCCATCCATTTATACAATCCAATACTGATTCTTTCTTGCCTTTTCAGTTAATTATCCTTGTTATTCATTATGTATCCTTGAGATTGTAACTTTCTCTTTCTTATATCAAGTAGAATTTCATTTACCTTAATAACCACTTACTTCCTCATATGTTCCCTTTTTGATATTCTCAGCATCCTCCTGTAGAAACACATCTCAGTTGCCCATCGTGAAAGATCGTATCTCTTCAGAATTCCCTATCTTAGTAAATGTTAGCACTGTCTATCCCTTCTAGTCCATATTGTGTCATCCATTTACACAGGCCATCACTGATTCTTTCTTGCTTTTACTATATCCATTTGATAATCCTCGTTACTCATTATGTGTCCCTGAAATTGTAATTGCCTCTTTCTTATATCAAGCAAAAGTTTCTTTTTCCCTCTCTCCTTAAAACATCCTACTTCCTCATACGCTCCCTCCGTAGTATTCTGACGATCCTTTTTTAGAACGACATCTTCGTTACCCCACCATTCCTCTTTCCTCCAGCATTTAATGCCATATAGAAGCAATGACATCATATAAAAGTTGAGCACACTTGTTTTCCAATAGAATTTCACTGTTTCATAAAATTTGGGTTCAATTTTGGAAGGCATATTTCCTTATTTCAGTTCGCCTTCGGATTTCTTCGCCACATTTTCTATCTTCACGTCCTTCTATATGGCAGGGCATACCTGCCAATCTCCTCACAGATGATGAAGAAAATTGTTGTGGATTCTGAGATGAAATTCGGTCTCCAATGAATGACAAACGAAAGAATTAAATATAAGAAATTAAATGTATTTACCCAATAATACAATGGGTATACTGTTAGAAAATCCAGGAACGCGGTTAGTAATAATATATATATATATATATATATATATATATATATATATATATATATATATATATATATACAGTCTCAATAGGACTTCCTTAGAGTCTACGTGCTTGTAACTGTGACTTCTACAAGCAATTTACCTCACACTATTACTCCACCTCCAACTCAATCACAATCTCTGCTCACTCTCTCTCTCTCTCTCTCTCTCTCTCTCTCTCTCTCTCTCTCTCTCTCTCTCTGGGTATTTAACGGCAGCAGTCCAAGTAACACTCTGGTCGAGTCCACTTATATGAATAAGGGGAGGACCCCATAACAAAAATTGAGGCAACAAAAAAGGATAATCTATACAAGAATACCTTAACAGTAACGAGGAAGCGTTAAGGAAAATGTACATAGAAATAATCCTTACACTTAGAATTAGAAAGGTGGAGTTGACATTTCTAAGACATAACAAAAAAAGAGGTTCTTGCAGAATATGATATTCACGAGATATATTGAAGGCAAGAAGGACAAAGCGAATCAGTACGTAACCTACGTAAGAGGCGTGTTTAAATGGCTCTCAAAACAGGGATATGGGCTATCAAGGATAGAAAATTGTGGAGACTTATGATGAAACATTTCGTGAGGGATCACTGAACATAGAAGACAGTAATAAATATACTTACCTTTTCTAAGAAACACTCTCAACGTATTTTTCTTTTTCTTGGGAGTATCTGTGTTTTTTCCACAATTTCTGTAGATCATGTTAAGCCAACGTCCGCCTATAACCAACGTGCTGTTGAAGGGATCGTACATCTCACGCGATCTAAAAGAAAAATATCGGTGTCCTTGAATTCGAAAGGATTATTGTTGTGAATATGGATTATCTCCTCTTTGATAATCCAAGCTATAAAAGCTGTACATTTCCGCTTGTCAAGTAGACGAGTAGTAAGATTCTTAATTGAATAAAAGATTACTAGACAGAATCTCTTGTCCTGTTTTCATTACAATTTATTCAATTAAGAATGGAACAATTTATGCGACCGGAGCGATTTACCACAGATTCAGAAAGCGATTCAGCCGACAAGTGCTGGAAACATTGGCGGGAGACATTTACAAATTTCATCGAGGTTCTACGTTCAGAAAGATCGGGACGTCCCATCAATAGGCGTGCGCTCCTAACCAACTACCTGTCTCACACAGTCAACGAAATTATCTCGGATTGCGTTACCTACGAAGAAGCAATCAATGTACTGAACGCTACATACATAAAGCCCCAAAATGAGATATTTTCTAGACACCTACTTGCGACTCGCCGACAAGAATCAGGCGAAACATTGGACCATTTCGTTAAGAGCCTTCGAACACTGAGCAAAGATTACTAGACAGAATCTCTTGTCCTGTTTTCATTACAATTATATCTAGTAATTAATAAAGTTAGATTTGGTGTCAAGTGATAACGAGATCTCAAAACCTGTGAAACATTTTAAAGGTCTTCTCTAGCTTCAGAGGCGCTTGCCTAAAATCATCCAGTGTTGGCCTGACAAAACCAAAACAAATAGCTAGTTCCTATCACAGATCAATTCCGTGGTGTAATTCATATTTAATGTCCCGATAACACTGTCGATGAATAAGTGCTGGTTATGACATTAAACTACATCCGACAACAAGGGTTCTGGCCGTGAGTTTGAAGGTCATGGGGACCATGCGACCACCTCTTAATTACTGTTGTTTCTAGGTCCATCCTGACCCTGGTGGTAGCAAGTGTTATCGTCTATGTTATGGACATATAGTGAATCCCTTAAGAAAAACAAAGCACTAAGAATGTATAAAAATACATTTTTTATAGTAAAAATAGCATCAATGCATTTTTATATATAAAAATTACTTACTGTTGTAACCTAAGGAAGATTACTAAATAGAATAATCAAAAAAAGATTGCTAATGAATGATAATACCTAGGACAATAAAAACACATATAAGATTCGCCAGCGGCGCGTAGAAGTAGTCAACTGCTAGTCAAGTGAATTCCACAATGAATCTCCAACTGCAGGATATCTACCAACCGCCCCACGCAGTCAGATGTGGCACAAGGCCGAATTTAATGTGGGGTATCAGATATATGTGGCTTTTATCAAAACTGGTCACCGTATTGCGCATATGTGAAGCATGTTTATGGTATACTCCTATCAGACTCGTTGTGATTGCTATATTAGCCTTTGCATATTTGTAGCCTAGCGTCACTTTGTCGTGATGTTGCTCTCTCACCTAATAATAATAATGTTGTAACCGAGGGAAGTTTACTGAATAGAATAATCAAACGAAGGTTGGTAATGAACGATAATACTTAGGAATAGAACAACACATATAAGATTCGCCAGCGGCGGGTAGAAGTAGTCAACTGATACAAGTGAGTCTAATGAATTTCATAATGAATCTCTTACTGTAGGATATCTACTAACATCCCCACGCGGTCAGATGTAGCACAATGCTGAATTCAATGTCGGGTATCCGAGACCGTAGGCTCGGATAAAAATTCCCTGTAGACCCCGTATAAAACGGGGTCGCGTACTTATTTCCCGAGACGAGACTCTGCCCTACGACATAGCCTCCTCTAGGGATCCTCTCTCTTCGTCGATTTTAATTCTCATTTGTTCCTAAACAAAATCAAACAATAGTCTTTGTATCAGACGTAGATCTCCATAGTAACACAGACATTCACAATTACGTGCTCTTTCAAATAGAGCTTCGTCGATTTTAATTCTCATTTGTTCCTTACCTGTTCTCTTATAGCATATATAATCTAAACAAAAATGCCAAAATGATAATTGTAGTACGAGAGTGGATGGGCTGAAATGTTTAAATGCTGACTTCGATGGAGAGATGCTAGAGCCGTGAAATCTTGTATATATTAATATCAACTCTTCTTAATGTTTCTTTCCACGAAAACTGAGATCTGACTGTTCACAGATGACTTCTAAAATAACTCGTAGCAATTTATCTTTAACATGGACAAAATTTGGCATTTTGGTGCTATCATTTACCTGCAGAAAGGGGGTTTTAGTCCCCAGGAACATTCATGGTGTCATGGTTGCTACATTAATTGTCAACGCTTCAGATTTATCAAAAGTGCAAAAGATGGCAGTAGAATTTAGGATAGGAAAAACAGTTTTGAAGATGACCCAAGGTATGGACGTCCTGCAGCTGCCACCACTGAGGAAAACGTTGATTGTGTTCACCACATGGCGCTGAATGCCAGCAACTGAATATAAATCAAATAACCAATACCAATAGTATATCCCATGAAAGAGTTACGAATATTTTGGACAATGAACTTGACATGGCGAATGTTTCTGCTCGGTGGACGCCACGTCATCTGACACCTGATCAAACGAACACCAGCCTTATCAAATCCTAAGAAAATCTGGCATTGTTTGAGGTAAATCATGGAATGTGACTAAATGAGGTTTATTTTCAACATAGTCCTCTCTGTGGTCCACACACTTCTTACATCGGTGTTGGATCTCATTGGTGAAGAAGCTTCCATTGCGTGTTAAATAAAAGGTCAACAACTGCAGATATGACGTCATCAGCACTGAGGTACCTTTTAGCAACAAAGCTTTTTTTTGTTTTTTGTTTTTTTGTTTTTTTTTCATGTTGGGGAAAAGTTGATAGTCAAATTGAGCCAAATCCGGAGAATAGAAAGAGTGATCAAACTCATGAAAAACAGTCCAAAATGTTGGCTCGCTAAAATGTATTTTGATCTCGATCAAATATTACTTATATATTTAAGTATTATAAATAATAAATAAAATATACAGAAAATATTGTCAGTAAGTTTTCATTTTTTTTTATATTTGTGGTTTATCTATATTAAAATTTTAGATTAAATCTAGAATCGCAAATTTAACTTATAACATCTTCAATGAACTTGACGCTACATTCAAAAACATTTGTGATTAATATTAAAAACTCTCTCAACACTGAGCTAAATGCGCGTGTTCGAAAGTCTTCTGCCATTAAATCTCGACCGACAAAGAAAGTATGGAAAAAAATCAAGCTGAGAGAACACACCAATATCTGATCTATAAATGGTAGCGGTAATGTTAATATTAACCGTTACCTCTAGTTGCGCTTTGTTTACACCCTATCCATCGTTCTGAGATCAAAGTGTAGTATCTGATTTCGGGTGAACTACATTTAATCTCTCAATTCTGTTTCTGTCTTCGGACAGAAAATAAATAAACGAGGGATACCTGGTTTTCGCGGTTTCTCAGGTTTGGACAACTAAGGCGATTGGTAACTCTTTGTATCAATAATACACATCAGTAAGTGTTGTTGGAACAGAACTTTCTTAGACAAACTACATATTCTGAAAACTTCTCACATTCAGTCTATAATTTATTTCTCTCCATACAGTATTTTTTTTTCCGGTTAGCATTTCTAACAATTTCAACATGTCTAAAAATTCCTACGAGAATTCACCGGCACAAACGCTGAATAGTTCTCATGATGAAATATATAATTAGGATCTTTTTCTGTTAATTCACCCCAAATAATGTAAAGTTACTTATCGCAAATATTAATTCACCTCCCAAAATTATAAATTTTAAATCAAATCGCTTTTTCGGTGATGGCTCTTGAAACGAAGATATTGTTGGGTGTCTGTGGGTTTGTGGTAGATATCTGTGATTATGTGGGTTTAATCCTCACTGGGTTCCCCGTACTTTCGGCCTTGTGCCACATTTAAGCCGGGCTTAGAAAATCACTCAGTGGTTGTTTCTATTTCTAATGATTATAACTAAGAATGGAAATTCGTTAGAAATTATATTCTTGGGCGAATTTGATCTTCGGGTGTAAATTTTGAAGTAGAGTGTGGAATTGGTTAATATCGTCCCATGAAGATTTTTAGAAAATGAATCAATCGTCTAAGTATCGTTTCCATGATTTAGTGACGTGGGTTTTTGTACTTTTCCCATATATTAGCTCTATCTTTTCATGGACTTTTTCCTCTTGGTAAGCTAATGTTAGGATGGCATATTTTAGTGACATTTTTGTTCCCATCGCGGTACTTTCGGTTTGAATATGGTTTTTGTTGTAAAATTCATGTGTTTTTGTTCAGGATTAGGTCTATACTATCGATAATGAATTCCTTGGTGAATTTATGATGTAGTATTTTTAGGTGTTTTTCAATCCAGAATGAGATTGCCTGTTTACCTAATTCATGATTCATGGAAAATGTTGTTATATAGTATACTTGTGTCAGTCGTTGCCATGAGTGTTCCCGGATCTACTTTTGTTGTATGGAGCTAAGGAAGTGGATATCGTCTCGGATGGAGCTCTTAATCTGTTAAGTAAATGGTTGCAGTGTGGTTTCTATTAGGTTAATGTTAAGGGGTCCACCCCTTTTTCATACAATTGGACTCGCCCAGTGCGTACTTGTACTGCTGCCGGCGAATACCCGGGAGTGAGACAGTTAGAGAGAGGGTGATACACTGATACAGTGATACAGTGAGAGAGTGAGGTAACCGCTTTGTAGGAGTCACAGTTGCGAGCACGTAGACTTAGAAGGAAGTCCTACTTCGATACTGAATTGCCCAGACTATATATATTATTATTGCTACTAACCGTGTTTCTGGATCTACTAACCGTATTACCAATATTATTATTGCGTCAATACATTTATTTGCTATATTTCATTCCTGCGTTTGTCATTCATTTGAGACCGGATTTTATCTCGGAATCCACAACAGTTAATGAATCTGCTAGGTGGACAGGCTGCTCCTGCTATTATGGGTTTCGAGATAAGGTCAATGGTGTTTAGGATGTTAATACATTCAGATTTTTGTGTCCGGATAGCTACTTTTATTTATTTTGATTACGGTAATCTTTAATAATTGCTCGTTTTTGGAATTAAATTTATAAGGAAATACTTTTCTTTTTTGCTAATATCTTATTATATGCTAAACAGAGTTTCGTAATTTTTTATATCATATTTTGTCTTATTTGGTTTCGATTAACGTATAGTTGTTCTTATTTCCTAGTGCCTTTAGAATTTTTCCGGTTAGTAGTTCTAACAATTTCAACATGTCTAAAAATTCCTACGGCACAAACGCAGAATAGTTCTCACGATGAAATATATAATTAGGATCTTTTTCTGTTAATTCACCCCAAATAATGTAAAGTTACTTATCGCAAATATTAATTCACCTCCCAAAATTATAAGTTTTAAATCAAATCGCTTTGTGGATGATGGCTCTTGAAACGAAGATATTGTTGGGTGTTTTGTTAATATCTTGTTATATGCTGAACAGAGTTACGTATTTTTTTATATCATATTTTGTATTATTTGGTTTCGATTAATGTATAGTTGTTCTTATCCCCTAGTGCCTTTAGAATTTTCGTTTTATAATATATATTGTCCATGTTGACTATAGCACTGCCTTTGTCTGATTCTTTTATAATTATGTTGTTATTTTTCTCGATGCTTTCTAAGGTTACTCATTGGCCGTATGTAAGATTATTGAAGGATTTGGATTTTTTTGGTCGTTGAGGCGCCAGAGTTTTTTTTTTTTTTTTTTTTTTTTTAAAAAAAACATGTTTAGTTCATTTGTATTATAACAAGTCATAACCCGACACACACCATGCAAACATAGTGGCCGAACACTCTAGTCGGTCCACACACACATCATACAAATATGTATGGAGAAGCAAGTGTGTTTGCTTCTGCCAATGTGGGCATATGACGGAGCAGACTAAAACACACATACACGCACACAGAGGAACCCTACATACCAGAGAAAGCGTTTATATATATATATATATATGTGTGTGTGTGTGTGTGTGTGGGTCTGGGTGTGGGTGTGTGCGTGCGCGCGTGTGTGCGTGTGTATGTATGTATATATATATGTATATATATATATATATATATGTTTGTATTGAAACATTAATCGAAACCAAATAATACAAAATATGATATAAAAAAATACGTAACTCTGTTCAGCATATAACAAGACATTAACAAAACACCCAACAATATCTTCGTTTCAAGAGCCATCATCCACAAAGCGATTTGATTGAAAACTTATAATTTTGGGAGGTGAATTAATATTTGCGATAAGTAACTTTACATTATATATATATATATATATATATATATATATATATATATATATATATATATATATATATATATATATATATATATATATATGTATGTATGTATGTGTATATATATATATATATTTTTTTTGGACTGATATGATTTTGTGACCCTGGATTTCACGCTTTTGTGATATTGTGCGCTTTCTAATATTGTACCGCGCGCATATAATATATATATAAATATATATATATATATATATATATATATATATATATTGATATTGATATTTATATATATATATTTGTATACACACACTTTTCACACATATATATATATATGTGTGTGTGTGTGTGCGCGCGCATGCGCGTATTTAGGGAGTATCTTTTCATTCATGCCTGTTTGGTTGAATAATCTCGACATATTATGTATATTTGTTTTTATTTTAATCTTTTAATCCTCTCAAGTTTACTGATCAATTTCTTAAAAAATTCAATCCCTGAAGATGATCTTGGATGAGATTTAAAGTATTTAGGAATAAAACCATGCGGATAATTGCTGATTTTTTCTTGATCAATATTTTATCGATACTCAGAAATTGATTTGTGAACTTGAGATTCCCCGACATATATATATATATATATATATATATATATATATATATATATATATATATATATATATCCGTGAATGTGTATATGTATGTTAGAATGTAAATCATCAGAAACTTTATTTCAGACAAGAATAAAAAAAAGTGGTTGACATGATATAAAGCCTAAAATTATATAAGAAATTAGGATTTAAATGATTCAGACTTACTCTATTGGGAGTAAAATACATGTCTGGCATTTTCTTCTGTGCAAAAGCAATCTTTTATCGTCACTGAAGATATTTATATTTCCTTTGGCATTCACTCTCTCCAGGAAAATGAAAACGATAAAACCCAATAAGATCAGTCGTTGTCCCATGGTGCACAAAGGCGATTGAAAACTAAAATGATTTGCGTCTTCCCAAGTCAATTTATATAAAAACATAGCAATTGCCTTTGCTGTCCACAAAGACTTTTCGACGACGAGGTTAGGGAAGTAAATAAAACTTGCGTTATTTTGCGTGTGAAACTTTCAAAATGCTACAGCTAAGTTAAAAGTTTTTCTTGTTTAGAAGCCATTAAAACGCTTTCAGAGGAAGCAGTCGCAGATCGATACCATCCAAAAATATACAGTTACGTAACAACGGCAAAGAGACACCTGATGTCACTCACGAACATTATCTCTCCGCTTCTACAGTTTAAACACTGCATACAAGGGATTTAATATAAGTGGCACTCTTACTAAAAAGAAAAAAATCTCACAAGAACAAGAAACTAAAAATAGCAGGTCTCATATAAAATTAAAACATTACGATACTTATTAAAACAATTTGTACCTCTCTGTATCTAAAATCAACAATTCGCCCTTGCATGGAGTATTGCTGCCATATATGGTCTGGAGCCCCTTCTGTTTGCCTCGGGGTTCTTGACAAGATCCAGAGGCGGATATGCAATATATTTGGCCCTGCTCTGGCATCTTGTCTACAGTCACTATCTCACAGACGCGCCGTCGCCTCTCTCTGCCTGTTTTACAAATACTTTCATGGCAATTGCTCCGAGGAGCTGCATTCGCTGGTTCCCAGACTTCATGAGTTCAAGCGCCCTACGAGGCTGGCATCCCGCTCTCACCCCTTCACTGTCGAAATGCCTAAATATAGCCGTCTCTTCTACTCCAATAGCTTCATGTCTCGCACCTCTCGCCTGTGGAACTCCCTTCATTATTCCAGTTTCCCTGAGAGCTATAATCTCCAGCTATTCAAATGTAATGTCAATCGACATCTCCAGTTGCTTTGATCTATCCACTACCCTTCTCCTCATCCTTTCTTCTATCACTCCTATCTGATTTTGCTCCAAATTTTCTGTAACCCCTTGCGTCCTAGTGGCTTCCCACCTTGCTTGGGGTGAAACGCTTAAAAAAAAAATTATCTTTAACAGCGATACTGAAATATCTAATGCGTTTTAACAAAACAGTAAATGAACACTTCCCTAACCTTTTCATTAATTTGCAAAATCGCAAATATATATTGTTGCGGATGTTTGATGTCTGTTGGAGAGGAATAGAAGGTTTGAATTATCAGAAGGCTTAAAATTGTGTGTGTTCAATAATCTTCCATCCACAATAATTAATACAAGACATAGAATAATGATTCATAAACATCTTGTTTCAAAACGTTACAATTGAATTTATTAATATTTGATATACATGCATAAATACTGAGTGAAAAGGTTAGACAGAGTTGTGTCTCTTAGACTAGGTAATATTTGTACCTAAGCTCATAAAGTGAAAGTAATTATTAAACTGTAGTTCAGGAAGAATAAAGTTTCTTTAGGATATTTGGAATTGTTTATTGTATAAGTTGGTAAAAGTTCAGAAGAGATTTCAGAGTTTGTACTTGCGTGAATGTTGACTGCATTAGTTAAGACGGGAGTTCTTAAAGATTGCATCTTGGTAGCAAGGAATGAGACGGGAGAGAGAGATGAATGAAAAGAAAACACAAGGGAGTTAACACATGTTATGTTTTTTATAATTTTGCTGCACCACGTGGGAGGCTCAAAACGAAAACGCGGGAAAACAGATTTGTCGCATGCAGGCGGTTTGATTGGTCGCAACTGACCAATCAGCGAGCTAGATTGAAGGTGATTAACCAATGAATGCTTGTTATATATTTGTAAGATTGTGGTGGTGAAAATTACAACAGAAATAGTGCATTTTCTAGCATGGCTTGTTGTGAAAGATTCCACAATATCATATTATTTTCATTATTATACAGTATCGGAAAATGAAATTTCAAGATACAGAAGAGTTTCTCATATACCCATATGATCAATGAATTAAAATAATATATTACAATTTAACGTGCGTTCCCGGGGTTTTAGTTAGTCTACAACTGCGCTCTATGAGTAAAAAAGAACGTTGAGAAACACTGGTGTACAAGATGGCGTTGTACTTTGAGGAAATTCGCATGAATTTAGTAAAAGACTCATAACTCATGAAATATAAAGCCTTATTGACATGAATAATAGTGAGATTCTTCTTGATGCTGTTAGATATCAGTTGAGGAAGACCTTTGACCTCACTTCCGCTGCATCAGAGAGTGAGCAAAAATCGAAATGGGTGATAGCATAAAAAAGAAATAGCTTACATAAACAGGACCTAGAGGTGTCCTGAGCCATGAATAAATAGGACGCAAAAGTGTCCTATGCGGAAGAAAATGCGTGTTTGTGTGGGCGCTTGCTTGAAGAGGCGTGGCCGCACGAAGTTGCGTAGGCACTTGGCCGGAAGAGCCATGGCCACAAGAAGTTGCACAGACGACATTCGAGACGAAGGCGTAACCACGTGTGTGTCCAAATGTTATAAAAATGGCCCAACTCTTGGCCCGAGAGAGAGGCTGGCTAAATTTCACTGAAGATTTTGTGTCCGTCAATTCCTGTATGCACAATCCCAACCTCTGTGATTCTCACTGACTCTACCTAATTACCGCAACCCGAACAATAAAGCTGTATATATATATATTTATATATATAAGTATTCGCCGCCCTTATTTGAGTCCAGCACCAATATACAACCACGCATCTACATAAATCCGTCGTTAGAAATGATGACTGCTTCAATCCGTGTCATTAAACGGCGTCATGCCCGAATTAGATTATCTTTATTTATTTTGGACATAGTGCTAGTCATGGCGGACTTCAGAGAATTTATAGTTTTATGGAGGTGTGATTGCCTTCCCTCTAGAGTACGACCTATACGTCGTAGTCGAACGGGTTCAGGTTTGGATAGCTGGAAGGCCATATGTTTGTGGTGAGGTGATCGTAAATATTGTAACATCCATTCTTTGATCATCTTGACCTTATGAGATATGCAGAGACTTGTTGGTAAGTATACGGTCTTCCCTATTCTTTCTCTCCAACGCAACTTTATAGTCATCAGCATTGACCTTTAAGACATGAGGAAAGAAATTCCCTTCAACTCTAAATGCTGCCCAAAATTCGTTTGCAAGATTATTGGAATGAGCTTAGGGTCTATGCATAAACATCTGTCATTTCTTCGGATGAAATTTTAGCCCTTATCAAAGATTTCTTTTTGTTTTATTGGTACCATTACATCCCCTTATGTGCCAATACCCTTGAAAAAGGCATGAATCCATCTCTTTTTTCCAGTTATAGATAAATAGCAAAACAGACTGTGTCCTATATTCTTGGGTAGAGAACTATCTAAGAGGACAACTTTGAAATCAAATCTTACGGAGGGTCATTTGGGAAAATTGTAGCATACAGTGCACCAATTCTCATTATTAAAACTCTTCCAAAAAAGTGTGGTAGGTTTTGCACAAGCCTTCACCACTATAATGACATGAGAGTTTATGCTGGTTGTTTGCTCTAAGAACTGAGCTGCTTGACCGTGATACGTCAAAACTATGGAAGAGTCCATTATATATATATATATATATATATATATATATATATATATATATATATATATATATATATATATATATATATATATATGTATTTCTAGTAATCTTAATAAAGAAAATCGTATGCTCTTCAGTAGGAATCGAACCTGAAAACACTACGGGTAGAGAGAGCCCCATTTTAGCCCAATGTGTCTATCCCGCTTTGTCCACGACAAAAACAAATATTGCGGCTCGGTCAAGTTAGATGCTTTTAAACGAAAGTTCTCTTCTTAATGATATCTCGAACTTTTTCATATCGACACGCTGTTACGTATTCAAAAATAAACAAATAGGACTTATGAGAATGGATTCATTTATCTGACGGATTATATATATATATATATATATATATATATATATATATATATATATATTTTTTATTTTTATAGTAGTCGTTCGTTTAAACCGATGGACACTCACCAAAAAGCTTAACAGATATTCCCTACATTTTCAATTTAATAACCCCCACATACACACACTATATATATATATATATATATATATATATATATATATATATATATTGACTTAAAAATAATTGCCGACGTTTTTTTCCTGAAGAATTCTTGCGACCAACACTTCTTTAGAAGGTTTCGTTGGTGTTATTGGGTCGAGACACAACACGATATTCACAAGGACTAAATAGTATATATATATATATATATATATATATATATATATATATATATATATATATATATTAATTAAGAAATGGACAAAGTCCGACAATTTATTTATTAAAGACATTTTTATGTTTAACGTTCTTTTTTTTTATAGATACAAGTATTTAAGTAAATGCTCTGTTTATAATAAACAGTATTAAAAATATCTTTAATAAGTAAATTGTCGGATTTGTCCATTTCTTAATATATGACGTCATTTGTTTACATTTGATACGCCATGAGCTGTTATGAATGTACGAGATTCATGGAAGATTGAAGTTTATAAGCAGTAAATTCGACTTTTGTGGCCGAGAGGTTAGGCACGTCAGCGTAAATGACGGTTCCGTATAGGATGCAGGTTCGAATCCTGTCAAAGGACGAATATTTTCTATGAAAATTTCTCGGACTTTCATTAAATGTTATTTAATACTGTTTATTATAAACAGAGCATTTACTTAAATACTTGTAGCTATAAAAAAGGACGTTAAACATAAAATGTCTTTAATATATATATATATATATATATATATATATATATATATATATATATATATATATATATATACGTGTGTGTGTAAGCGCAGGAATCAACACTTACTTCAATTCTATAATCACCACACAGCATCCACTATCTCCATCTTTAAGCGTTATATTTCCCACACTGAGCACGCTAGATTAATGTAATGTACATGATGTCAACGTTGTAACACTTGATCTGAGTGCCATAGCGTAGTTCATTCCGTGAATCATACCAAGCCAACATTCAATAAATACAACAGAATTTGTGGCGAGTCTCTAAACACAGAAGAACAATCTTTGACGTACGTTTTCAAATAATGAAACTAAAATACATAAGGGTTTCTTGTTACAAACGTTATGCATAATTCTTTGCCAGGTATTCCAGAAAAAAGACAAAACAAAAAAGAACTGTGTTAACACTTTATCGCATAAATGCCAAATAATGAGATTCGCCACTATTCTCCTGCAGAGAAATGGTAAAAAACAACAACAATGTACCCGGTTTTTTTATGGACATCGTTCAAGCGGACTTTTTTTTATCTTTCTTTACTTTGAGTTTTATGTTCTCAAATGTATTTCTGAAAAGATGAGTTCTTCTTTGCCTTGTGGTTCTGAAGAGGAAACAAAAATATAAGTATAATGAGATTTTTTTTTTATTCTTTTTGTTATTTTTTGATCGGGCGTTATTTATACGATCAGTGCAAATATCTATTTCAACTGCTCTCATATCGCGACTTGCCCTGCACAGCGATAGCATTAAGTGTATCATAATTCGATAAAACTCCCCGTTTCTTATCAAAACCGAATTCTTATTTGCCGTCATGCGAGGACTTTTCCGTTAAGGTCCAAACCAATAACACCGTTAATAGTAGTAGCAGATATAATAGCTTTAATATTATCTGTCGATATAATAGTCTTATTCGAATTTTTTATAGTTACTAATTTTGACTAGATCTTCCGTTCATGTAATGCTTAACGGTATGAAATCAGTTCAAGCTTCAGCTTAGTCTGTTCCAGTCGTTCGCTCTTGGTAAAGGAATAAATCTGTAGCTTCTTGTTCTAGGCATGAGCAAAATAGTAGGGTAAACCAGGCTTTCTAGCTTGGTAGAATAATAATTGTGAATTCAAAATTCAAAACCATATAAAAGCCAACGGGAAGCCGCTTCCCTAACGTCCACAAAATTCATGGTAATCCACAGATAATTTTGAAAAAGGAATCTCTAGATATCTTTGATCGCCTACTTATTGAAGGGATATGGTGGCTAACACTATCTGGCGAGTTTAACTTTCATTTTGGCTTTTGATTGCAGCGCTTAAATTGCTTTCATTCCAAGACTCGTGCAAACACTCTAGATCCGACATAATAACTAGCTTTGTGCAAGATTTAAACTAGTAGTTCTCGTCTGTCATGAACGACGCTTTATCGATTAAGCCATTATCCATTTTAGTTGTTGCTGCTGTTAAAAGTCAAATGATTTGCGTTATTTACGAAAGCTCTTTATGGTTTGGCATCCCTGAAAAGATTATAGGCTGTGAACTTTTCAGCCCATCCTCGTTTAGGGTTGAATAAACGAGCGTCTCTTTTAATTTTTTTTTTCTCTTGCAGCTATTTTTAATCATCGAGCAGAGAAAACTGTTGCATGCAGGTGTTTGCACATTTCTTAAATACCCGGAGGTCATACATAACATCTTTATGAAATTCTAAATATTTTGTAGCGTTTTACGCTACTAGAAGTAACTACCCCGAGCACAATCAATCCTGCATTTAAGTTCCTTATATCTAATGCGAAATTTCTTATGATTGTTCCATACACTGAGATATTTAAAATATTTGGAGTTTATCAATGGAAGATTTTATGCGGAATTTAGTAGGTGTTATCATTACACTCATTCCAGTTCCAGATCACACTTACCATTTTCGAAAACTATGTGACGTAATGGGTATCAGCTCGGAATTAAAAATCCAAGAGTCTAATTTAAATTCCAGTTCTGTGTCGTCTCGGGGTCACCACGCTACTACACAAAACGAAATCAACGAAAAGGTCTATTTACTTTTGGCATTCGTTTTATTAAGAATAGCAGCTTGGATTCTAAGAGGCAGTAGAAGGTATGACGTCACAGGACTGCATGTCGCATGTTGGCTCAACGTCCCACTGCGGTTGGTATTAGCCGGTCGCAAAGCTGGGTGTGGGAGGCATATTGACGCTTCAGAATTCTTGAGACCCTCTGTTGAATTCGCGCTGTTTTGGATATATATTCAAAACCCAGATAAAAGCAATCCATCACTTTCAGAATGCTCCGCACAGGACTTCCTATTCTGTAATATTCGTTATATACATTTACGCATAAAATAACCTTGAGAAAGGTATGACTCCATCTCTTCTCCTGCCAGCTATGGTTTGAATAGCAGGACAACTGGGTTCTATAGCATTGACTAGCAAATACTTTAACGCAGAAAGAAATGGCAACCAACAATGGCAAGTTCTTCATAGTCATTCATGAACTGAAATAGTCATGATCACCCAATAACGTATAGCACTTAACTGGCCCATCCTAGGTTTGACGATAAACTACAGCAGGCAGCGAGGCTCTGGATAGGGAGGTTCTGAGCGGCGTAAACTAGCTCTTAATTGCTGTTGTTTCCAGCAAATGGCGCATCCTAGGTTTGACGATAAACTACAGCAGGCAGGGAGAGCGGCGTAACCAGCTCTTGATTGTTTCCAGCAAATGGCGCATCCTAGGTTTGACGATAAACTACAGCAGGCAGAGCGGGGAGGTTCTGAGCGGCGTAAACTAGCTCTTAATTGCTGTTGTTTCCAGCAAATGGCGCATCCTAGGTTTGACGATAAACTACAGCAGGCAGAGAGGCTCTTGATAGGGAGGTTCTGAGCGGCGTAAACTAGCTGTTGTTTCCATTGGTGCATGTTTCCAGTTCCCCTGCAAATGGCGCATCCTAGGTTTGACGATAAACTACAGCAGGCAGAGAGGCTCTTGATAGGGAGGTTCTGAGCGGCGTAAACTAGCTCTTAATTGCTGTTGTTTCCAGCAAATGGCGCATCCTAGGTTTGACGATAAACTACAGCAGGCAGAGAGGCTCTTGATAGGGAGGTTCTGAGCGGCGTAAACTAGCTCTTAATTGCTGTTGTTCCCTGCAAATGGCGCATCCGAGGTTTGACGATAAAGTACACCAGACAGCAAAGTTCAAGATAGTGAGGTTCTGAGGGGCGGAAACTTGCTCTTAATTTCTGTTGCTCCCAGGTTCACCTTGATCTAGTGTGTTAGCACTTAACCCCAAAGTGGGGTCAAATAACTATAAAAGCATAAAGAAAAATATCCCCAAAATGCCAGCAATATAGTACATTAAAAATAATACCAGCAAGGCAACACATTTTTCTAAAAAAAAAATTATAATAATAAATTTTTGTAAAAGAATTTACTAATGCACCCAAGAAATTACAATTTCGGCATTAAATGACCCATTAAGTGTTGATATGCCGTTAAACAAATTAACTGGCTATCTGATGTCTGTAAATGTAACTAGTACTGCCTTTTTAGATGTCTTAGACTCCAACAGAAAGAAAGAAAAGAAGATAGATTTGCTGAAATGAAAATAATTAGCAAATAGAAATATAGAAATACTTTTATAATCCCTAAATCAAGTGGCCACGAGTTTAAGAAAACGAACATTTAAAGTAAACACGAAAACAACGAGAAAATTATGGGATGCACTATGTACAGAGTTTACTTTTACAAACTTTGCTCACCAAAACAAAAGCAAAAGTCCACATAAACATAGCCTTCGTTTTTGAATTATTAAGTTTAAAGACATTTTACGGTAGATGGCGTTGTTGCTATGTAGATTAGGTTACATTTGTCATTCATGTACATTTGTGGCTAGTCTGTCTTCAAAAATGTAATAGTGAGTTAACTGAGGAGTCCGCAGTTTAAGAGGTACGGTGGGTTAATGGATAGCGGCTCGGAATGACGAAACGGAGGGCCGAGTTCGAATTCCAATGCTAATACTCTTAAGAAAAGGTATGAATATGGTTAAATAATAGAAGATACTGGGTTCTAGAGCCTTGTTGGGTGGCAACGAAACTAGGAGAAGGTAACTCTGAATTCAAAACCGGCATCATTCTCTACCCAAGAAACCCAACTCCAAATGCGATGGTGCCTCTACGACCATGATGGATCACGGGTTTAACGATCTTGTGCAGGCTATATGCGAATGGTAATGGAAGCGAGGTTGTATCCGATTGTGTTTTCAGACTGAAGGCTGTTTATCGTTTAAGCGCTGAGTCAGGCTCCGAGGCACCACAAACTATGGATCGAGGAAGACCGAGAACTTCTCGTACGCCTACTCACAAAGAAAACATTCTAAAGGCTGTGTAGACGATTCAGGTATCAATACAACTGACCCCAGCATGTCGGATATCTCATAATACCGCATAGAAGATATTTCAAGAGCAGCTCCTGCAGAATTTGGAAAATGTGTAGTGTCTTTATAGTATTGTATCTTGGATTATACATTTAACTAAGTCTACCGTAAAGGTTAAACTTAATTACTCAAAAAACGAAGGACTTGTGGACATATGTTTATATAAACTTTTTCCTTGTTTGGTGTGAGAAACCTATGTTGGAATTTTTGTGTACCCTGGTGTCATAGTGACCCAACCAAAATAAGCTAACTCATTTTATAGTTTACCAATAGAAGGGTTAACCAATCAGAAGGCTCAAAATATTTAATGCGACGTGTATAAAGGCGGCCATGTTTTTCTCGAATATTCACTGCCAGCCTTTGATATCGAAGACTAAAGAATTACGGAATAGCTGCTGGTGGATTATATAGGCGGATTCAGTAGAGTGCCTGACTCCTGAGTGTTAATCTTTAAAGTTGTTTCATTGAACAGAGTACGTACTGCGCTGTATTCTACATTCATAGACTATGGTGAACATGGTCAACAACCTACTCCTAAGAATTTTTGATACAACCTCTATATTTCCCATTATTCATTTTACAATTAATTAAAATTTTAGGTTTTGGTTAATACAAAATTTACAGGTTGATTATTCGGTATCTGTCTATGTTTCTGTGATGAGATATTATGTACATTATTTACATTATTCGGACTATTGTCTTCATCTTTGTCGCCATATTTATTAAAACGTTTCGGCCGTTGTACGCTCCGACCTTCTTCAGGTGGTTGGAATGTCGAACGTAACCCTTTATTTTGCTCACTGGGGTAGACTGTTCTTGTTCCACGTGCCATGTTTAATGGATGTCAAGGTTATCAGTTATCTCCTGTTAATTTCCCTCTTTAAATTACGCAAAAATGAAAAATGAAAAATAACACTGACAGCTTATTTTAACAGATATTTTTACCAAATTTGCACAAAAATATCTTGAAATGCTAAAGAGTAAATGTGTTTAATAAAATCACTATTGGCCTTAACCACAGCCACCAGAACTTCCAGCAAATCATCTGGACGGTTTCCTTGTATAAGTTGGTGAATGCTGCTGTAATATTTGCTTTCAAATCATGTTACAGGGAATTTTGTTCGTTTCTTGTTCAACTGAGCCCCACGCATAATAATCAAGGGGGGTTGCAGTTTGGGGAGTTAGGTGGGCAGATGTAAGGGATGATTTGACCGCAGTAATTGTCTGGCAGCCATGAGTGACTTTTCCTGCTTGTGTGACATGATGCAGATTCCTGTTGCCAGAAATAACTTCTCCCATCATCCACACTCTTAATTCAGGGCGGCACTGCCACCTCAAGCACTTGGTGTAGGCATCCGCGTTGCGTCTGAGGCCCTCACCAACAAATTCGTGAATTCTTTTCTTATCAGAATGATCAGAGTGAGTTTCCGAGCGGCCCTACCTTCGTAATCTCTAATAGATTCATCCAACTTTTTCCTCAGATTGACAGCCAAACACTCTGAAATGTTTGTATTGGAGCTTCCAGCCCAAATGCTAAGCAGTACAGCATGCCGTTTCCAAATTTCTGACTGAGTGAATTGCGTCATGGTGCTTTTTCTCACAGACAGCACCCAACTGATGCTTCTATACTATGCAGTGGACAAAATCAAAAACAAACATCTGCGTGTATGTATGTTTGCACGTAAATTATTTTCAGATACAGTGTAGAGGAACAATATGAATTAAAAAAAAAAAAAAAAAGGAAAAGCTATTCTTAGCCGATATGTTTCGTCCTCTACAGGACTTTATGAAGGCAAATGCGATAAAGTCCTTCAGAGGACGAAACGCGTCGGCGGCTAAGAATAGCTTTTCCTCTTGTTTTTTTTCTTCACACACACACACACACACACACACACACATATATATATATATATATATATATATATATATATATATATATATATATATATATAAAGTTCATAAAGTGCACTTTTAAAAAATTTATAACTTTATTTGTATTTGCGATAGAAATAATTTGTAAAAAGGATTAGAAAGAAGTAAATCTATTTTTTTAAGGTTTTATTGAAATTTTATTTAAGTTTCCACATGTCCTCCATCATTAGCAATTCAAAGGGTATTACGATTTTGCAGTTCACGGAAAACATTTGCCAAATGATTTACAGTAATGCCTGAAATCACATTAGTTATTTTAGCTATACTTAAAACTAGGTACATTAAACTTTATAACATTTTTTTACAGATTATTCCTATCGCTAATAAAAATAAAGATATAATTTTTAAACTGTACACGCACTTTATGGACACCCTGTATATATATATATATATATATATATATATATATATATATATATAACGTGTCAGGAACCTGCCATGCGAATTTACCGAATCTATTTTTCCACTCAACGTTTCATTCGGGGGTGAATACTACAGTTTCATAAATAAAGAACATGTTATATAAGAATGACTGAGTTATTCTTTTTACTTTAATCAGTTTTTGGGAGATTGTTTTTGCTCTACACATATAAACATACCCAGCCTTTAAAATATCTCTATATACATAGGGTAATGTTTCTAAAATGTCATCTCTAAAGTTAGAAAGCATTTGCTAAAATAATGTGCAAATAAATATCAACTAGATATTTATTCTTACAGCTAAACTATGGCTAGCAAATAAAGATTATATTTCACTTTATCTGCTATTAAAAAAAACACCAGATGTTCGAAATGGCTAAAAATTATAATGCTAAAGAAGATCATTCTTCTCGAGAAATTGGAGCTCCCAGCCTTAAAAAGTTCCGGATGGATTCGTTTTTGCTCTGAAATATAAGATAATTTCCAAATATATTTTATTTCGGCTCCAAATCGAACGTTATTATATAAATGTGTTAAAATGCCTTTCTGCAAGTGAGAATATTTGTTTTTAAGTCTGTATTCAGTGTGGAATTTACTGACGGGGAAAGTGAAATAAGTTCAAATGTTCTTGGAAAGATATAAGTACCGCGACTAATTTGGTATACGTTAGTTTTAAAATGAATTTTTAGAGATGAAAAAGTTTTTTTGAAGCTTTCATTTTTAGCTTTAACTGAAATCTAAAGGGTTTAAAATTTACTATTTCCAGTCAGCAAAATACTCTCTGCTGTATTTCAAACCCAAATTACATAGATCTTATTCCATTTTTTGTCATTAAAATCGATCAAAACGGCCATTTTTGACACATTTTAAACAAAAGTTAATTCTCGGGTTTAAAAATCTTGCAAAAATAAAATATATATTACTGAATTTTTATTTGAGGAAAAATTAGCAAATTTAATAATAAATTAATCTGATTTCAAACAAATATTTTTTTATAATACAAAATAAACATATCTTATCTACGGGGTCTTGATTTTATGACGTGTTAATCGATTTATTTACGTCCCATTGATAACTGAACGTGTTCATAGTATGGTGAAGGAGACGATAATTATTTTTTACGTCGTATGTGGGGACAAGCCTCAAAATGTGTGACGTTTAAATGCCAGACTTAATGATTTGTACATCCATACCTCAGAAATTCTGCACGTAGTAACCCACACAAAAACAAATCGAAATCCTTTTAAAATTACTCGGCTCGTCAGATTGTAATAAGTTTTATAATATATGATTAGTAAATATAGTTTTACTGAATAATACTTCCTGAGAATTATGTCATTGTAAATTAAATTTAAAAGATTTAAATCTTTATAAATTATTCAGTTTAAAATTGTAAAAAAATGAGGCCATATCTTGTAAAAAATAATTTTTTGTCGAAGTTTTTTTTTTCTTCAGACGATATTGTCTTTAATATTTATTATTCGTAAAAGCAATTGAAAATTCTCTAATTAAATACTGTCTTAGTTTTATTACGTTTTTTTTTTATTTTTTTGAATGAGCACAGATTTTCGGTAAGAACGGGTCTGATTTTGCAAAAAAATTCGGCGATTAAAATTTCTCAAAGAATTCTGCTTTTAACTAATATAGTCACTAAAAATTATCACGGTGAATTTCTCATGTTTTGATAAAATTAATTAAGGCGTTGAAACACATATAAAATATTTTTAACAAGATTTTCTAATAAAAAACAAAAAAAAATATAATTCATTTGTGAATAAGTCCTGAAATGTCCATTAAAATCTGACAAATATTTGATTTTTGCAAGAATTTTCAAATTAATGTGTCTATCACGGCAAAAAAGAGGCTAAAATTTTCTATGCTAAAAGTTAGTACAACCTCTGACAGAAGTCTGTTATCAAAATTTCGAATGTTTTAAAAAGGAGTAAAAAAATTAATTAAATAATCCAAAAATACTTAATAATAACATAACGATTTTGAGGATAAAACTATGTTTTCATTACGTTTGAATCATGTCTTGATCACGATACACTTATTTTTTAGCGTTTTCGTGGAGAACCAATCCATTGCTACTCCTCCTCAGCTATGAGTTAAAGCTAAGCACAGCGGAGTCATGGATAGCGGCTCAAATTGAGAAATCAGTGTTCTAATTCCAGTCGAATCTATCACTTATGTGGGAAAGATATGAATCCTCCCTTTCTCCCCACCCAGCTATGGGTAAATAGCTGGACAAACCGGATTGCAACTGGTATATTTGGATGGTAACTGGTCTATACTGCAGAAAGAAATGGTAACCTGCTTCGAAAGATACATGATCGCCTAAGCGTGTATCACGTATGGGACATAACTGACTGAAGCAAAGTAGACAAAGCTATTTGAACTTGGTTGGCAAACATTTATGGAGAAATATAATGAACCAGTTGGGCGTGGTATCCCGTAGAATCATTAATTACGAAGAAAACCACGGTGATGCCACGAATGTAATCTCTACATTGAGAGGGAATTACTCTTCTATCATATGTTTACTTTTAATCAATTCACCCTGACAACATGATAAAGCCACTAAGATGCAAGGGGCTACTTGGAGTGAAAGGAAGTGACAATTCCAGTCCTAAACAGGAAACAAGAGATAAGCCTCTACTTCTGTTCCAAAGAAAAGAAAGGTATGTAAAGCGGCGGGCGTTAGACGAACCTATCTATTGCTATTGAGAAACATTAATAAATAACTAGTAAATAAAATTTCAGAGTTTAGGTAGTGACGTTAGAAGTATAGAATATATATATATATATATATATATATATATATATATATATATATATTCATGAATCATTCATACAAAAAAAAATATAGAGGTTAATGATTTAAATGGCGAGAATACATCTTCGCAAACAATATCAATAAGATACACCCACCCCGAACCTGTATATGAATGATATGATCGCTGTTTATAAATTCCAGTTGCATAAGGTCTTTTTAATTTTTTACAAGCTTTCGTCTGTTCCTACAGACATCCTCAGGTATGGAAATAGATTTGTTCTTGTTTTTTACTTCTCGGTAATAAGAGGACAACGAATATATATATATATATATATATATATATCCGTCTACTAGGGCGGCTAGCAAATCCCTAATGCAGACGCTTGCTCAAGCGCATTTGTGTTTATTCAACACCCACAGAGCCCACCTTTGGTTTATTCAGATCTTAGTAACAGATTCTGGGAAAGGGCGTATTATTTAGTGTGATCAGCAGTATGAAAAGGGCCAGCACGCTCAAGCTCTCGCCCACGATGACTTGTGACTTCGTGCTAGCACTGCTATCGACGCCGCCCAAAGCGTTCTGTCTACCCAATTTCATGTCAACTCGTGCTATGGCTTTTAGGCACTTTCCAAAGGATCGGCCCTAATATCTGAAAAATCGACAATGGTGAGATTCGAACCCAGGTCTTATGATCAGAAGGCGAACGTTCTAACCACTTGGCCACTTGCACATAATGTATGCCCGAATGTAAAAGATTATTATCTCCTTTTAGAGAGAATAGGTTTACTGTTGTGATAAGAGGCCCGAGGGCGTTATGGGACAATCCGTTGGTAAGAGTAATCAGTTTCGGCATAGCTCACGATTCAGTTCCGTTTTGACGGATAGTAAAGTACGGCCCAATGTAAAAAAATAATCTAATTCATCACAGTGTTGTAGCAACCTTATATTCTATATATATATATATATATATATATATATATATATATATATAGAGAGAGAAATAAAGTATAACTGTAAAAGGACAATATGAATAAAGACAAAAAGAAACACATCTCAGCTGATATGTTGCGTCCTTTGAGGGACTTTATCAAGACAAAGGGTATGATTTTTATTTACTCACTTTGATCTATTGTATATTTACTCATTTTCGTTCATTAGGCATTAAATTATGTCACTTGATGTTCTCCATAGCTTGATTAGACTTTTCTGCTTACCCGATGAACATTTATGAATGGTCTAAAATTTAAAATTGTGAAAAAACAATAAAATCTTTGCTCTTAGAAAGGAGGAAACGTACAGGCTAAGTTTCCTTTCATCTTATTCACGCACACACATGTGCGCGCATATATATATATATATATATATATATATATATATATATATATATATATATATATATATGAAAGTCAGATTTATCTTTTGCGAGACTAATTGACAGACAAGACGAAAGTGTCCGGTCTGCCCTTCCTATCTTCGAGTTGGAGAGGGATAACTGTGAATTCGAAAGTTGAATAGGGTCGTTTGTAGACCTTGTGGCACACGATGTGAATCAGAATCTGCAATGAATTCTTCTGAAATGTGGGGATAGTTCTGCCCAGAACTTATGACTATAATCAAATCATAATCTGGCTGTTCCGTTCTAAAAAAAACTGACCTAACCTCGTACGTTAAAGACGACCGGAGCTTTCATTCATATATTTATATTTATATTATATATATATATATATATATATATATATATATATATATATATATATATATGTGTGTGTGTGTGTGTGTGTGTATGTGTGTGTGTGTGTGATATAGTTTTAATGTATGCTTTCTTCATTGGTTAAATTGCTTAATAACATGGATAGAGCGTATGCAAATATAATTAGAAATAAGTAGAAATTTAAGTCACCCAGCGACGATAGTTTGTTTCATGCTGAAACGCAATCTCCAAGCCAACTTTAATAGACCGCGTTTAAGCATCAAATTGAGTGTCGCCACTGGACGGCGACACACACACACACACCCATACGCACACAGACACACACACACAAACACACTCACATATATATATGTAAATTCCACACATACACACATATATATAAATTCCACACAAACACACACACACACATATATATATATATATAAATCCCACACATATACGCACGCACGTACACGCATATATATATATATATATATATATATATATATAAAGTGCACACACACACACATATATATATATATATATATATATATATATATATATTTCCTGATTATAGTTGCAGTTCAGTTTATAATTACATGAATCATATATTTGTTTTTTGTATGAATGATTCATGTAATATATATATATATATATATATATATATATATATATATATATATATATATATATTTTTAGGTGTTACTGAATGTGACAGAATAAGAAAAAGATAAACATTATTCAGAAGCGAAGACAATAGAAATGTAACCAGGAAGACCGTAGATAACGATTGACATTGGATTTATATTTTTGAAGGTGAAAGTTGGCTGGAAAGCATGGAGTTGCAAGAAAGTTCCACAAGCGAGAAGTGCTAGAAAATAAATTTAGCATAGATCTTACTGTTATATCTAGTGAATTCAACTTGCTAATCTAATGCAGCCCTTGAGTTCAAAAAAATCTAGGTACCGTAGCCAAGAGCGATATTTATGTCCGCTTATTTACAGAAATGTGTCACAAGATCAAAAAGGGGAATGGAGAAAAGGACAGCCTTCTTCTGTCTTAACATTAAACTTAGCGAAGCATAAATACTGACCGAAAGATACCACAATATTTCTAACACCAAAACAACGCATACTTAATTACCTTTCGTACTACATCCACCGTAATACCTCATTGTCTCTATGAAAGTCATAATTGTCCCCTTATGTACAATTCATTGTTTGTCGGGGGGGAGGAATAAAACCATAGCGAAGAGTTCATTCGAACAGTTACCATGAATGTATTCATAGAGAATTCACAAGGAAGCTACATTACGGCGGTGGGAAATTGACTGTAGCCTAGATTCCAGGTCAGGACTAATAATATTGCCGATTCTTCTTTGGATTTTATAAAAAAAATCTCTGAATTTATAGCAGAAGCACCGGACCATATGTGGAAGCAGTATTCTAAACATGGACGAATGGTTGACTTAGAGATATGTAAGATAGATTCAGTAGGGAGAATTGTCTAGCAAGACATATAAGTAATTTTTTTTTTCTGATTGCATTGGTTATATCATCAGAATGAGTAATCAATGATTTATTATCGATATAGATAACTCTATCATCTGATGTAAAAATTTCAGCTGTTTTAATAAGTGGAACCACATGCAAAGAAAATTAACCCGACATCAGTCTTAATAAATGACGCCATTTTTACAAAAAGGAATTGGATATTTGCCGATGCGTTTGCCGTATATACTTGAGTATAGTGCGAGCATTTATGATTGTTTTTTTTTTGGCGCAAAATATAGGAAGTTACCTTATACACAGGTCATTTTATTTAAACAGTTTAAAAATCAATAATGTATTAGCAGCATGATTCCCCTACTTATTAATGAAATTTCCATTATTTATCTAATAAATTCGAATATAGCGAATAATGATGAAACATAGCGTCACACTGACTTTTTGTTCGAATAGATTACATAATCAGGTTTCTACTTGAAATGCTTAATAGATAGACCCACCAATTTGTTAAACGTAAATATATACCAGTTCCTTCAGTTAAGATTTGAAGCTTCCTGCAGTTGCAAAAGAGAGAGACACAGAGAGAGAGAGAGAGAGAGAGAGAGAGAGAGAGAGCAGAAGGAAAAAGAAAACATATTAATTCTTTCCAGGACAAAAGACGAGACGATGCTAAAATATCACTGAGTCTCTTTTTATTACTTTTATCAATTTATATCGATTATCTATTTTCTTTTTCTTTTTTTTTGGGGGGGGGGCTTTTGTAAAACCATAAAAGATTTGTAGCAAAAATATGTCTGACTAATATGACTTCAATACACCTTGATTAATATCCTATAAAACCATTTTTTTTTTTTTTTTTTTTGAGAAGATGATATCTTTGTGGCCGGGGAGAATAAGAAAGTTTATGATTAAATCTCTTGGAGAATAAAAAAGGCCGACATGTCAAAGATACCTATTCCAAGAGTTTTTGTTATTCTCAGCGTTTATTTTTCGATTTTTTTTTTTTTCTTACCATTCATTTGTCTTGGATTCAATATACTAAACGATTCTTTCAATATTTCTTTTTATAAATATTAATATTATTTTAACCGCTTAAGACGTAATACCATTCAGTAGTGTCCCGATTGATGGAATTAAAGTAAATTGTTTCGATAATTGTTGTATTTGAATAAATTTTCCATTGAAAGGTCCTTGCTGTTAGAATTCCCCAAACTACTTTTTCTAATAGTTCTTTCAGTTATCTCTCGAAATCTCCCATCAACACATTGCTACCTGCATATGGTGTTTGTCAATCGTATATCCTGGTGAGTTTTCTTGTCTCCATAGGATCGTCTTGCTGTACAAATTAAATAAATCCTTTGAGACATAGTCTCCACGAAATTATTTTCTCTTTTAATGTCTACAAATGGTTTAATACCAGAAGAGATTACGGAATACTCGAATAGCATTATCAGAAAAGCAATAGCAAAAAATAGACTTGAGAAATGTTTTATGAATTCCAAGAATCAGTAATACTCATTAGTTGGTCAATGAATGCACCATGATTCCTGCATGGAAACGGTTATCACACCAGTGGCATAATCATATTCTTCTTTCGTATTATTCCGTACAGTTGATGGAGAATTTACGTTTTCAGATGTAGAAAGTAATGTAAGCATTCACAGTAACTTATGAATGTTTATGGAAAGTCTGCAATGGATGTAAACACTGCAAAGTGATCCGCCAGTATAATCAATGACAATTAAAAAAAAAGAATTTACTGAAAAGGTTTGCACTGAAATAATGTTATGGAATCTACGCCCAATGAGACCGTCATCAATTCATATTTCTGTGTGATTACATTGTCAACACTCAGAGTAAGTATTGTCCGCTATAAGTTGAATATAAATATGTTATATGCTCTTGTAACATGACAATGTAAAGAATGACAGTATTTAAAAAAAAAGGCAAAAATGGTAAACGTTTGAATCCGTTACTACTCCAAAACAGCTATGGGTTAAATAATAGGACAAGGTGGTTGAAAGTAGTCTAGAAGGCGGACAACTTTGAATTCAAAAATCTATGTAACCCTAGAGAATACGTTACTATAGAGCTATAGAAATCTGATTACACAATTAACTATGGTGGTAGCTTGTGCAATCTATGACCTCGACTCTGGTTGAAGACGTAAGAAGTTGAAATTCTACTATTAAATCAATTTCAAAGGATAAAACTTAATTTTTGACCAACATGTGTTGTCCGATTGAGAAGAAAGGCAACTATTTTGAGGACTAAATTTGGAATTCTATGAAATTTGTTTTCCGTTTCATACCATTAAATTTGTTTTAGATTAAAAAAAATAACTGGAATTAGTTTATGGACACCAAAGTTACTCACATTGATAGATTAGAAAACTAAGTCGAGAAATAAAGTTTGAAGATTTGTTACTTTTGCGTTCACACTCATAGACTTTATATTGCTCTACTATTAAATCAAATTAAGGAAAAACAGGAATTAATTATTGACCAGAAGTTGAGGTCGCGATTCAGAAGGACACAGACAATGTTCAGAATTAGATTTTCGAAATTTGAAACATTTCTTTTCATTTAATAGGCTTTCTGCTGTTCTGCTATTGAATCATTTGCAATTAAATTATGCACACATTAGTTTTGACCGACATTGTAAGTTATACAATAAATATGCCAAAAAGATACAATAATACAATAAATATGCCAAGAAGATGCAATAATACAATAAATATGCTAAAAAAGTACAATAATACAATAAATATCCCAACAAGATACAATAATACAATAGATTTGATAAAGAGTACAGTAATACAATAAATATGCTAAAAATTACAATAATACAATAAATATGCTAAAAAGTACAATAATACAATAAATATGCCAACAAGATGCAATAATACAATAAATATGCTAAAAAGTACAATAAAACAATAAATATGCTAAAAAATACAATACAATAAATATGACAACAAGATACAATAATACAATAAATATGCCAACAAGATACAATAATACAATACATATGCTAAAAAAAATACAATAATACAATAAATTTGCTAACAAGATACGGTTTGAGATTTTACCGACTGGAAGATCATTAAAAAAAATAGGAGTAAAAACATTAACTTGAGAAGAAAAAAATAAGTCGTCATTTTTCAATAATAAAATAGAATATTTGTAAAAATTTAACCTTTTTTTCTATTCTAATTATCTGACATATAATAATTCTTAGCTGATTGATTGAATAAACACCTTACGACTTCAATGACTGTGAAATACAAATGGAAATCTCTCTATTACATAGTTAGATATTTGAGTTTAATATCTTAAACAGTTGTAATAACAATGATAATTAAGAATGTTGGTCTTTATTCAAAATAATAAATTGTACAAAATGGAAGATTCTAAAATGACAAAATTATTCATTTCTTTTGGCTTCCGACGGCATCGCGTTGAAACACTGGTTGCCGTACAATCACCAAAGTTAAGTACCGAGACGGATTCCGATTTTACTATGGTATATACATGAAAGTAAATGCAACGGACTTGACCGGGATTCGAAATCATTTCGACGAATTTTCTTTCTGAGCCGCTAACCGAGTTAAGCTTGGTCAGTATCTAAATGGGTGACCGCTTGGGTATACCAAGTGCTGTAAGCGTGGATGTGCGGGTGATGTACTGAATACTGGTTCGGAATTATTAATCAGAAAGCTATATTCACTTACGCGCAAATACATATTCATATCTTGGGAAAGATATAAATCCAATTCTTCTACCCCAGCTATGGAATAATTAGTAAAACTTGTATCACTAAACCATTATTATCTAAAAAAAAATATAAAGATTCTTACAATGTAATTTTTTCTGGCTTTAAATAACCTACAAAGGTTTGATAAACCGTAGTAAACTAACCGCTCATTCTCTATCACTAAACTATTATATCCAAAATAAAAGTTCTTACAATTTAAATAAAATATATTTCTAGCTTTAAATACACTGGAAAGGGTTGATTAGTTGTAAAAAAACGAATCAATCATGGAACCATTTCTGTCTGTGTTTCCTTCCTTATTATTATTATTATTAGTAGTAGTAGTAGTAGTAGTAGTAGTAGTAGTAGTATGTACGCTTTCTTTTTCTCGTTAAAACCAAACACCGTCTCTGACGTATTTTCCTTCCGCCTTTCCTTGCAATCAAAACGCAATCGTCCATTTTTAATGAATGGCAAAACGTCATGATCGTTCTAACTCACTAGCTAAAAGAGAAACAAGCAGTGTTATAATAGAGTTAATTAAATTTGAAAAAAATCCTATTAATTTTCTTTCTTTTTTTTTTTTGCTTGTAATTTTCTCTTAAAAAGAAATTCAATGCCTAGATAAAAAAAAAGATGACTTCCTGCAATATGTCATTTATTCTGAATGTTTGCCTTGTAAAACAATCTTTAAACATTAGACAGATGTCTTCAGATTCCAGAACATAGGATTGGGGTAATATCTTTAGATAAAACTAAAATCTATTATTGCTAACTTGAAAACTTTAGACTACTGCAACGTGGTATGTGCACTTTACAGGCGTGTATTGTCATTGTGGAACAAAGCTACTTTCCTTTCATTATCCTGACCATTCGAAATCGATTCTCTGTTCAGTGAGTTAAGTTGTTGGTTGCAGACGTCAGGAATTATTGTCGAGTTTAGTTTCCTGCACAAAACGAATGACATTTGACTTATTTTAGCAAACCAAAAGAAGGATTGCTTTCGGGTTGAAATCTCCCATTTCTTTCGGATGCAGCCGTTTTATACACGTCCCTCTACAGTCCGTCCGCCTTGCACACTCTCTATTTTTCTTGATTAGGTCAAGGAGCGTCTCCGGTTGAGATCGAGTCAGAAGTGAAGTACAAACGTTCGCTTATTGTTGGCAATTATCTTTCGTTTGTTCACACGGCACCGTTTTGGCTTGCTTGAATACATTTCTAGTCTGAGGCAGGTGAAATCGCCGAACTGTCTACTCTTGCAGCCATAGCATTAACTGAAGTGTTGTTGTCGAAACTGAGGCCGTGCTTGGAATGGGAGTTTTTCACTAAACGCGGCTGGCTATTTCGAAACGGCATGAATAATTACGGGTCAAACATACGCACTGAGAGACGAGCGGTATGAAAAACACAGGCTCGAGCACGCCCACAGGTATAGATATATAGATACAGAGGTTGGACAAAATAAAGAAAACACTACTTTTTATCCAACAGTTTTTCCTATTGGCAATATTACGAATTCGAAACATGTGTAGCTTGTATATGTGTCCATATGCATTAAATATTCTGTATACGTCTTCATATATACATCTGTCTTTTATTTTCTTTTTCAGATGTTCATATATAGATAAAATGATGAAAAAGGAAACATGTTTTATGTAATACCTTTCGTCATGCGAATGGACTTCCTCAGTCTAAAATAAAGATCTTATTGATGGAAGTATATATATATATATATATATATATATATATATATATATATATAGAAGCTGCATTCGCTGGTTCCCAGACTTCATGAGTTCAAGCGCCCTACGAGGCTGGCATCCCGCTCTCACCCCTTCACTGTCGAAACTCCTAAATGTAGCTGTCTCTTCTACTCATGTCTCGCACCTCTCGCCTGAGGAACTCCCTTCCCTATTCCAGTATCCCTGAGAGCTATAATCTCCAACTATTCAAATGTAATGTCAATCGACATCTCCAGTTGCCTTGATCTATCCACTACCCTTCTCCCCATCCTTTCTTCTATCACTCCTATCTGATCTTGCTCCAAATTTTCTGTAACCCCTTGCGTCCTAGTGGCTTCCCGCCTGCTTGGGGTGAACCGCTTATATATATATATATATATATATATATATATATATATATATATATATATATATATATATGTTGCAGAGGGGTCGAAAATATAAGCAAAATAACATGATGATCAGAGCTGTTTCGATTTGTAAGGACAGTCCAAATCTGTGGGATTTACATTAAACTATATTTACTATATAAATAAATGTGATTATTAGTGTGTCACACTTTTTTCAACTTTGCTTTTAAAGGCCATAGCGCAACATATCATACCATTTTGGTATCACGTCGACTCCGTGAGCAAATTAAAGACATTCCAGCCTGGATCCAAAGGACCCGCAATCCTGAAATTTGGGATTCCCAAGTTTTCATTGCTGCCATTGTTTCTGGCGATTTTTTACGTTATTTTTTTTTTGCGAAGAATTTGTTTGTAGGATAACAATTTTTATAACATGGAAATAAATTAACTACGGGCTCGGATACGCCCCATTAAATTCGGCCATTTGCCACATCGGACTGCGTGGTGTGTTTGGTAAAGATCCTGCAGTTGGAGATTCGTCTTCAGCTGTGCTGGTCAAACTCTCTGCCTCTGGGTAGAGAGCATCCCCAGACAAGGCTATGTCAAAGGGCAGGGTCTCGTCTCGGGAAACCGCTAACCGACCTCATTTTATAGGGGTTCTACGGGGAATTTTTATCCAAGCCTACGGTCTCGGATACCCGACATTAAATTCAGCATTGTGCCACATCTGACCGCGTGGGGCTGTTAGTAGATATCCTGCAGTTGGAGATTCATTGTGAAATTCACTAGACTCACTTGTATCAGTCGACTACTTCTACGCGTCGCTGGCGAATCTTATATGTGTTGTTCTTGTCCTAAGTATTATCGTTCATTACCAACCTTCGTTTGATTATTCTATTCAGTAACCTTCCCTAGGTTACAACATTATCATTATTATTATTAGGTGAGAGAGCAACATCACGACAAAGTGACGCTAGGCTACAAATATGCAAAGGCTAATATACCAATCACAACGAGTTTGATAGGAGTGTACCATAAACATGCTTCACATATGCGCAATACGGTGACCAGTTTTGATAAAAGCCACATATAACCGTATAGTTAGGACCCATTTGGAAATGCCTTTAAATCGGGTAAAATAGTCCACCCAGGTTTCCAGTTGTGGGTATGTCCAAGTATCTTGATGCGACTCCTAAGTCACTTTGGCTTATTCACCTTTCACCTTTAAAGAAAAATTCCCTCAAAAAATGGTTATAATGTTCTACTACTTTCGCTTATGAGCAGCTGTGCTAAGTTAAGTAGCGCCTAAGGAACAGGCCAAACAAACAACTAACAAGCAAATCGGTTATACTGAAATGGATATTTACTGAAGCTCATCTTCAATCTGTTATGTCCTATGCGTCATACACGCTGAGGTGATCATGTATATTTTGATTCATGACTGACGAGGCAGATCTTTTCTTTCAGCGGTAGACCAGTTGCAATCGAAGGCGGTCTGTCCTGCTATTTACGCATAGATTGAGACGAAGAGGATTCACACCTTTCCCAAGCACGGCAGTAAATCCACTAAGAGGTTAATGGCTTTAGAAGAATTAGGAATAGAAACATCACGAATGTGCGGGAATAGAAAGAATAGTTAGGTGGACTCTAGATAACGATTGACATCGGATTAAAGGTTTTGCAGATTTAAGTTGGTTTGAAAGCATGGAGCCGGAAGCGAGACGTGCGAGAAAAGAAACTGTTAACATAGAACTTCCGGTAATATCTAACTAGTTCAAATGTAAGTTGATGAGATCTCGACGCGATTCTAAATTCAAAAGTTTAGGTAGCATAACGATTAGTTTATAGGAAAAATTACCATGAAAGTATTTATAGAAAAAGCACAGGAGACCTTCCGTTGGTGGGAAAGTGACCGAAGCCGAACTGCAAGATCATGACCGATAATATTGCTGATTATTCTTTAGATTTTATCAAGAAGCTCAAAGTAAATAGCAGAGGCACCGGACCATATGTGGCTGCAATATTCTAAGCATATTCACAAACCTTGTAAATGCTGATTCAACCATACACCACCGATATTTACTTATCTCTGAACTAAGTAAATGCTTATGAATTCAAATATAAACGACTAATCCTTAAATCCAGTAAAACCTTCAGACACAAATTTAATACAATTCGATAATAAACAAGAAAACAGGGGTTGATATTAACCAATCCAACCTAAAACATGATACTCTCTATACGAGATTAATCAAACAAAATGGAGAAATCAGTTTATTATTGAAACAACTGTAGCAATGACCCTTCATTTTATGAACTCTGAAGTCTGCTATATTTCAAACTAAAAGTCATGGATTGCAATTTCTCGGTAAAAAAAAGAAACCTGGAAGATGTTCTTATCTGAATTTTTTCAGTTTATTCTCAGCTGAAGCCTTCCCAGCGCTGATTTGATATCAAAGAGAAGAAAAAAAGAATCTTTTCTTCTTCCCTAATTTTCATTTTATTAATTTATTTCTGCTATTTCTTTCATCGTTTTATTCTTTTTTTTTTTTCGGTTGATGTTTCGCAGAAATGAAAATATTTTCGATTGGCATGGAGATGTTAAAATGATGTTCCAACAACCTGATTAATCATCTACAAAATATTACAGATTTTCGTTTTTTTCACGTATTTTCTTTTGCATCAGTTATTTTCGTTTTTTTTTTTCACGTATTTTCTTCTTGCATCTTTTTTCTCCTTTTTTTTCTTTACTTTTTCAATTGTTAGTTGTTGTTCTTCTCATTCTTATTAGTAGTAGTAGTACTATTGTTATTATTATTATTATTATTATTATTATTATTATTATTATTAACTGTTTTTCAGGTCAAACTTCCACTTCTTGGTTCTTCATTTTTTCCCCGATTTCTCTTCTACCTCTCGTATGACCCCCTTTCCTTCTTCTTCTTCTTCTTTTACTACTACTACTACTACTAATAATAATAATAATAATAATAAACCTCCACCTTTCTCTTCTAGTATTTTTCTTCATTTTCCTTTTTCTCGTTCTACCTAATCTTCTCTTCCTTCTTCTCTTCTTGCCTTAGCTTCTTCTTCTTCTTCTTCTTCTTCTTCTTCTTCTTCTTCTTCTTCTTCTTCTTCTTCTGTGTGCAGATCTCTTTCCCACTAGAATTCCAATTCCATTACAGTGTTTTTCTTCTATTTCCATATTTCATTACACGGTTTTTCTTCTTTTTTTTCATGTTAACATTTCTTTAAATTTTTTTAAGCATTTTCCCGACTTGGTATATTTATTGCTACTTTCTCTCCATGGAATTGATCTTGACTTGTTACTGCTCCTCTTGAAGGGTTTTTCATAAATTTCTTCATCCACTTCTTAAACGGTTAAGTTAGGGAAATTTTAACTGATTTTTTTTTTTTTTTTTTGGGGGCTTTTTCTCGATGTAATCCAATTTCAATTTGTTCCTTTGTTTGTCGCTACGTTTTTTTGTCCGTATCCTTTCTTTTGCTATTTTTGGGATTTTTTTTTATATTACAATTTCATTTCTTCACTTATTCTGACTCTTTTTTTTCAATTTTCTCTCCTTAATTTATTTTTGCTTTTTATATTTATTTTTTGTATTATTATTATAAGTAGTAGTAGTAGTAGTAGTAGTATCCTTTCTGAATGTATGATGATATCGTTGTTCTCTATATATCTTGAGTACCAATGAAGATACTGCCTGTTAAGTCCCAACAAGTTCCTCAGAAAGACGGTACGAAATATGCTTGTGTATAAGGCAGATTTTTGTAGCGTTCGCTAAGTGTATTTTACACCAAGTTGGTCGACATATGCTTCAAATTTCATTGGGACCGCTAAGCTCTGCGTCTCGACGTAGTGTAATGGTTAGCAAGCTTGTCTCGCGAGTATAATTACGACTAAGTAGTGAGTTCCATTCTCACTGGGTGCCCTATACTTTCAGTCTTGTGCTACAGCTAAGCTTAGAAAATCAACATTAGGATCACTAACAGTATGTTGTTAACGTTTTTCTCGCCTTTTTCCCAACCTGGAAATCTCAACTTTCATTTCAGAGTAGTTGTTGATATTTTCTATTTTCTTTATCGTAGTCAGCAGGTTTGGACACATCAATTATTTGACATTCATTTTCAGTTGTGTTGAGGACGACTTTAACTGGTCTTCGGTGTTCAATAATAATTCGTTTTGTTTGAAAATCATAGTCCCAGACTATTTTTGGCTTCCATTCCATACGTACTTGTACCATTTCGTGGACACGTTAGAACTGTATTCTTTTCACAAGAGGCACATTATTGGTACTCATCGCACAAGGCTTCTTAATTCTTGAGCGTATTACTCAATATTCTTGGAGATTCCAGGAATTTTTTTTTTCAAATTTTAATTTATCTAAACTTAGTTGCGTGTGCGTCACTTATCAAGAGTACACGTTTATCTTTTGTTCGTCACACTTTATTGTTCTTAACTCCCTGACAAGGTTCTGTTACTTTTCAAGGTTTCACTATTTGTTATATAGCGGCCTGTCTATTGCTTTTACAGACATGTAAAATTATCTCGTGTTCTTTTACCCTTTTTCTCTTTAATATTACAGATAAAGAAATTGTCAATAGCTTTCATTTATTCATAGTATGGTCGATTAAATAACTTTTCATCATCTTCAGCAATCCATTATTTAAGTTCCTGTGATAGCATTTCTGGCTTGTTTCTGATTAAACAGATCGGAATAATGTCCAAATGACGATACCATTTGTTATTCTATTTAAAAGAATTCTCCAAAATTACAACACTGATATCCTTACAGCGAAATAGTAGAATATATATATATATATGTGTGTGTGTGTGTTTGCGTGTGTGCGCGCGTGTGTATCTGTGTTTCTGTACGTGTGTCTGTGTGTATATATATATATATATATATATGTGTGTGTGTGTGTGAGAAGATAAAAAACAAATAGGAAATGTTTATGATTCTAACGTTTCGATTTTATTAACGTTTCAGCAGAGAATGCGATATGAAAAAAACATTTGCTATTTTTACTTTTGTGTTTTTTTTTATTTTTATTCGTTAAGCAGACTTCACGTGCATTTGACTCATCAAGCAGCGTTCGTGTGTATAATTTATGTTTATAAGTGTATCATAAAATTTACCATTTATCAAGTATATCATAAAATAGTATAATTTATGTTATTAATATTAATATTTTTAATTTCCCGCATGCGCGTTATTTGTTTTTGATTTAGCTGATTGCATTGTATACTAGACTCAGTTAGCAACGATCTGTGAAAAAATGAACACCATGACGCAATTCACCCCCACCCCCAGAAATTTGGAAACGGAATGTTGTACTGCTTGGCATTCGTGCAGGAAGCTCCAACACGAATATTTCAGAGTATTTGGGTTTCAATCTGGAGACAGTTTAGAGGATTCGAAAACAGTTGGATGTGTCCAATGGTGATTATGTAGGTATGTCAGCTCGGAAAACTCTCTGTAATCATTTTGATAAGAAAAGAACTCCTGAAATTGCTGGTGAGGGCCTCAGACTCAACATGGAAGCCTACATCAAGCGACTTGAGGAGGTAGTGCTGCTTTGGGTCAATAAGTTAGCTGCTAGAAGACCCTATGTCTGGCAACAGGACTCTGCACCATGCCACACAAGCAGGAGTACCCAGTCATGGCTGTCAGACAATTTCTATGAACACAATACCCCTTACATCTGGCCAAGTAATTCTCCAGGCTGCAACCACCTTGATTATTATAGGTGGGGCGCAGTTTAGCGAGAGTACAAAAAACTGAAGAACTAAAGTCAAGGATTATGGCTGTATTCACCAACTTAAACAAGTAGACCGTTCAGAAGTGTTACAAGAGATCCCAAGGTCGTATGGAAGCCGTTGTTGAAGGCAATGTCGATTATATTAAAGAAATATACTCTTTACTATTTCAAGATAAGTTTGTGTAATTTTAGTAATTATATCTAATATAAGTTATTTTCATTTTTGCATAATTTAGACGACAATTTAGCCGTCATACTCTGCATGTATATATATATATATATATATATATATATATATATATATATATATAAAAAAAAAATAAAAAAATACTAAAGTTCTTTCCTATTTTCTATATATTTTTACACACACAAACACACACACACACACACACACATATATATATATATATATATATATATATATATATATATATATATATATATATATATATAAAATATAATGACAAAATAATAATGTCGTTTTGGGGCGTATTTTTTAACGTCAAAAAAAGACATTATTACGTCATTATTTTTGCCCCAACCTAATATAAATTGTCGTCATGACGCCATTCATACTTGCGCAAAGATACATACACGCCCGTACACCCATTGTGATACACAGACACACATACACACGCGCTCGCCCACCGGAGTTCACACAAACATAAACATATGTGAACAGTACGGGACTTGACATATATATGTATATGTGTGCTGTTGTGTACATACATACGGGCGTGTATGTATGTTTGCGTCAGTATGAGTGGCGTCACAGCGACAATTTTTCCTCACACTTCCATAACAACAACAGAACACTCAACCCTACATAAATCCAAAATTTCAAAAATTTAATCAGTTTCTCTGACGATCGCAAAAGCGTGGAACCCAGTGTCACAAAATCACATCAATCTAATGATATATATATATATATATATATATATATATATATATATATATATATATATATATATATATATATATATATATATGGTGGACCCTCCATCGTATTCGACGTATGAGGTTCAAGCAGCTCAGTTCCTAGGAACTGACATATGATTTGAAGTGTGAAGGCTTTGTGCAGAACCACCCACGTTTTTTGAAGCGCCGAATACAAGTTCCCCAAATGAATTCAGATTTGTCCTTTTCTTAGACCAGTTGCTATTCTATAGAATCCAGTCTGCCCTGCTATTTATTAATAGGATTAATAGCTTTCCCAGAGGTATTAATATGGATTCGACTGGAATTCCTCAATCGAGCCGCTATCCACTACTCTACCTTTTATATATATATATATATATATATATATATATATATATATATATATATATATATATATATATATATATATATATATAGTCGACTCTCCCGTCGAACTCGACGTATGAGGGTCAAGCAGATCAGTTTCCAGGAAACCGACAGCCCGACACCGGCACATGAGATTTGATTATAGTGGTGAAGGCTTCGTGCAGAACCAACCACACTTTTTGAAGGGCCGAATACAGAAACCTGGTGCACTACGTGTCACAAGGTCCCCAAACGACCCTCCGCAGGTTTTGGATTCAGAGTTGTCCTTCTCCTAGACCAATTGCCATCCAAGACTATAGAACCCAGTCTGTCCTGCTATTTTACCCATAGCTGGAGTAATATATATATATATATATATATATATATATATAGAGAGAGAGAGGGGGAGAGAGAGAGGGAGAGAGAGAGAGTGATGATAAATAAAGAGGAGATAGGGTGTTTTTCTATATATATATATATATATATGTAAGTGTGTACATGAATGCTTTTTCTTTATAAGGATGTGAATTGCGTCTCATCAACTGTTGTATTTGCTTATTATTTTTCGAAGTTTCCTCTTTTTGCATTTTTTATGAGATTATTTTCTTCGGAATGACACTTCATTCAAGACTTTTTTTTCTGTGCTTGATTAAATTAACAGTAATCGGTTGTCAGTATGACTGAAGAAGTCCACTAGAGAATTATTTTTGTCATCAGTTAATTAACCATTACCAACATCCTATTCTAAATAAATAGATATTTTGTTGATATTCCCAAGCAGTGCTTTTTCTAATTACGTATCTGTTCATGTTTTATCTATCATTGTCGCGTGCTTAGGAAATTGACATGAATGAGATGACTGGCAATGTGACCAAGTTGATACTAGGTTTGCAAGTGTATAACTGACATCCGCTACACCACCCCATTCCCTGAAATCTGCAATGAAAATGAAATATACTAAATGTTACTTCTCCACAAATGAAATCACATTGTCACTAAAACTATGTCTAAGGATGATGTTCTTTTAATTGGAATTATCAAATTGTAGATCCGGTGTCAAAATTACCAGAAATACTCACGACAGACCCGAAAGCTTTCATTCATTTCTGTCTGTCTGTCTTCTGGTGTAGTTCACAATTAAGAATTAAATAAATGAATGGAGCCCTAAAAAGGCATTGGCATTTAATATAGCAAAGCAGGAGCATCATGTAGAAATGGATTTTGTATGGTAGGGAATTAAATCAAGGCGGACAGACAGAATAGATATATAATATTAGAATTCTTCAAAAATATACGTGAATTGATAATATTTTTGCTAAATAGATACATTGATTACTAATATAGTATTGTATCATACCTACAGATGATAATGTGTATGTCCCCATTCACATACATACAGTAGTAAATACAGTATGTCTTTTTTGGATTTGAAGGTTCATCTCCAGCTGTGCTGGTCAAATTTTTTGCCTCCGAGCAGAGAGGATGCCCAGTCGAGGCTATGTCGAAGGGCAGAGTCTCGTTTCGGGAAGCAGCTACTCGACTACGTTTTATACGGGGTCTACGGGGAATTTTTGTAAGAGCCTACGGGCTCGGATACCCCACATTAAATTCGGCCTTATGCCACATCTAACCGCGTGGGGTGGTTGGTAGATATCTTGCAGTTGGAGATTCATTGTGAAATTTACTTGATTCATTCAGCAGTTGACTACTTCTACCACCGCTGGCGAATCTTATATGTTGTTCTTGTCCCGAGAATTATCGTTCATTACCAACCTTCCTGTGATTATTCTATTCAGTAACCTTCCCAAGGTAACAACACATAGTTGGAACATTTGATATCTATAGGATAGATACATTGTACAATCATCATCATCATCATCATCATCATCATCATCATCAGTTCCATGAGCGGGTGTCGTATTCGTCTTGCAGCGCAGCTGAATACCTTACATATATGGTTTGTAATCCGGAATGTACTCATTCATGTAGCATGACTTGGGAAAGAACCTACACCCCCCCCCAAGTCAAAACACAACAGATGTCATCCAGTTTAAAGGACACTTGCCCGTTGATTCTGTCGGGAGAATCCTGAGCCCTGACCGTTGGTTTTAATCTAGGGATCAATGCGACAAGCCGTGCGACACTGACCCGGCCGTGGATATCGCTATGAAGATCGGTTTATCCAGTTGTTCTAGATACCCATTAATCTTACAATAAAGCACATCAGCTCTTTGACAGGTTTTCTTTTTAATCACGCTTGTTCCTCACCAGAAAAGACCTACTGAGGGAACCTGTTTACTCACCGACGAGACGACCTAACGGCAGATAGTACTTGAACACATGATACCAGTTGCACTCGTAGACTTAACATAAAATTCAATCTATCATAGCGTTACAGTGAAAATCAGAAAGAGAGTGAGTGTTTGTAGTCAGGAATATACGCAAGAATTACTAAGAATGCTGTTATATGCTTGTTTTTCTTCTTTGACGGTGTTGTTATTCATATTGTTTCTATTAAGAAATCATCACAGAAAAAGTAATAATGAATGATCCTTGACAAATTTAACTTTTACGCTTGTCGCCTACATCCCATTACACAATTTTCACTGTAATATGCTACTCCTTAACGCTAAGCGTTGATGCTTGCACTGCTTAAAGAAATAGACAATTAAAACTAGTCATTTCGTGACAATTTGGCTTGCATTAGAGCGTTAGTGAACGGTTCGACTCGGGAACGAGACATCCGCTTTTAACTGTCCCTTTGGGTCTCTTCACAGACTAAGCTCATTTCGAGCCGGATAGAGAGAGTAGGCACACTGTGGTCACCGATACTTTATCGTAAGCAGCAAAGCAACAAATGATTAGCCGTCCAGAGTAATGGACGCAACTGTAGTGTCTTTAATCAATTCTATCTTGGAATCGTATATGTATAAGTCCTCCTAAGCGATTAAATTCTTGAATTTTATTCCAACAATGTACCTGAAGGCAAGGGTAAAAACTATCCTTTTTCATACCGGAGACATTCTGGATTCAGTGACCAAATATTTAGTGCTACTGTTGGTGAAAATTTATAAAATAATTTTTCTTAATTTTTTTTTTTTTTTTTCCGGTGATCTGATTTTTTCAGGAAATTGGTATTACAATATATACTCGAGTATATTGCGAGGTTTTACGTAAAAATTATGGGGTCGCATTCCAGTTGAATCTATTACATCCAATTACGTGCTAATACCTTTGGGAAAGGTATGAATCTTCTTCTTCTCCCTCCAGCTATGGATAAATAGCAGGACAGAGCTGGTTCTATAGCCATGGATGGCAACTGGTCTCCCGCAGAGAGAAATGGCAACCTACTGCAGGAAAAAAATCTGCCTCGTCAGTCATGTATCGAAAGATAAATGATTGCCTAAGCGTATATCACGCATGACACATAACTGACTATTCACAGGTAATTATTTTGAAGTGGTTAAAAATCATTCTTTTTTTCCGTGACCGGTTGAACTATACACCGGCATTTTTTTTTTTTCTGGAGGAGTTAAGAATTATTTTAAAAAGTCAGTGTTTTCACTCTACATGATGCCCAATTATTTACGAGTATATATGGTAAACTATTTTCGTTCTTTCTGGCTTTCTGATAGTGATAATGTTGGATACCATTTAAGGAAAGACCTTTTGGCCTTACTTCTGCTGCATCAGTGTGTGAGTGGAAATCGGAAGTGGTGATAGCTTAAACAGGAAATGCATTCCATGATTAAAAGAAACAGGATACACAGGTGCCCTGAGCCTAAAATAAATAGGGCACACCTGTGTCCTGAGCTGAAGGAAATGCGTGCTTGCGTAGGCGACATAACGGAAGAAGGCATAGAAATGGGAAGTTGCGTAGGTGTCACAACGTTATTTAACAGGTCCGATTCTTGGTCTGACCAGAGGCTTGCTAGAGGTTCACTGATGATTTGTCAGCGTCAGTTCCTGTGTGCGCAATCCTAACCTCTTTGATTTTTAATCACTCAACCCATTTACCGCAACTCGAAAAATAAAGACTTTACATATTTTTATATATGTGTTTGGCGTCTTATGTGAGCCCAGCAGCAATATACAACAGAATTTTCTTTTCAAATATTTTCTGTTTGGAAGTGTGGAGAGCCATCCTTTTGATTATATCAAATATTTTGTTTTTAGTTATATTTGTTGTTGCTGCTATTGGAAGTCTTTAAGTAGTTCATTTTTAATTTCGTAAAACAATTTGTTTGTGATCTTGTAGCACCAGTCTATAGAATCTGGTGTATGATTCTCTTCTTTGAGACCCAAAGGATTCATTTGATTGAAATCATTTCAGAAATTGATTTGAGAAAACTGTTGTATCCAAATGAAAATTGAAACATTTCTGATGCCATGAAAGACAATCACATGAGAATCTAAATCTGAGAAGGCTATTTAAGAACATGACTCAAGTTGAAAATAGTTTGTTTTTGTAGCATCTTCGTTAGAAATAAAAAAAAAAAAAAAAGAGAAATTAACTGTTATGTAATATCGGTCCTCCTATGATAGGGAATGCTGCACAATCACCTCGTGGGTGAATGAAATACTCTGGACATCAGAAATCTGGTTGTAACCTAGGAAAAGGTTACTGAATAAGAATAACCAAAATGAAGGCTGGAAATGGAATGATAATATTTATAACAGGAACAACAAACAAGATTCGTCAGTGGCACGTAATCAACTACTAGTGATGAGCGAGAAGTGAATCAAGGAGAAATGCAAGTGAATCAAAATGACTACCACATAGAGTATATTCTACATTATTTATAAGGTTTGGGACATACGAATTATAGTCCATAAGTACCAACCATTGAACAATTAACACCAACCCTTGAACAAATAAAATGTTGTAACCTAGGAAAAGATTACTGAAACTAAGGTTGGATATGGAATGATAATATTTATAACAAGAACAACATACAAGATTCGTCAGTGGCACGCATTAAGTAATCGACTGTTAATGGTGAGCTAGATGTGAATCAAAGTGAATTGCAAGAAAAATCGCACTGAAGATATTCACTAACCTCCTTACACGGGTAGATATGGCACAAGGCCGAATTTAATGTGGGGCAAAGCGAGCCCGTAGTCTCGGGGGGAAATTCCCAGTTTTTTTTTTTTTTTTTCAAAATTATAACTGACAAATAGTAATTAATTTCTTCAATTTTCATGAAGTTGTAGAAGACTCTTTTCCTGCTATTGGCAATTTGCGACACGCCACAGTCTATAGAAAAGATATATGTATACAAAAGTTTTCAGAACTTAGGAAGCAAAATTACATATATCTAAAGACATAAGCCACTGGAGTATACATATACACATTCACACAAAACTGTCCTTCAACATTTCTATTTTTTGTGCCCATACTTCGTGTCTGTGTGTTTTTTTTACATCTTCACTACGTATTCACAGTAAGGTCAATTCTCTTTATTTTTTTTTCGTTTTTTGCATAAGTCTCATAATCCTGAAAAGTCAACAATTTTTTTTTATTTCAAGTTCATTATTCTATGTGCTTCATTTGTTCTGTAGCGATACCTGTAAAATTTTCATTGCTATCTTTACTTTTTTTCAAACGTTCACACATAATTCGTAACACCACTATTCAAAAGCATTTTCCAGTCGTGTGTATATATATATACATATATATATATATATATATATAGAGAGAGAGAGAGAGAAAGAGAGAGAGAGAAAAGGGGGAAAGAGACTTTATATATATATATATATATATATATATATATATATATATATATGATGTCTGTAATCTCCATATATATTCCTCCTTCTCTTTACACACACAACCATATATATATATATATATATATATATATATATATATATATATATATATATATATATATGAGGTGTGTGGGGTGTTGGGGTTTGTGGGTGCATTCTAGAGATATAAGATCTATGCTAACAGTTTGTTATATAGTACTAATCGTTTATCTAACTATCTTCCTGGCTTCTTGCTTCTAGGTTAACTTTAACATTCAAACTTTTAAATGCAATGTCAATTTTTAATCTTTAGTCTCCTTAAGATTGGTTCTTTTATTGTTCACTCTCCTTAATAGTGTTTTTCTCTAATATCTTCTAACATTCTTTCGTTTTAAGGGCTTTATTGCTATGCGTGGAGTGAAATGATTATATATATATATATATATATATATATATATATATATATATATATATATAATGTAACGCGTAGATTGCAAGCCATTTTCTTCAAACTTTGTGGGCAAAGACAACAGTAGCAAAAACCAAATAACAGAAACCGCATCACTTGAAGTCTTTCAACATCAGCAAACACTATCAGATGTAAGTCGAAGCGAATAGCATAATCAAGATGCTGAAGTTTTACACTATTTCAAGAAAATGGTTAGGAAGGAATCTCCCATCAATACTGAAAAAATCTATAAGAATCAATGTACTTCAGAGACCAATTTTTCTGAAAAATTGTTTTTAAAAATGTTGTATATTTCAATCGACACTACATTCTTAGAGAATAAATGGTGAATGTTTCCTTATAAAAAAAAACACCATAAAATTATACATTAGGAGAACAGACACTACACTTTCATCCCAGCCCGATAGCCAGGAAGTGAAGAAACGCGTAACACGAGTAGGATTGTCTGCTTGGTCAATAAATACCGAATGTTTCCTTATAAAGAAACAGCTAATATTAACATTTCAGTTACCGAACATGAATCAAGCCGATTCCGGGATCTACCCCAAGGTCTGAAATCATGATAACCAGCTGATTGCAACGTTTTTGACCCACATATTTATCCACTACGTCGCCACACAATGATCAGGTGGTATATTCTTAGAATATTTCAAATTCAGTATCAGATAGTTTTTGACGTACTGAAAATCTATTTTTATTTATACTATCGAATATTTGTTGTATTTTCGAAATATATTTTGAAGACGGTTTATTAAAAAAGAAAGTAAAAATAATAAAATACCTTAAATCAAAAATGAAATTTTTTTTTTAATCATCTTTACCTATGCTTAAAACCTCATTGCTTTCACTGTCGTTTGGAAATCAGACATTTTATGCTTAGACTCAATATTATGATAAGAGAGAACGCATCCCTTATTCCTGTTCGTTGTGCGACTGATAACACACTTCTTAAATGACGCCCTCATTATATCACTTGTTTTCTCTTACGAATGATTCCATATACATCTGATGAAGCTCTAGTCTTTTACTTCGTTCAGTAAAGGTCGTAAAAATATGTTCCTGCAGTATCCAGTTGTTGTATTTTCGTGCCTCATAAAAATTATGTAGAGCTTGTTAATAGGAACATTGCTGTTGAGTTCATAAAACAGCGGGTCTATGTTTGTTTTTGTTTGTTTTTTTATCTCAAGAGCATTTCCTCTTATTTTATTCGTTTTTATTTCTGAATAATCTTCAAGAAGCAAGAGCACGATCTAAAAGGTCAGCCAATCTAACAGTGATCTCATCTCACAATCCTAACTCTTGCTTCATATGTGGCCTCCTTTGTAAATCACTAGCGGGTCTTAAGTGCCACTTAAGATTATCGCACAAAATTTCATAACTGAATCAATTAAACTCTTAGATCCTCATACGTCGAACCGACAGGAGAGTCCATTATATATATATATATATATATATATATATATATATATATATATATATATATATTGAGTCTGTCTGTCTACTATAAAATCCTGAAAAATTTAGTTTGATCATTTGTCTTACATCAACTTGAGTGACTTGAAATTGATTCGATCGAGCGGGAGAACGCCGGAATTATAAATTGTTGCGTAAATATTCACATAACAATCTTTGAAAACGAATGGCTCAACATTCGAAAGAACTCTTGAAAGTAATAAGATCTATATTAAAACATATGAACGTTGGCAAATTTTACCGATAACACAAAAACATCTAATTGAAATTTGAAAAATTAAATAAAATTTGGTACAGAGAACTTGTCCATTTTATTTAGCCAGACATATCTGATATTATACATGCATTTGCTACACTCCCATACACACACACACACACACATATATATATATATATATATATATATATATATATATATATATATATATCCATTAAACCAACAATCACAAACACACATATATATATTACGCCCTCCACGTATATATATATATATATATATATATATATATATATATATATATATATATATATATATATATCGTCTCAGTATTGATTTTAATGTTCACTTATAGATAGATAGATAGATAGATAGATAGATGGGTTCACATGTGCGAGTGAAATATTGGAAGATGAGAAACCTATTGTTCAATACGCTTGTCTGCCACTTTGTCAATAATGCTAAGTTCTAAAACTTAAGATTATTGCGTGGCCTTTCTTTAATCACATTTCGCAAAATGTCTTGGCATTTGTCCTCTTCAGATGCTATCCTTTTGTTCTCTCTCTCCCTATATGTCTTTCTTCCTTTGTTAAGAATGGCTCAAGAAACCATTTTCATTTTTAAAAGAACAAATTACACTTGCTCAGACTGAGGCTGACAGCGGATGAGTTGAGTTACACATCTTAGGCCAGTAATGCCCAGAGACATGACCTTTCGGTTGAGAGGCCCTCCTCAAAGAAATTAGATTTGTGGACAAGCGGACAATTTGAAAATTCAGTAATTTAATCATTTCGCCGCTGCAATCCGGACATTTCTCCCTGGCTTCATGCTGCTCAAAATAAATAAATAAATAAAAACGATTTTGAAACTTATAGTTCTTTCGTTTCCATTTACTGATTATTTTATCGCAAAAAGGCCGCTAGATTTCTTTTAGTTAGAAATAGGTTTCTTTCATGCAGTGTGAAAACTGATCGTCATGCGTGGTGTTCCAAATAGTTGCGCATCTTCTACTGGTTTTTCTTTGTGCCAGTTTTTCTCTTCGTTTCACTGTAAAATGGGTTTTAAAATAAGTAGGTCTTCTTCAGTTTGAAGGTCAGTCGCCGTGATTGTACCAGTAGAAACAGTAACAAAAGATATTTTAAAAGTGTACATGGCAATGTACATTGTGAGATAACGGAGAAGATTGAAATTGGAGTCATGTCGCCGGGGGTATTCTAGCGATATGGAAAGATTTGTACATAAATGCACCAAAATGCTCAAAGATAAAGAATTTTCGACATAAGGGAATACGCTCATGGCCTAAAGAAAGAGAACCATGGTCACGTGTTCATAGTGACCATGCATTCATTAATGGCATGGGACTATTTCTAATTTTGGTAGACTCCTTTTCTGAATGGCCTGAAAACGTTAAAGTTAAAGGATAGAAAACGACTACAATAAAACAAATATTAAGAAACAGCTAATATTAAGAAAGATATTTTCTTGAAATGATACCCCTAATATATTAGTATCAGACTACACGATATAACAATCGCAAATACCCTATTTGACGGCGTATATGACGCACGGGTGTATACGACGTATACCAATATCATCAAGACAAATCAAGAAAAAAATTAGTAATTAGTAAAATTATTAGTAAATGGTACAGTCTAGGCTATATTTATGAGGTATAATTTTGGTTAAAGAAGCCATGTTTACAATTAAACGTAATATAATAGGAAAAAATAACACCGTGCCTCTAAAAACTTTGTTATATCCAAAGGTAAGAAAACAACATAAAAATCAAGCAATTATTAAAACTGAGCAAAATAGAACAGTTAGCATTAAAATTCAGTCAAACGTTTTCCTTTATATGTTTTGTACAACCTGCGTAAATGTCTTAGTGGAATAATTAGGATTTAAAAATTCTGATTGTATTTATACCAATGCATCCGGGAGTTATTGCATTAAAAATATTAATGAAACAAATATATTTTACATATATATAATTTGAATTTATTGCATATAATTCTAGTGAAACAAAGTACTAATATTAAACTTGACGAAATCAATACCATGGGTATTAACAATACTAACACTTTTAATCTGCATAATAGCCTTTTAAATAATGACAATAGGTATATAAGTGCAAGCTAATAGGAGTTGACCTACATATGGCATATAAGACGCAGGGGAATTTAAAAATATGTTTTTAGTTTAAAAAAAAGGGTGCGTCTTATATGACGTCAAATACGGTAAGTCTTCACTCTTTCAGTTTATACCATAAAATATACCCTAGCAAATTCCCCGGCAGGTAATAAGAGTATCTCAAAATGAGCCACCCGTTAAATACATGCATATAAATTCAAACATAAATTATCAATATTCAAATATCTCTGAACCAAATACATATAGGCAAAAATATAAACATATTTAAACTATTTGACTATTCCTAAAGACTTTCTCAAATATAAACTACCAATACTTAATGTTATGAATAATCAAGAGTGGTCTCCCCTTGTTTGTTATTCTTCTCTTTGACAGAGCTATTTCAGTTTACTGGGACTATAAAAGGACACTATACGTGAACCTTGTATTCTCAGTTGAATAAAGCTTACTTAAAGCCTACACCTGTGTACTTTTGTCATTACAATTACCTATCTTCGAACCAATTAACTGCTTATAGACCAAAATATGCTCGAACAATATTTAACACTTCTGGAACAAAATAAATTCTTATAGAATCAAATATAAACAACCAATGACAGGACCCAAAGAGTGTGAGTTCAATACCCGGTTAAGGCAGCGGAGAACTTTCAGGGGGAAATTAACAAGAGATAACTTGATAACTGACATCCATTAAAAACAGGGTACGTGGAACAAAAACAGTCTACCCCAGTGAGCGAAATAAAGGGTTCAGTTCGATATTCCAACCACCTGAAGAAGGCCGGAGCGTACAACGGCCGAAACTTTGTAATAAATATGGCAACAAATATGAATAATGTAAATAATGTACATAATACCTCATCTCAGAAATATAGATTCAGGTTTAAGTGTTCAATATCTCCAAAAATAGTAAATTCTTATAGACTCAAATATAAACGTCCAATATTTACAAATCATTGAACTTGTGGACTCGTCCATTTACCTTATCACCCCTAGCAACAGGAACATTCCATTTTACACGCCTACGTGAATCAACTTAACCAATCAAAAACCTTACTGTGCTAATTAGCGATTTCTATTGGCTCGCAACGTGACAATTCAAAAACTTCACGTGAGGAAGTTAAATTGCACCAAAACTTATTCGAGCCGATCCTGACATCTAAAACCTTATTTAAGGAAGATTTCCAACTGACCAAATAATGTCAGTCCAGCGAACACAAAGAAGCGCTAATCTAATCCACGTAACTTGCGATTATAATTTTCCCGCGCGAAAAAAAAGAACCCACAACTGACTCGAAGATTACTCTGTGAATACAAAGAACTTCAACTTGCAAGACTTTATTTATCCAAAGTGAATTATTAACGCTCACTAAAATTTAAGTAAAAATACTATTATTGAACATATTCATACTTACAGTTAAGAGTAGACTACTTCTGAATGACTCAATTCTAAACAATACAAAAAGAACAACACGAACATAATACTGTGTTTAAACACTAATTACGAATTCTTATAGACTGTAATACAAATACACCAAGACACCAAAAAACAAACAAAATCTTCATCCACTAACAAACATAACAACACAATAATATCTTGTAATAATAGTTTGTATATAATATTTGTATTGTATATAAATGCATTTGTTTGTTTGAATTGCATACATGTTTTGCCTTGTTTTATGTTAAGTATTATTTATTGTTGTGGATGCAAGAGAAAATCACGCAACATGACAAAAATTCCTTCTGATATATTCTAACACCATAGCAAAAAATCTTAGTTCATTCTGCGCATCCCCAAAATCTGAGGGAAATACATACAGAATATTAATGATGAATATTTACATATGGCCGATCTAACGAACTCTTTACAAAAGGAGATATAAACGACTAATATGTACATATCTCTGAACAAAGGAAATATTTACAGATGCAATTATAAATGGTCTATACTGACATAACTCTGAACTAAGGAAATGCTTACACAAGCAAATATAAACGACAAATATTTGTATATCTCAGAAGTAAGTAAATACGTACAGAAACAAATATAAATAACCAATATTTACATATCGCTGAACTAAGGAAATACTTATAGAAGCTTATAAAAAGACTAATATTTACGCATCTCTGAACTAAGTGAATGTTTACAGAAGCTAATTTAAACGACCAATATTTATGGCCGAAGTAATGAAATAGTTACAGCAACAAATAAAAACGACCATTATTTACATATTTTTGAAATAATGAACTACTTGCAGGATAAAATATGCAAGGATCCTCGTATCGTGATCCAACGCATGATTATTCTATCAAAACATTACTGATGAGTCATTTCGTGAGAGTAGTGTCCAATTCCAGTGCCGCAAGCCCTCTTGCAGATGCTGCATTGATAAAGTAGCTTCATCTTGGTCTTCCTCTTGGCACGTTTCCCAATAAGGAGACTGGTATTCTTGTTCTCAAAGACATTGATACGCTCTTTGCAAATTCTCCTCCATTTGAACATGCTTGGGTAGTACTTTCCCAGCTATCAAGGCCGATGCCATATCTCTTGAGATTGCATTTAACAGTTTCCTTGTACCTCAGTTTCGGTTAGCCAAGTGATCCCTTGCCCTAATCTAATTCACTGAAGAAGATTGCTTTGGGAATTCTTGAGTCTTCCATCCTATATACGTGCCTCACCCGACGAAGCTGTACCTTGATTACCTGCCTTTTTAAGCTGGGTACAACACATCGTTCTAGGACCTCAATATTGGAGACTTTATACTGCCATTTAATTCTAGTGGATCACAGGCAGCATTGCTGGAACGACTCGAGAAGCTTAAAATGGCGACGATGGACTGTCCATGTTTAGCAACGATACAAAAGCGTGAATCCAAATCTTTCTGCCGCCCGGGCAAACATGGATGTTATCAACTAGATCTCTTCCAGGGGTGTGCGACGAGGATCCAAGAAAATATATCACAATAAAAATAAATAGAAATAATATAGCCAGATTATTCAGCCAAACATGCCTGAATTCTTCGTTAAAGCGAATCGAGTCCTCTCAGTCACTGTGTGTTTATGTAAAAATAAATACGCTAAAATTCACCTTCGTCCCTGCGGTGCGTAGTGGTAGAATCTCCGACTGACGCCAATTCAGCCGGGTTTCGATCCTGGCTAGAAGCAACCGGACGTCTAGCCACACTGAAGCAAACAGTTTGACAATATATATATATATATATATATATACCCCGTGGCTTTCCGTCTTAGTTTTTTTCGTAACTAATTTAATTTTAATTGTTAATCTCATACGTTAATTTACCACGTTAATCGATAGATTTAAACGAAGTTTCTGAGTTTACTTGTTCAACATGTTTTAAACGACATCTATTCATATATTTATTTTCGTTTTAACACTCTGCATGAGTCGTAATTTATTCATTGTAATCATAATTATTTTATTTTGAAATTTTTTAATAACTAATTATTAGCTGGCGAGATGAAGCCTGATGGGCGATGTGAAAAAAAGGGGGAAAAACGGAAAAAAACGGAAAACATATAATTATCTTCCGAGTAAAATTACCCATAAACAACTTAAATAGAGCTTACACCATTGTGATTGGCTGTTGGTCAACTTCCAATCAAATGCGTGATAGCGGGATATGGTTTGCCTAATATAAGTCAGTGTATGCAGGCTGTTAATTTAGCAGTGGGGCGCATCAGAGACTGGTCAGCTCTGATGGGATCCACTTCCTGAGGGTAGTATGATGTTTGAAAGACCCTAAACTGCCAAATGATCCAAATCAGAACATCGCTGACGACGTCCTCTAGCTTTAAAGAGCGTATATTCAAAGTAGTATACGACCAAGATTTATATATCCCTGACCTAAGGAAATATCTACAGAATCAAATATATACGACCAATATTTGCATATGCCTGACCTAAGGGAATATTACAGAGACAAATATATACGGCCATTATTTACATGTATCTGAACTAGGGCGGTACAAACAGAAGCGAAACTATTCGACCAATATTTACATATATCTGAACTTAGAGAACAAAATATATACGACTGATAGTTATATATCATTTAACTAAGTGTACTTGCAGGAGCAAATATATACGATCAGTATTTTCTTATCTCTGAACTAAGGAAATATTTATAGATGCAAATATAGACGTCCTGTATTTACATATCCCTAAACTATGGGAATACTTATAGAAGCAAATATATACGACCAATACATATCGCTGAACTAAGGAAATACTTATAGAAGCATATATAAAAGATTGATATTTACAAGTTTAAGAACGTAAAATACCTCCTCGGTTACCCATTGAAACTGCTATCCATCGAAAAAAAAAGAAAAGAAAAAACCAGTCCCCTCTTGGACCATTTAAAATTCTGTTCGCGCAATGCATTGGTTGTTACAAACATCCAATCAGGTTCGCGGAAAATGTGGTCTACTTTCGTCCAATTTATTAAGTCTCTACTCGCGTTTGATTGCGAGGGGGGATCAGGGATTCATCTCCCCTGATTCGCTCGGCGTGGTGATGGGGTATATGATATTGAAAGACCCGAAACTCCCCGATGAACCAAGTCAATTTACGTCACTGACAACTCCCTCCGCGGCCTATTTAAGAGCGTATATTTAAAGTATTAACACATCCCTTCACTAAAGTATTACTTACAGAACAAAATATACATGACCAATATTTGCATATCTCTGAACTAAAGGAATACTTACAGAAGCAAATATACACTACCAATATGTATATACCTCTGAACTAAGTAATTTCTTATAGAAACAAATATATACGACTAATATTTACATGCCCCTGAAGTAAGTAATTACGTACAAAAGCACATGTAAACGATCAATGTTTATCGATTCCTGAGCCAGGTAAATACGTAGAGATTGAAAATTTTAAAATATAAAGATTCATTTCAAAATTAAATAATGTAACAATAGTTAAAGTTTCCTCAATTCAACCAACCTGACCTTTTGGAGTTGATCCGTCCGATTATAATGGCTGTTTAATAAATACAATAAAATAAGAACATGTATAAATTCTCCAGTTACGAGACTTACATAATAGTGAATTGATTTTCTAAGCGAAGCTTAGATGTAGCACATAGCTGAAAGTATGGGGCGCCCAGTGAAGATCGAACTCACTATCAGCTATAACAGTTTTACCAAGACCAGCTTGCTAACCATTACACCACGCCGAGGCGCCTAAGTTTTTCTAAGCGTAGCTTAGATGTGACACAAGGCCGAAAGTGTGGGGCACCCAGTGAGGATCGGACTCACTATTCAGTCGTAATAGATTTAGCGCGCCAAGCTTGGTAACCGTTACACCACGTCAAGGTGCCCCTTTAAAGGATTTTCTAAGCGTAGCTGAGATGTGGCACAAGGCCTAAAGTATGAGGCACCCAGTGAGAATCGAACTCACTACTCAGTCGTAACTGTTTTAGCGAGACCAGCTTGCTAACCATTATACCACGCTGAGGCGTCCGACTTACATAATAGTGTATGCGACATTGCTATATACTTCTGTGACGTTTTCGAATCGAAGATTATGGAGTTGATATGCAGTCTTTGTTGTTGTCAGCAAATTCAATGAATTAAAAAAAAAAAAAAAACGGCAAATCGTCGTGGATCTGTATTTCTGTATTTATAGTTGGACTTACATTTTCGTCTTTTTTACAACGTTTTGACCACTGTGCTCTCCGACCTTCTTTAGGTGTCTGTTAATCCGTGTGACCTTCATGGAATTTTGATTTGAAGCCTTTAAGTAATATTTATATCCTTAAATATATATGTTTCTTTGTTTATTATTCTGCACTTTTTGCAAGTTATGATTTCTCTGATTTTAACTTACAATTACGATGGCGACAAAGAGTTAATATTCTCGGCTTTTGTTCATTGAGCTAATCTGAAAGCTAGAAATGTTCTTACTGCTTCTTCTGACAATGCTTTGTTGTTCAACTTTAAAGTGTGGGTATCTTTTTTTCCGTTTTAATTCTCTCCGCCATATAATTAAATAAAGATGCTTTAACCGTTACTATAATAATATAATAATTTTTCTGGTATGCAAAATGGTATTATTTTCCTTTTGACGGTAAGAATTTATTGATGTCTTAAGAGGCCCTTGAAGTTAACTTGACTGCTCGTTGGTGCAAATAGTCAATTGCAACCACAGAGATGAACGTGATAGCTAGCTGCTGTTTACCTGTTAACGGAGAACGACTTATTCCTATACGTCCTGGGTCCGACGAGAGAACAGACAGCTGTTTCATGTTCCTCTTAGTGACATTACCTATGATGCCTTTTTTATTTGTTCCCTTTACATAATGCTTGATTTTTTACGTGCACTTTAATTTTGCTGTGTGTGACAATTTGGAAATATTTTTTTTTAATTTCTACATGAGTTATATTTGTGTAATTCAGTGTTGTATATAAATTTTATTGGTATTTATTCCTTTAGCTTGTTATAGTTTTTTTTTTTTCTGTTCTTTTAAAATGTTACTTTATCATATATATAATAATGCCTATAATGGAATTTGGAAAAAGGAAAAGTTCAACGTCTTTTCAGTCTTTGGATGCCTCCCATATATAGAAGTGAATAGCGACTTATCTTGTCAACCAAAGTGATCCCATGTAGCATGATCTTTTATGTGACAGCCATATTTAATACATGTATGAATGGTATAAATAAGTTAGAGTATGTCTAGAAAAATTGTCTAACACGGCACAGAGAACCAACTTTCCTAAAATTTATTACTGAAATTATTGCTCTGAAATAGATAATATTATGTTGAAAAGTAAATATACATCCCGTAAAAAAATATTGTTTATGATCATAGGGGTATATTTTTTATTTTGTACTTCGTATATCGAGGAGCTGACCATATATTGAAGCATATAATAATTTTCTGAAGCAGGCATTTATAAAATAAATTGCCAAAACTGTACCTCTCAATATATTGAAGAAACAAGTAGAAATTTAAAACAAAACGCATTTATGAGAACAAAAGAAACCTCATAAAAAACAACTTAGTTAATGCACTAGTCATACATAGAAATAAATTCAACCACAATTTTGATTTTAAAAATGCTACACTCAGAAAGGAAAATTCTAGAGAGTGCCGCCATTGAATATTACCCAAATATTAATCTACGCCCAGGTTTTTTTCCCTATTTCACCTTTCTTAACAAAATTACTACTCTTCCAAACAAACGTACACAGCAATATCGTAAGATCAAAAGAAAATGTTTGAATCCGTCAACACAGCAATAATAACATTACCTCCACACGTGACAGTAATTGACGTAATTTTCAGTTGACTGTATGAAAATAGCGTTCTCTAAATTCTTCCAGTTGCTAAGGATATTTTGTTTTTGTTATTATTAGTTACTTTGTTTAAATAAATTCATTTCGTTTTTTGCTTTGAGAAAGTCCACATTGGATGAATCGCTTCAGCAACTATTACAGTTTTCCTATTGTCATTTATATTTATAAATATAATTACTTTTATACTATGTTTATCTAGGTTCGACCTATACACAAGTCATGAAATTGATTTCTCAGACATATATCCAATGTTGACATAGAAGAGGCATCTAAATAATCCAGGGTCATTGTATAAGCAACCTTATGATAAATTAATGAATTCTCGAGTATATAGATGTATAAATTAGACAACTCATAGATTATTGGGTTCGTGATTCAAGGTCGATTTATATACGATATGATAATTAATTTCTTCGACATATATCCAGTTTCGACCTATACACGAGTTATCTTATAAATGCACGATTTCATTATTGAACGTCATGTATATTCAGGTTCGACCTATACACGAGTCATCTGATAGATGAATGAGTTTATGATCTAATGTCCATCTATACATGAGTCATTAATAATTTCTTGGACATATATCTAGGTTCGACCTATACACATGATAGATGCATGATTTCTTGATCCAAGGTCGATCTATACACAAGTCATGATCAACAATTTTGGGGGTATATATTCAGGTTCGACCTATACACGAAACATTTAAAAGATGAATGTGTTCTTGATCCAAGTTCGATCTGTAATCGAGAATAATAATTTAATAATTTCTTAAACATATATCAAGGTTCGACCTATACACGAGACAACAGATAGATTAATTATTTCTTGAAATTTATATCCAGAGTTGACGTAAAACGTTTCATATGACAAACTAATATTTTTGCCCACTTCGTCGTATTATACACAAGATATATAAATTATTTCTGGTTCAAAATCCACAGTCAACAGTATCGACTTATACTCAAGTAAATACGTTCTTCTTAGGTATGAAATTTATCAAAGTCAAAATATTACGGATTTTTGTTTTGTTTTTGTATCTGACCGGTTTGTCGTCGCGCAAAACTCGGTTAAGAATGTCAAGGTGATTAAATAACGTGTTTGACATAATAACAATAACAATGTTAAGGAAAAATGAACAAAGTAGCTAGTTACATCAGCGCATTGAGGAGAGGTTATAAAAACAACATAGATGTTCTCCTTAGCCCCAACTGCCTAACCGTTGACCCGTCTTGTAAAATCCGTCTTCTTTTAACCTCTTATATATTCACCATACAAACAAACTGAAAAGAAATAGAAAACTTTGTCTTGTTTTTGAGTTTTAAACACAGCAGAAAGTCTGATAGTCTTGCCTCGAGTTAGACTATAGGCCCAAAATGTGGGAGCATCTCATGGATTTAATAATTAATAAGTTTTATACCATATTTGGTTTAATTAACTTCTACTAAGTTAGAATGCTAAAACCCATTAGTGTAAGTCATCCAATCTTTTAAAGAGGGTGATTACCTAAAACTTAAAATCCACCAGCCCTAATATTAATATTAGTCGGCAAGTTAGATTAGGCAAAAAAATCTAAAATTTTTATGAATCTTTATGTAGCAGTGGGTTGAATTATTATTTTTATAATTATTTTTTTCGGTTGATTTCTGTTGTACACACATTTCGTTCATAACCAGAGACACAAATTTAGAAATGGCTTTATGGCATTTTCCACTTTTTTTTTTTTTTTGTAAAAAAACAAACTTAAATGACACATAATTCGCGTAGATAAAGTCCTTCGCTATGTGTGAGCTGGACTTGTGAGTACAATTTTTTTTATATTTTTTTAAGGCAGGAACTGCCAGAGATAGCCTCAATGGCGCTAAGTACAACTAGAATTATGGAGGTTCTCATAGGCGACATTTCTGAGATTTCTACTTCAAGATCCATGTATTTTGATAGTTTTTTCAAAACATTTAAAAATACATTACAATCTGCAGGGACTACCATGTCAATAAGAAAACATATTCCGTTTTTGTGGTCTTTGATTATTATTATTATTTTTATATTATTATTATTATTATTATTATTATTATTATTATTATTTCCTTTGATTTCTGGTGTGTACTCATTTCTTTCCGGGAACCGCCCAGGGACCTAAAAACGCCACAAGGTATTTTCCACTGAGTCGTTTTAAGCCCACACACACACACACACACACACACACACATTTTACATAAAGCCCTTCGTAAAATGTGGGCCGTACTCGTGAGAACAATTTTTTTGTATTACTTTAAGGCATAGGCTACCAAGAATCCCTTCAGTTGGTCTATTGGAATATTTTCTAATCAATCCGAGGGCTCCAACTATAACAGGGATTGATGATGTTCTCATGTCCCACATTTTTGAGATTTCGATTCCTAGGACCTTGTACTTTTATCATTATCATTATTATTATTAGCATCAGCAACAGCAGTACTTGGGAAAGGTTCACGTTTTTCTTTTTTAATTTTTTGATAAATCTTAATTCTTAAGTTAATGACTGAATACGCTCTTTGTGAATTACGCAAATATAAAATACCCTGTTGCATTGTTAAATATTTGAGCTTAACAACTTTAGCAAAATATTACAATAGCAATCACAAGTATGAACTAATACCATTACTGAAATAACTAAGAGGCTACAAATGAAAAGATTCAAAACTGTCAACGTTTTCTATTTCTCTGAAACAGACGTTATGCACATGAAGGCCTTATCGCCTCCTTTTCTTTCTATTTTCTTTCTTTCTTTTTCTCACTAAAACCAAACAGCGTCTCTCATATATATTTTCGTCTGCCGTCTTTCTTCGCAATCAAAATAGAATAGTCTATTACTTATCTGCGGGTAATGACGGGGGTGGGGGGTAAGTCACGTGCTAACTAACTAAAAAATCGAGCAACGAAGAATTATTATTTATTTCATTTGCATTTTATAATCTCATGTCGGATCATAACAAATAGCCGAGGGCAAGTGAATGGTGTGATATTGTATAGTTTCCACAAAATTAAATTGACGAAGCTCTTCACAGAATATAGGCTCTCATTGTAAGAAGTTTATGTATTTATTTATTTATTTCCTTCGATTTCTGTTGCATACTCATTTCTTTCCGGGTCATAACGAAAGACCTAAGTTCAGTAATGGCATATCATTCTCCCCTGAACATTTCTCAAAAGGAAATGTGAAACAGCCTAAAAAACACAGACATTTTACATTGATAAAGCCCTTCCTGATATGTGAGCTGTGCTTACGAGAATAATTTCTTTCTTTTTTTCTATTTTTTTTTTTTGTATTACTTTAAGGCATGTTTTATCAGAGATCCCTGCAATGTGTTTATCAGAATATTTCCCAATTAAATCTAGGGACCTAGCCATAATTGGAATTATTGATGACCTCATTTGCTACAGTTTTGGGTATTTACTCTTCAATATCCTTGCATTTTCATAGTGTTTTGAAGATCTTAAAAGTTAAATTACAATCTGCATGAACTGTTATGTTAATAATAAAACGGATTCTGCTTTTGTGATCTTTCATCACGATATCTTGGCGATTAACATTTTATTCTTTGTTTGTATCGTAATGTCTCATAACATTGTTACAGGTTCTCTGTCTTTAACCGGGTCTAGGTTCTGTTCATACCAATTTCTTGCAGTTACCTTCTAAAAACAGTTTCTCATTTTGATAAGAGAATCTACAAAGCTTTTCATAGCGTTTATTTTCGCTGAGTCTTTAATTTGTTTTCTGTTAAAGAATTTCCTTGATTGGTGAAATAGCATTTACTTCTTTAATTGTAGATTCCCACTTGATCTTCCTGCCTTTCTGTGTCGAAATACTGGAATTTCTTGAAAGTGCATCTAATCCTACCTGAAATTATTAAGCAAACCATATAAACTTAAATAATTCAAATTTCGTTTGAAAAGAATTTGTCAAATTTTAAACTATCAATTTAGATGTCAAAACAAAGCCTGATTTAAAATTTTAGGTTTTATTAATGTTTTATTGAATTTATTTGATGTATTCTAAAAGCTCCCGTCTGAAGTTATTAGGCAAAACTAAATAATCAAATTTTAATTCAAAAAAGTTAATAAAACCATCAAAAATTGATAAAAAACTATAGTAGAACAAATAACAAACACATTTAATAAATCTTTGAATCCTTTACATTTTAATATAGTGAACCTTCTTCTTAATAACGACCAGTAATCTATTATCCATTAATTTTGTTATTTTTGTTTACTTCAGCAGATTCAATTTCCGACATGTTAGTTTTAATTGCTTCCCATAGGTCTGCTTTGCTGTTATAATATTTGACACCTTCTTATAATTTTGTCTTCACAAACGATCAAAGAATTTCTATGGAATTCAGATCAGGACTTGATGGCGACCAATCCATTATCTTCTCTCATTTAAATCTTTTATGCTGAAAGAATTCACAAGTAAGCTTAGATACATGAGAAGTAGCATTGTCGTTCATAAATACACACTCCATTTTGAAACTTCGAGACTGGCACTCGTATCACGCAAAGAAAGTCTTCTTCATAAATACACAATAGGTAGCATTATTCAGTGTAACTCCTTCATCAACTTTGAATGATCGAGTAATGGTTTGATCGACAATTCCAGCATAACTCTACTGTCTCCTTGTTTCGTTCTTTTAGCCATAGGCATGTTTGAATTAGATAAAATCCGTCCTTTGGCCCATCCATCAAGCCTATCAAATATCACTCGAGATTCGTCCGTGAAAATTACTTCAGAAAAGTCAATTTTCTGGTATTTCCTCGTCCAATTTTGATGCTTTAAAATATTTGCTTTAGTGCCAGGAGGTTGCCTCGGAGATTTTTTTTACAGATCCCAATTCACAAAGTATTCTTCACCTTTTCTATTCTTGACTCCCTCAGTTCCAGCCTTTTCAAAGATCTAAGCGCGTGTCAAAAGCAGTTGTTTCCCTATAACTCGCGTTAGTTTACGTTCATTTTGAGGAAGCAAGTTCTTAAAGCCTTTTATCAATCTTCGAGTTCTCAACTTATATTTTCGACAGTCTTCATTATGGTTCCATCATCTCTGCGAAGCTCCATTGATGTCTCCAATGTGGACATTTCCTCACTAACTTTGTTCAGCAGTTGTTGGATCCTTCTCTTTATCAATGTTTTAACATATATAGACAAAAAAGAATAACTAGTTTGTATTTCAGAGCTAGTATTAATTTAATTTGCATACTAACTTTAGTCCATTTTCGTTAATTCCAAATATCTCAAAAACTAACCATCAAAAATGGCGGAAGATTTAGTTGCATATTTTATAATGGACGAGTGTAAATATGACAAATATTGGTTCAGAACTTCTTGAGTTATTGATGTTTATTTGATTTGCATACTAACTTCAGACAGGCAGTAGTATTAATAATTCACTTCTGATTTCTTCAAATTCGCGCTTTAAATTTACTTTCCAAGCAAGTTTTTTTTTGTCTGTTTGATATTTTCTAACTCTTGATGTTTAATTGCCAAGTAGCCGCTAAAGCTTTTGCACACATTACATTCCAAACTACTGTAAAGTTTGCCAATGGTCTGTCCGTTAAATGTTTTCAACGCAGGGTTATATGTTTGTACAATATGTTTATTGGACTTCGCCATTTGGATTTTTGGAAGCTTGTCTTTGTGTGTGCGAGTTACTTTGCTGATTAGTTGAATGATGTTCTTTTTCGCTTCAGTGATTTCACCTCTGTTGTTTTTGTTTTTTGGGTTTTTTTGTTTTGTTTTTTTTTTCAAGGAATACTGTTTTAGGTCTGAATAATTGAAAGTGTTTATGTCTGAGACAGATTCTTTAGTTTCATTTCCTGAAGATCATTATTTCGTATTTAATATATTTTAGCTTCTACCTCATTCTCTGCAATATTATGTTTCCAGTTTCATTATTATTATCATTATTATTATCATTATTATTATCATTATTATTATCATCATCATTATATTTCGATTTCCGCTATGGTCACGCTACCTTCAAGTCTGCGAAAAGACCTGAAGCAGGCGGTGGTGTGTTGTTATGGCTGCATTTCATGATCTTTTTTTCAAACTCCCATAACATCACTAGGTTTACATGGCAAAGTTCTTCTTAGTGTGTGGGCTGTACTTATCAAGAATGTTTTTCTATTTCTCTTAAGCTGGGATTTCCAGGTATTTTTCAATGTGTTATTGTGTTCCTTTTTTATCATTCCAAGTGAACCTACTATGATTGTTAATATTCTTGTTTTCAATTTCCACATTTTTCTATTTTCATTTCCAGGTCTTTATACTTCGGTAGATTTTTTTCAAATTCCTTAGTTGCTATGTTAAAATCCGCTTGGCAAGCCATATAAATTTGTAGGCAATTTTTTTCTTTCCAGTTTTTGATTCAATCTTCCGGTCTATAAAGATAGTACAATCTTGTGATGTCTTCTATTTCTGTAACCAGTTCTGGGTGATGTTCATGCCAGTGTTTATTAACATCTTTTCCAAAGTGTTTACACATTGTCCAGTGTAGGTATAGTGATTTACCAAGTGTAGCTTAGATGTGGCACAACTCATCCATGTATAATAGACGGCTTATTTTCTTTTGAGATACCCTATAGCCATATTCCGTTCTGTTAAGTTTGCTGGTTAATGCTATTAGGGATATACAAAACAGTAAAAGGGACAAAAAGTCACCTTGAAATATTCCTCTGTTGATGTTTATTTTACTAGACTTATTATAGACTGCATTAATATGATTGATTTAAAGTGTTGTTTTCCATATCGACATACTTTGGTGATGAACTTGATGACGACGGGTGACCAAACTATTAATTACTAATTGATCTTTAGATCCGTAAGTGCCACGTTTGCACCCTTTATGTTCAAGAGGTATTATGTTGTTTCTTTTCTCTAAGAAAGAATATATGTTTTGTCAGAATAGATGCCAATAGTTTGTAAGCAGTGCGAATACATGTAATTAGTCTGTATTTTTTTTTTAGATATTTGTGTCACAATTCTTTGGCAGAAGGAAAGTAATTACTTTACTGTTATGGTGGAACACAACAATTCTATAGACTCTCCCACCTATAATAAGAAGGAGTATTAAAAGTAACGTGTCAGTCAGTCAGTCAGTTGCTCACCTCCTGACCGGCTGTTCGGTTGGACTCTCTGCCTTCGGGCGGGGAGGAACCCGAACGAGGCTACGCCGAAGGGCGGAGTCTCTTTCGGGGAGGTAAACCGGCCCTGAACCCGTTTATACGGGTTCAATGGGCATATGTTTTGGGCCGAGCCCACGGGCTCGGAGATCCCACATTAAATAACCGGCCTTGTGCCACATGATGCCCCAGTGGAGGGGGGTGACTGAATATCGTCAGTAAGTCAGTCGATGTCGGTCTAACGGCTGATCAGTTGAACTCTCTGCCTTCGGGCGGGGAGGAACCCGAAAGAGGCTACGCCGAAGGGCGGATTCTCTTTCGGGGAGGCAAACCGACCCTGAACCCGTTTATACGGTTTTAATAGGCATATTTTTAGCCGAGCCCATGGGTTCGGAGATCCTACGTTAAACCGGCCTTGTGCCACATGATGCCCTCGTGGTGGTGGGGGGGTGACTAAATATCGTCAGTCAGTGAGTTGATGTCGGGCGACAGTTAGTCGAATACGAAAATATCAGCGACCATTACAAGATTACTCTGCCTAATGCCGATTCTATCAAGTTCCTAACGTTTTGTACGTCGAACCAATTTTAGGTCTGACTTAGTACAAATACAAGCCTCCACGGCGAAATAACTCCACAACATTTAGTTACCCTTGCCGTAATTTTAGCAAGTATTTGGCTATTTATTTTTGTGTGTGTATTTAGATAATAGATCCAAAAGTTATAAATTTTATATATTCTTGGAGATTTCCAGTTTCGTGTATTTTTTTTTTGTTTTTTTTTTTTAGTATTAATGAATATATGATAAAACCATTCAAAGGGAGAGTCACTCTCGCCTAAAGTGGTCTAGTAAATTAATTTTGGAAAAAGCATGAAACATTCAATGTTCAACCAATTCTTTGCAGTGCAAAGAGTTTTCCCAGACTATAGTGTACTTAGGATACCCGATCACGAATATAATGTGTATGTGCGTGTATGCGCGCGTATGTGTGTTTGTGTTTATAAATATTCCTCTTTGTGTTTTTCTGAGAGATATTTGATGAATTTCTATATAAGATTTACATTGTTTAATATTCGAGCTCTTTTGAAAAGCGTAAGGTTAAGACACTGTCAAGATTGGAGATAACTTTATGAAATAAATACTAGTTTTCTCAAATATACTTTTCATTGTTATCTTTATTAGCCATTACTTTGTTTTTTGAGGAATATAGTGGACTGACTTAATGTTGCTTTTTCCAGCGTTTTGAAAACAGAGCAGCTATTCTCTTAAAATGGTTTCCAGTCAAGACTATTGAACTTGGTCTTTTTCAGCTATTTTCTGGGGACGAAGGAATGGATTCATGCATTTCTGGACGCAACGAACTAGCTGGGAATTTGAAATTGGCATACCGTTTCTATTTTCCGTTTCCAGAACCGTTGTGTCACATGCACATCAATGCACATCAGCTGAAAGACGCTCAAAAGTCATGTTACGACGTTTAGTTTCATAATCTTTTCCTTGTTTGTAGCGAAATGTTTCGATTTCTTAGTTTTCTTATTTGATTTTGGAATGTTTCTTTGACTATTGCAATAGGCTTTCGGATTTTAGTGTTTCATTCCGCTTCATCGGAAAAACATCTCAAAGTAGAAGCTTTCCAAACTGTCTTATATATTTACCATTCCATCGCCTGTTATCCAACTGAACACACACACTCACATAAATGCAGATTATGTCACATGACGCTAGGTGGCGTTGTATATAGTACTATAAAAATCAAGAACTCGAGATCATTCTGTCTCTTAATTCTCTCTTTTACGACAGGGTACCAAAGTTACGCGACGTGTCTCGTTTGACCTCTCGGCAAATTAATCACCATGGATACAACTTGGTGTAAGGCACATGATTTTTCTCTTCTATTCTTAGCTATATTTTCTGCATATAAATATATCAAATCCGTGCATGTGTTGAATGCCTTTCTTTCGAAAATGTTGACGCACGAAACTAAATTTCGTTACAATAGTTAATATCATGCGGATAGAGAATGAGTTTAGCAGATATACAAAAATAGAAAATAGCGTAAGGCAAGGATGAGTCTTCTCACCGGACTTATTTAATCGAAGCAATTATGAGAGAATTGAAAATCCTACCGAGATTCCTCATTGGCAGCACATTCTTGACAACATAAGATACGCAGATGACCTAGTGCTGATAGCAGATACGGAAAAGAAATTAAAAAACTTCCTACAGAATGTAGCGAAGGAGAGCGTGAAGAAGGGACTAAGCATAAACTACAAGAAGACAGAATGCATGGTCATCAGTAAAAAAAAATATGAGTCAGAAATGTAATTTACAGATCAGGGACACTAAAATCAAGCAGGTGCGGAAATTTAAATATCTAGGAATTGTTCTAACAGAGGACGGTAAGTGTGACACTGAGATCCGAAGGCGTATTGGGATGGCTATCGACGCATTTCAAAATCTGGGCAGAGTATTACGAGACAGGAGGATTTCGTTGGTAACAAAAACAAGAGTACTGAACTCCTACGTGATATCTGTCAGATTTTACGGCAGCGGATATTGGAGGGTTTCCTCAAAGATGAAGAAACGACTCAAGGCAACGGTGGTATTGTTCTACAGAAGGATGCTAAGGACCAAGCGATGAAGTTTAGGAGAGGATGCAAACAAGGGGGAAGCTTATACTTACCATCAGGAAGAGGCAACTGAAATGTCTGGGATGCGTAATGAGAAAGGAGGATTTGGAGACTGATACTCACAGGAGGGGAATAGAGGGAAAGAGAGACAAGGGAAAGCAAAGCGTGGCCATCCTGGCTGACTTAAGCATGTGGATGACAGAGTAGGGTCTAGGGGAAGAAGCAAAGGGAAAACTTATTGAGAGCTACAATGGATGAAGTGGAGAGCCATGATCGCCTACGTCCTGAAGGGACACGGCACATAAAAGAAGTTAATATCATTCCGTTACTCTGTGTACATGGAGAAAATTAGGGAGCAAGGGTTTTCTACATTCGATTTCTCAGTTTTCATTTAACATATAAAATCATCAAAATTCTCTAACGATCTCTCCCTATTTTTTTCGGACGCCCAAGTCTTTTACTTATATATTTATTTTTGTTAACACACTTTTCCTAATCCTTACTCTAACCCATCTCATGAATTAACCGGGAAAGACTTTGTCCCCAGTAACCGATCACAAGTTTGAACAGATCAGCTGAAGAATTAAGCAAAAAAAAAACTTGTCCCCAGTAACCGATCACAATTTAGAACAGAACAGCAGAAGAATTAAACAAAAAAAAAAAAAACTTGTCCCCAGTAACCGATGACAATTTAGAACAGATCAGCCGAAGAATTAAGCCAAAAACAAAACAAAAAAAAAGAAAAAAAACTTGTCCCCAGTAACCGATCACAATTTAGAATAGATCACCAGAAATCACGACGCTTCTTATTTCATATGGATTACACATGATGAAGACGAGAAGCGGATCAGCTGAAACGTTATATTAAAAATAGTAAATATACAAAGAAATGATTTAAACGTTCAAAGAAAGTTCTATATGTTAATAACCCTTTTCTAAGTTATGGAAAATTTTATAAATTTCTATTGTTTATATCGTCACAACTGCAGCAAATAATCTCGCAATTTTGAGAATATTTTTCGGTTAGCAGTTCCAAAAGTTTCAAAAATAAACCTCGCATTCAACTAACAATAACTTTGACGCATTTCTGCCTATTACAAAACTGCTATTTCTAAATCAGTGAATTAAAAAAATGACAAGTTATATCATTTTTTGAAAAATGTTGTATTATATCGTAGGGTAGGGTAAGAAAAATAAGGCGATTTGCTCGATGGAATTTATAAAAGTATTTTTAGACAGCATCGACAGCAACAAAACGCACTTGCAGGAAATACAAGACACTGTGAAAAAATATATTTACATCTTCGTATATCGTAGAGACATAATTTTTTCTTAAAAGCATTTTCGACTGTCGTATAATTTATATACCAGAAATAACAACACTGAAATTTAAAAAACAGAATGTAGAAATAATATATTTTTCAACCAGAGTAAAAAAAATACCTTTTTTTCGTATATCGTAATGTTATTTGAGACGAGATAGACAAAAAAAAACTGATAAATTCTAATATTTTATCAAAATCAAAAGAGGAATAATCGTTAATGTTACGACACACTTCCAAAAAAATATTTTCTGAAACTAAAATATTATGAAACAATTCTTTCGTATTTATTCCAAGCTTTCATGATTTGGCTCAGTTGGAGTTAACATGAAAAATGTAATCGGCAAAGTAAGTTCGATTTCTTATTAAGTCTTCCGGTTTCACGTTCAGTTTTATCTCCTTGGATAAAGTCTTAATGAATATATTATCCGCACATAGTCCCATCGCCAATCATATTCAATATAGGCATGTCATCGTTTGACTATTTAGGCTTGTAATTGCTATTTAGGCTTTGTGTGTGCGCACGCGTGTGTGCATGCCAATCTGCATCTGTGAAAAATACAAATTAAACTGACCCTCTCCTATTTTTACTAAATCAAATACAACAAAGACAGCAACAAGAGAAATAATCAAATAGGCAGATATTTGTTTTAACAGAAAATATTTTTTATATAAGTACACACGATGTAATAAAGTTGTTTACAACACGTTAGAGTTCTTGGTTGTTTGATCAAGGGTAATATAAAGAGTATTATACTAGAGATCTGGTAAGGAATCTAACAATTTATGATGATGGTGAAATTGAATGAAATAGATTGCTTGTCTTACTAGAGAGTTGCCTCGCTTCGACTGATATAGTCACGATTTCCTTTAATGATTTTCCAAGCGTAGCTTAAATGTGGAACAGGGCCGAAAGTATAGGACACCCAGCGAGGATCGAACTCACTACTAAGTCGTAATTGTTCTAGAGACGAGCTCGCTAACCACTACACCGCCTCGTGGTGCCCAGCTACGATTTCCTTTATGTTTTTAAGGTATTAAGTGAATTGGTTTGTGAATCGTGTCTTGGTTGAATTCATCACTAGATGAGTTGATATTGAAAAGAAATTGAATTCCACAAGCCGGGTTGATGCTAATAAAAATTAACTTTTAGCGAGAAAGCTGGATTTCATAGATTCGTGTGACGAGTTGATCATTTTAAGGACTCACTGGCTAAGTCACGTCGAAGTTTCATATTTATGAATTTTCACGCGATCACGTGGGTGGTTCGAAAGAATGTTTAGCAATTTGGCGCGTTGAACTCTGAACAGGCCAACTGGAAGTCAGCCGTACAGGCATAGGCAGAAACATGACATTATTATTTATGGGCCAATCAGAAAGCATTGTTTCATACTGAACTCTGGAGCCGATTTTAATGGGTTCAGCTCAAACTGAGAATAATTAGCTATGATCTTCTTTTAACAGGTTTTAAACAGAGAATGTAGAAATCTAATTTTACGGGCTAACAAGAAATAATACACAGATAAAAATCGCTCTCATCATAACCGAATACCCGAACGAAAACTCAAAATGCGTAACTGTAAGATCTTGACTGAAAAGCTAGTCCTCCGAAATGTGAGTTCATATAAATTGGTTCGAACTTCATTGGACACACCATTATTAATTGCCTTGTGTCAGACTAACCAAAGCTTAGAAAGCGAGGATGTTTAGCGGCATATCAACCTCTATGTGTTATTTAAGACCGACATATAAATATTCAGAACAATTTCATGGTTATAAGTAAATATATTTTGAGCGCAATTCTATGCCTTCAAGTACAAGTAAGATTTAATGTTGGATATTTTACTATAAATAGGTAATTGTTGGTCATTTTTTATATACAAAATGTATTGCTGGTATTTTTACTATAAAAATCTATTTATATACTTTCAGAGAGTTTTCTTTTTATTTGACAGTTCATTATTTGCCCATGGCTTGGACCCTAACAGGTGCTACCATTTTGGGTCAGGGTGGACCTGGGAACTAAATATGGTTCTACGCTGATGAAAACCTCCAATATCCAGATCAGAGGCCTTGCCTCCGGATATAGTTTATCGCTTTCATCCATTCGCACGCTCATTAAGATGCTCGCTTCTACACAAAAAATAAAGAAAATACGCCCACACCCCGATGACGATTATCGATGATCGAAAGTTCTTGCAAAAAGAATTTAGACTTCCTTTTTGACCAACTTAGCCCTGACACAGAAGATATCGCTCGTCAAATAGAAAAAAAATCCCCCAAAAAGATTATCAAAAGAAACATTTCCGTGCTATTTAACGACACACGTCTAAACAATATATATATATATATATATATATGTGTGTGTGTGTGTGTGTGTGTGTGTGTGTGTGTAAATTACATAAATAAATATAGATATAAATAGATATAAGCGTTTGGTGTTAACAAAACAATGCTCACTGTGGCATCTCAGATCTATAATGTATATATTAATAAATATACATATTACTTTACGTCGATAATTGGACGTATTGTTGGAGGATCGCCTCCGGCTAAGCTAGTCTAACTCTCTGCCTTTGAGCAGAGAGGAACCCAGACGAGGCTATGCCGGAAGGCAGAGTCAAGTCTCGGGTGGTAGACAGCTACCCGACCCCGTTTTTTACAGGGTCAACGGGCGTAGATACCCAATGTTAAATTCGGCCTCGTGCCACATCCGACCGCGTGGGGCGGTTGACAAATATCCTTACGTCGATAATACGACTCCGAGTTTCATGTTAAATACACTCTTCATATACTTATAATGGTGACGAACTGTTCGTTACGATCGTTAGGATTTTCAGAAAAAGTTTTTGAAAGTCCTAAGAATCGTAACGAACAGTTCATCACCATTATAAGTATATGAAGAGTGTATTTAACATGAAACTCAGAGCCGTACTACCGACGTAATTAATACACACACACAAAACCCATACACACACACACACACATATATATATATATATATATATATATATATATATATATATATATATATATAGTGGACCCTCTCGTCGTATTCGACGTATGAGGTTCAAGCAGCTCAGTTCCTAGGAACTGACATATGATTTGAAGTTTGAAGGCTTTGTGCAGAACCATCCACGCTTTTAGAAGCGCCGAATGCAAGGACCTCAAACGAATTCAGAGATGTCCTTTTCCTAGATCAGTTGCGATCCTATAGAATATATATATATATATATATATATATATATATATATATATATATATATATATATATATATGTATGTGTCTGTCTGTGAGCGTGGGTGCGTGTATAATCATTTAATTATATATAATTAAAAAGGAAACTATAAGGAAAGTGCTCAATACAAAATATAAAGAATGTATAAACAGGGTCAAAATAAAATAAAAACATGAAAAGACTACCCAAATATTACTGCTATACCCCCGACTTAAAGTTTCATGCGCGCTACGTTTATTATGCGCCGGTCTCACATTCTTCACGCAGTTCAGAGAACAAGATCTTAATCTTTACTTTATATTTATGAAGTGAATATATATATATATATATATATATATATATATATATATATATATATATATATATATATAGATTGGTGTATATACGGATAAATTCCAATAACCAAAACTTACCATTCTTAAAAGAGTAGAGCTATTTTTGTAGTGATTTTATAACTTATTTATGTTATAATTTTTTAAATTATTATATATGGGAAACTTCAATAAAATTTCAATAAAACCTTAAAAATATCGATTTACTTTTTTCTAATTCTTTTTACAAATTATTTATATTACAAATACAAATAAAGTTATAAATTGTTTAATGTGCACACGAACTTTATGGACACCCTGTGTGTATATATATATATATATATATATATATATATATATATATATATATATATATATATATATGAACGTGTTTCAATCAATTTACCTTAATTTCTACCAGTCTCATCTCTGCAAGTGGAAGGAGTGGTTATTAATCTTAAATACAATTCCCTGTAATATTTATATATTTTATATAAAATAGTGAGTTCTACATATTATGAGAATAGTCGGAGCCGATTGATAACGAACAAGCTAATAACCGATCATTATCGGATCGGTCATCTTAGAAAACGAGTATGATGTTCAAAGACCCGAGACCCCTAATGATTCTCATGGCGTTAGTCAAAACACCTAACAGTTGAATTTCACAAAATGATCTTCGGTGTTTCGTTTTAGTCCCTATTGCCATTTCTTGTCCTTGGTTGAGCTCTGATAAAAGAGGACTAATAATTTTGTTTAGCAGCATTTTTAATACTCTACTCAAAAGATCGCTAGAAAACTTTGTTTTAAAATTTTCTGCGGTGAGAAAACCATTTTATTGTAAAGTATCTTTGAGTAAAATACCTTATATTTTACGATTCACCTAAACTACAAGCTCTAAATCTTAACAATATTTAAAATGATATATAAAACAAATCCACATTATAACCAAAAATGTTGCGCTTTCTCTCTTTTTTTATATACATTTTCTCTCTTTGGAACAATTATAACCTTTTCCATATATATATATATATATATATATATATATATATATATATATATATATATGTTTATATAAATAAAAAGAAAGAACAGTAAGATATATAATCCGGTGTTCTTATAGATATTTTATTTTCACAAAATAGTGCTCAATGTAAATTTACAGAGCATTAATATTATAAATTAATTGATTTAAAATATGTTTCTTTTCTACACAGTTCTAACCATTTTTGAAACATTTTTGAATCATGGTTAGAAGTGTATAGCGAAAAAAACATATTTTAAATGAATTATATTTATATATATATATATATATATATATATATATATATATATATATATATATATATATATATATATTACATGAATCATTCATACAAAACAAATATAGAGGTTAATGATTTATTTAAATGGCGAGAATACATCAATTTCAATAAGGTACACTAACCCCGAACCTGTATATGAATGATATGATCCCTGTTTATAAATTCCAGTTGCATAAGGTCTTTTTTTAGTTTTACATCCTCAGGTATGGAAATAGATTTGTTCTTGTTTTTTACTTCTCGGTAATAAGAGGACAACGAAAATATAGATGTAATCCGAAAAAATGCTATGAGAAATGTGTTATTGTTTTGGAACATGCGGTCGCAACGCTGAGTTTGAATTTTAAATTTTAAGGTTGTGCGTTTTTGTATAAATATAGTAATAGAATTCTTTTGTACTGGTAGGTTTTCCGTCAAAGTGGCATGAACTATATTGTTCAATAATTGCAAGAATGTCACACTTATTACCCGAAAGTTGCACGTTGGATCAGTTATTTTAATTTCGATTATAGGTGCAGTTCAATTTATAATTACATGAATCATTCATACAAAAAACAAATATAGAGATTAATAATTTAAATAACGATTTAAATATATATATTTACTGGGTCTAACAGCAACATTGTCTAAATCGTGCAACAGCAAACCTGTTCATTTGTTAGATTAAGCTTTGAACCATTCTATCTTGTAAATAAAATAAAATCAAATATATCTTACTGGAGTTCTACGTGGTTTTCATAACACTATGGGAGTCTACTTAGAACAATAAGAATGTATTTAGCTCTAAGTTGAAATGATGAGCTATCTTCTTGTTGTGAACTCCTGATCCAGTTTTCCTCTCTTTTTAAACTTTTCACCGTTCTCATGATTCATTGTTGTTGAATGGACTTTGACGATGGAAGTCAGCGTATGAATGTTGGTACCATTACTGAAGGCCGTATTGATCTTCTTTCTCTCACCACTGCTCAGCTGGAAAGACACAAAACGATTTTAACCTGTTCTTTTTCTAGCTGAATAATTAAAAGTTTTTTTTTCAGTGATTCTTACAGCAAATGGCATCAAGATGGCTAAACGTCTTATCTGAGAGCCCGAGAAAAAGAAATTCAGTTAGTTTAGTAGATTTTTAGATATTAAACATATTATGGGATGGGCAATTATCGCATGCTTTTACACGATTTGGATAATTTTGCTATAAGTGAATATAACGAACCCAACGAGAATTGGAACTTGTCTCTCCGATTAACAATTACCTATTAGCTATGACAACATCTGCGCATTCCAAGCTTACATCACCTGGTATTCCTAAGTGGTCATCTATGTTGGTACTGACCAGCCTCAACGTTGCTTAACTTCATTCAACGTGACCAGGCCGACAAATGCAACTTCAATTCACTATTCTTAATCACATTAATGTGTGCTGCATGTGTACACGTATGTCACTATATATCTGTTTTTTCAAACGTCCCTGTTGCTGTTTTGCATTTACGTTTGAAACACAGATATATAGTAATATAGATGTAGATATGCATATCAATTACGCGCAAATACTCTTGAGAAAGGTATGAATCCACTCCGACCCCCTAGCTGTGAGTTAAACAGTAATACTTGTATCATTGAACCATTATTATCTTCAAAGAAATTCTTACAAGTTTAAAATTATTTTTATGGTTGTATATAAACCATGGATGTTGATAAGCTGTATAACATGAATCAATCAATCTTAGTTACAAATTAAACAAAATCTGTCAAAAATAACTCTGTTTAAACACGAGATTTTAGTTAAAACATACCCTTGAGGATATAACTTGATTTTACAGTTTATCAGTCAATCAGTTATGCACCATGCGTGATACATGCTTAGGCGATAATGTATCTTTCGATACATGACTGACGAGGCAGATTTTTCTCCCGCATTAGGTTGCCATTTCTTTCTGCGATAGACCAGTTGCAATCTATTTACCAATAGCTGGGGGGAGAAGAAGGGGATTCATGCATTTCCAAACGGTATTAGCACGTTAGTGAATTAACGGATTCAACTGGAATTCGAACTCGGCTCTCTGATTCCTCAGTCCGAGTCGCTGTCCATTACTCCTCCAATCCTCCATGGCTCCGCCTCAGTAGAACTAATTTAGGATTTCAGGGACTCTGTCGGAGAACTGAGATGAGAAATGAACGAGGCTGATTTTTGGTGAAAAATTAAATCTGAATATTAAATTAATAAGATCATGGGTGTTCATGATAGATTCTGGTTAAAAGTTTAGTCTACTGCCCCAAAAGATCAAGAAGCGCGAAAAATTATATAAATCGGACTTGAATTACCCTGTAAAGGAAATATTTTCAAGTTCTTTATATTTGTTAAGAGGTCCACCCCTTTTTATACAAGTGGACTCGCCTAGTGGGTACTTGTACTTCTGCCGGTGAATACCCGGGAGTGATACAGTGAGATAGTAAGAGTGAGTAACAGAGATACACTGATAGAGTGAGAGAGTGAGGTAACCGCTTTGTAGGAGTCACAGTTGCGAGCACGTAGACTCAGAAGGAAGTCATACTTCGATACTGAATTTCCCAGACTGTATATATATATATTATTATTGCTACTAACCGCATTTATGGATCTACTAACCGTATTACCAATATTATTATTACGTTAATACATTTATTTGCTATATTTCATTTCTGCGTTTGTCATTCATTTGAGACCGGATTTCATCCCGGAATCCACAACAATATTGGTGTAGGTAAAAGTTCTCAGCGTTCTTTTTTTTTTTTCTTTTTTTTTTTTTCAAAATTAGACATTGGATACACCATTAAAAATTGTTTCTTTCGACGGAGACTTTTACAAACACCTAAGTGTTCTAACAGAGGACGGAAAGCACTGAGCTCCAAAGACGTGTTGGAATGGCTTAAAATGCCTTCCAAAAGCTAAGCAGAGTATTAAGAGACAGAAAAAAAAGAGTATTGAACTATTACGGGATATTTGTCCTCCTGTATGGCAGCGAATACTGGACAATCTCCTCAAAGATGAAGAGAAGTCTTGAAGCAACAGAAATGTAGTTCTATAAAACATATTGAGGATGCTATGGGCCAGACATGTGAGCAACGACGAAGTTTTGGAGACAATAGAAACATAGAAAATTTAACATCTGGAAGGGGCAGATGAAATTTCTGTTGCACGTAATGAGGAAGGAGGGCTTGGAAAATCTGATACTCACAGGGGAGATTGAGGAAAACGGGGACAGAACGTAACATATTTGATAAGTTTGAGTAAATCGATGGTAGAACAGGGTTTGGGAGAAATAAAGACAAAAGCTATTAAGATCTACAATAGAGAGGAAGATACGGAGGGCCATGATCGCCTACGACCTGAAGAGACACGGCACATAAAAGCAGAAGATTTCAGACACAACATTTTATAATGGGTGGTAATATATATTAATATGGCGGAACTTTACGCTGGAATTTCAGAATTAGCATTTTATTTTTATCTCGTAAACTGATAAACCTGTTTTCTGAATTTTTTAGTAATAAACTTTTATTGATATATAAATAAAAAGACGCTTCGAGTTTTTATTTAGGAAATATGCGAAGGAAATATAGTTTTTGGTATTACAAAAAGTGTACTTTTTTTTTCTTTTTTTTTGGAGAGATATTAACTCGTGCCTAAAATATGTTTTATATAGTTTCTTTTTCTTTTTTTTTTTTTAATTTTTTCACTTGAGTAAAGAAAACATTTGTAAATAGTCGGCAAATGTAGCTACCATGCTGGTTGCCTCCTTCCCTTCAGCAACTACGTATGCCTGCATAAAAACAAATAGTTTTATAGAGACATAGAAAGAACATCTTGCTTTTAAGTATCGGCCTGTGAATTACATATCGGTTCGTGCTAAAATCATCAATTTTTCCCCAAGTCGAAATGAAATAAAATGAAAACAAATAAAGACATCGGAAAACAGATTTTTTTTCATCTTATTTCGGCTTTTCAAATTTGTTAACGGTTTTTTTTTTTATTTTGGTGAAGATCCGATCTTTGTAACTTTAATACGATATATTTTAAAACTGATTTTTTAAAAGACTTGTTTCGTTTTTATTCTGTTTTCTTATTAAACGATTTTCTGTGATTTTTTTTTTATTAAACTACTGCAGCCAGCCTTATTTTTCAAATCTGCTACGCGGTAAAAAAAAAATAGTGAAGAAAACATTTTTTATATTTTAAGATAAGTGAATTGATGTTATATATATATATATATGTGTGTGTGTGTGTGTGTGTCTGTGTGTGTCTGTGTGTGTCTGTATACATGAAATCAATTCAGACGGAAGAAAAAGATGTAAGTTTGGATTTTGATCTCATTAACCAAACTGTTTCTTAAATCAATCAAAGGATAAAAATATTTTATGTCATCTACAGATAGATAGATAGATAGATAGATAGATAGATATGAATAATCTGAGATAGATAGATAAATAGATAGATATGAATAATCTGAGATAGATAGATAGATAGATAGATAGATAGATAGATAGATAGATATGAATAGTCTGAACTAGATAGATAGATAGATAGATAGATAGATAGATAGATAGATAGATATGAATAGTCTGAACTAGATAGATAGATAGATAGATAGATATGAATAGTCTGAGATAGATATAAATAGTCTGAGATAGATAGATACTTAGATAGATAGATAGATATAAATAGTCTGAGATAGATAGATACATAGATAGATAGATAGATAGATAGATAGATATGAATAGTCTGAGATAGATAGATAGATAGATAGATAGATAGATAGATAGATAGATAGATAGATAAGAATAGTCTGAGATAGATAGATATGAATAGTCTGTGATAGATAGATAGATAGATAGATAGATAGATAGATAGATAGATAGATAGATAGATAGGAACAGTCAGAGAGTGATAAACAGATTTTCCCGTTTCCTCAGTGTGTTGTGATGGAGGTGAAAGGTTATCGGCAGTGAAACAGATATCAGCAAAGCAAACGTTCACATTTTCTTTTTTTCTTTTTTTTTTTGCGGAACGGTGTTTACGTATTCAGTCCACATTAATAATTTTGTAAACGCCAGGCACTGTTTCACTGACAATTTCGCCAATGTTATTGTTACTGGCATGTCAGGATTCGTGATAGGAAACATAGTCGAGAAGTATGTGAGCGAATCACTTACCTGTGACGATATTTAGAATCATGGTCGTAGTAAAATCAAAATAATGTTACACCCATTCTGAATCTTGACTTGATAAATGCCAATCAATATTCTCCATGCACACTTCTAGCAAATTCTCTCTCTCTCACTCTCTCTCTCTCTCTATATATATATATATATATATATATATATATATATATATAATGTTTATTTAGGCAGCAATCCTTCATTTATGTATGTTTCATTAAAAACGACAGACAAGGTATTACGGTTAAGGTTTTATTTAATTTCTCTTGTTTTCGCCCAAGAGCTTTCTTTTTTGGACACAGCGTGTGTAGAAACTCTCCAAATGTTCAATAGTTCCGCTCGCTTTCAGCCATACTTTTAGCTATTATTAAGGATGATTTTATTCTTCAGTTTAATTGAGTGTGTGCGTTATATTTTAAATCTGTTTGTTCTTTCTCTTCATTGATATATATATATATATATATATGAGAAAAATATAGTTTTAAGGTATGGTATATTTCATAGATCTGGCGTATGGAAATACAAAAGTGGACACTGAGGGAAACACCAAGTGGTGACACTTTGTTTAATGATTGAGCGCAAATCGTCAGGTGATGCGCGTTTTGTTTTGGCCCGACTATTTATATATGCTTCTTAGTGGTGCATTATGGATAGCAAGGTCTCTTGTATTATCTAGACGGTTATCGGCTGGGCAGTAACCGTAATGTTTCAAATTATTCTAGAGGCTGTCGTGTAGAAATAATTAGGGATCCAAATGCGGTTATTTGTAGATATTTTATAATGTTTGTTAATTTTTCATTCCTTATTTATTAATGATTACAATGATTTTATTATTATTATTATTATTATTATTATTATTATTTTTATTATTATTATTAAATTTACTTGTGTTTATGTGTTTAAAACGAAAAGTAAATTTTAATACGTTACATAAAAATCGAAACTTAAAACAAATATCTGTCTATATATTTTAGATGAGGTATTATGATTACTTGCATTATTTACATTATTCGGATTGTATCCTCATCTTCATTGCCATGTTCACAACGTTTCGGCCATTTTACGCTCTGTCATGAAAATCTCAAACTAAGAAAAAATCTCTGTGACAGTGCAAGACGGGGAAAAGAGCAAAGGCACTTTACCTTAAGTTGCGAAAAAATATCTACTTCCGCAACGTAACTTCTCCGTCAGATAACTTGCGTAGTATGACAACGGGTAAAAAAAAAAAGAGGAAAAAAAAACATTTCCTTTATAACCACTTCAATGATCACGTGATCATATAGTTAGTAGCCAAATGGCCATCTTCAGGTCATAAGGAAAGACAAATGTGCGTGTGCGGAGCGTGTGTTTTTACGCGTGCGTGCGTATGCGTGTGGTGTGTGCGTGTGTATGTGTTTATGTGTGTATCTACAATTAAAACTGTTAAATGCATTTTTACTTGTTTAGCGTCTACGTCTTTCGGAATGAAAGAACAAATCGCAAAACGCCAACCGGACAAATGAAATATAAAACAGACACGCACACACATTTCTCTTTCATTCTGACCTGAAACAGCCTAACTGGCAACATAAGGAAAAGTGAAATGCACTGCCAATAAAAGATTTTCCATTGTTTCATTTACCCACATTTTTTTCGAATTTTATATCATACTAATATATATATATATATATATATATATATATATATATATATATATATATATATACACACATATATATATATACACACACACACACATATATATATATATATATATATACACACACACACACACATATATATATATATATACACACACACACACATATATATATATACACACACACATATATATATATACACACACACATATATATATATATATATATATATATATATATATATATATATATATATATATATATATATAGGTGTCCATAAAGTTATAAGGTTATAAAAGTGTATAAAACAAGATGGAGCTCCTTGTCACTGCAAAATCGTATTTCCCTTTGTATTGCTAATGATGGAGGACATGTGGAAACTTAAATAAAATTTCAATAAAACCTTAAAAAATATAGATTTATTTCTTTCAAATCTTTTTTACACATTATTTATATCACAAATACAAATAAAGTTATAAATTGTTTAAGGTGCACACAATTTATGGACACCTGTGAGTATGTGTATATATATATATATATATATATATATATATATATATATATATATATTATTTCTGTTTCTTCGTAATCTATATATAATTAGAATTTTCTTACCTGTTTTTATATAATATATATATATATATATATATATATATATATATATATATATATTTATTATTTTTTATCAGTAATGTATGTTATAATCTTACACTCTCCAGCCATTTATGTTTATTTTTTTAAATAGATTCCTATATTCATATATATATAAGCAGATTTTTGCGGTATTAATCTACATACGTGTCAATTTAACCATGCATTTATGTAGATGTGTAGATTTCTTCAATAGATAAACATGTTTTTAGGTTATATATATATATATATATATATATATATATATATGTGTGTGTGTGTGTGTGATAATGTTCAGCTATATATATATATATATATATATATATATATAGATGTGAGTTTGTGACCCTGGGTTTCACGCTTTAGCGATCGTCAGACAAACTGATTAATGTTTTAAAATTTTGGGTTTATGTAGATTGCGTGTATTGGTGTTATTGTGGAAGTGGTGGGGGAAATTTCGTCGTTTTGTCATTCATCGTACTAACGCAAACATCAATGTATGCAGACACATATACATACTTGGTCGTCCGTCGGGACTCATACATATATAAACATATGTGGGCAGTTTCGGCTATGACACATGTATGTATACGGGTGGTGTTATATCTATACATACGCATTTGTATGTTGAAATGTTGAAATTTAAACACTGGAAGTGTGGCGGAAATGTCTCGTTACTGTATACATGTCATATTATGTATTTTCCCGCTGAAAAATATTTCCTCGCATGTATGTATGCGTGTGGTGGGGTTTGTGTAAAATTATGATAGGTAAAAATTATTATTATTTATATTTATTTTTAAATTTTTGAAAAAAAGAATGGGGGTTTATTTGTTATATTTAAAGCTGGTTATTTGTTTGTTTTTTTGGTGACTGTGTATATGTAACAGGTAGAATATATATATATATATATATATATATATATGTGTGTGTGTGTGTGTGTGTGTGTGTGTGTGTGTGTGTGTGCGTCTGTGTGTGTGTCTGTGTGTGTATCTTCATGCTCATATGTATATTTCAATAAATTTATAAAAATATAAATACAAATGCATATTCTCAGGTTTTCTCAATAATTTATGAGAATTTGTGTACTCAAATATGCATATATATATATATATGTGTGTGTGTGTGTGTGTGTGTGTGTATATGTGTGTGTGCGCGCGCGCGTGTGTGTGTGTAATTATAGTTTTTTATTTTCTCAATACTTCTGCATGTGAATTTTTGTGAATTATACAAACTTATGCGAATATAGAAATATATATTTATGTCTGCTTTTCGTATGAGCATATCTATATAGAACATTTCTCTGTATGTATATGCGTTGATTCCATTTCTATATTACAAACATATGTATATAAGGGGAGCGGGCGATCGGGGTGTCGAAGGAGAAAACTCTACAGGTATTTCACTTGTTTTTTTATTCTCTAATTTATTGCGAAAATCTCGCTTATTCTCTTTGTAAATCTACTGAAACGCACACGCTTGTTTAAGTTATTTAAACACTGTAAATGTTGTACATAATTCGAGACTGCAAAATATCTCTGCAGATCATTATTTGGCATGTAGTCCGTAATTCTTTTTATCTAGCTCAATTTGTATTCATACATTTTACGTTCCTTTAATATCTGTTAGTTTCTTTCTTTCCATTCCTCGTTTTCACAAATCACTTCCATTTGTCAGGCCATGTCATCCAATTCGAATTGCCTTTAATCTCATAATATCTGACCCAAACCTTTTCCTATATTTACTGTTGTATTTCTTGGTTTGGTTTGTTTTACGGCATATCAAAGTCAATGGTTTATTTAATGCCGACAAGATTTTTCATTGCTGGTAATATTTTTTACAAAATCATATTGCTGGTAATATTTTTTTCAGAATTGATTTTCTGGTAATAATGTATCGCTGATAATAATTCTTTCTTCAAAAATTCAATGCTGGTAATATTTTTTTACAACAATATATTGCTGGTAATATTATTCAGACATGATGTGCTGGTAATAATTTTTTCTTCAAAAATTCAATGAGGTAATATATTTTTTACAAAAATAAATTGCTGGTACTAAAATACTATTTTCACACTTCCATAGTGTTTTGACCCCAGTTTGGGGTTAACTATTTGCCCATAGCAGGGACCCTATCAGGTGCTACCACCACGGATAAGAGTTGACGTGGGAACACCAGCAATTAAGAGGTGGTTCCACGCTTCTCAAAACCTACTGATCAAAGGTCTTGCTGCCGGATGTATTTTATCGTCTTACCCAGAACGTACTGCATTTCTGTTGATCCATTCACAATTCTGGTTCTCTAATCCGAACTTCTTTTAATCTAACCTCAATTTGATCCAAATTTCGCTTATCGGCCGGTTAACTTCCCTCGCCGATCTTTTGTACAGGAGTATAGGTCTATCCCATGTTTCCTGTTTAGGACTGGGTTTCCGGTTCTTTCAAAATGTCTATTCCAACTACATAACTTATAACGCCTCCACCAAAAAGTCTGAATTTTTATTTACTGTTTGTTAGCATTCTATCCACAATAGGTATAGATAGGTTTTTCTATCTACCGGGTGAAATTTCTCCCCGGTCATTTGAACAAAAATAGAGGCTTATCCCTTGTTTCCCGTCATTTTCCTTCTCGTTCACTTCCGGTGTTTCCTTGAGTCTTGGCGACAGGATTATTTTCTTACTCTGTAACGCTCTAGCTCGGTTGGCTCTTGGGCCGTGTACACGGTGAATATTATTGTAAAACACTCTTCGCTATATTTGCTGTTGGCGTCTCTCATCATTCATCTCTATCCTCATCATTCTTGTTATCTCACCCAACCTTCCTTCAATCTCGCCAGATGCACATTTAAGTCTTAGTTGTTATGGTAATAAATCAATTCTTTATTTCTAAAAAAAATTCTACTATTTAACTTCTTGTTATGGGACCTTACCCATAATAACATAATGGACTATTCCATACGTAATAAATACTGCGCCTCAAGAGGAAGCAGAGAGTTCAGCCCGAAGTCGGGCGACCGGCTGATCGGTTGAACTCTCTGCCTTCGAGCCAGGAGGAACCTGAACGAGGCTACGCCGAAGGGCGGAGTCTCTTTCGGGAGGTAAATGACCCTGAACCCGTTTATACGGGTTCAAAGGGTTGGCCACAGCCGAGCCCACGGGCTCGGAGATCCCACGTTAAACCGGCCTTGTGCCACATGATGCCCTCGTGGGTGGGGCGACTAAATACTGTTCAGTCTGAAGTCTGGAGTGAGGCCCGTCAGGAGTCTGTCAGTCAGTCAGAGCGAGCGAGTTAGTCAGTCGAGTCAGTCGAGTCAGAGGCAGTCCGAAACAGAGTCGCGTTCAGACAATTACTACTAAACCTGATTGTTCGTATTTACATTTTCTTCTTCTCTGTATATATTCCTGTTTGTAATATATCTGTGTTATTCCATATCCGTGTTCGAGTTCTTCTTTATTGGTTCTACCTTGGACTATCACTGTGGTACGAGGAATCGGACCATAACACTTCTTATACCAAAGTAAAACAAATGACTTTTAGTTTGTATTTCATTTTTAAGACAAGCAATTGTTAATAGAAATTAAAAATACAACTTCACTGACTTTTCGTGGTCTTTCGGCTATTCTTCAAGCCACGGTGCTGCATCACAGACACAATGAAGAATTTTGCCATGTCCCTTTTCCTCGCTTTATTTCAATGGGGAGAAACAGTAGTAGTAGCATCTTTTCTTGGAGAAAGAGAGAAGAAAAGAAAGATGTAGAGGATAGACATGAACGTGTCATTCAACGACTTGTCATTACCATATATTGGCTTGTCTCAATGGAGAATCTGAGAGCGGCGAAATGTCTTCATCCTTCTATACTTGCAATCGTCCTGACCGTCTTGGCGCGTTTTTAGGTCTTATATCAAATTATCAAACCGTCAAAATTATATATCCACGGGGTTCAAACTATCCCAGACGCAATTCGGTTCGTTCTGACCAGGTTTGTAATTCTGGGCTAGCCTCATTATGTAACACAAAAGAGAAACGTCCCTGCTCCCCCCCCCATCAGCATAGTTGATGCTCATCTCCGTAAGAGCGTATCCCTGCGCCTTCTTGGCCTCACGATTTCAACTAACTTGAAGTCGAACTACTACATTGAATCAGTAGCTGCATCTAGTGCCAGGAAAGTTGGTTCACTGTGTCGTGCCAAAAGATGTTTCTCATCTTACATATCTATAAATCCACCATTCGTCCTTGCATTAAATACAGTTGTCTTAGCTGGTCTGTTCCCCATGTCGTTTATCCCAACATTGGAATTACGTTCTTCCCACTTGCTTCCCTGATAACTACCGTCTTTAAAAATGTTAATGCAGCGTCAATCGCCATTTTCTGTTGACTTGAACCCCGTTCATCTTTTATCTTTTCCTTAATCCCCAAATGTCCAGTCTTTTCACTCACTTTTACTCTCTGTAAACCCCCTCCCAGCTTCACTTCTGCCTTGCTTGGGTTTAAATGCGTAAAAAAAATCTCAAGATCTTCAGGTGTTCACTATTTTGTGTGATATAGCTTGTTTTATATGCATTGATTATTGTGTTATTTTGTCTCCATTAAATCGTTTCTTGTTCGTTCTTGCTGAACAGAAATACATTACTTCATTACTTGATATAGGGATTGAACTTTCGACTACTAGAAACTGACGCCTATATCCACTACTAATATTAAGCTAGAGGAAAATGGATTCATGCCTTTTACAAAGGAATTAGTGTGATGTGGATGAAACAGAAACTGGAAATCGAACATTGCTTAGAGATTTTATTTTTCGCATCATGAACCATTACACTATCCGCACAGATAGATAGACTAAATGCTTACAACAGCAGGTGATCCTCACACGTTAATTACAAATAATTATATATAACGGGCGTAACAGCAAAATTGCCCAAATATTGTAACAGAAGAATTCTCCAATTGTTAGAAATTTGAACCGTTGTATCTTTAAAATGATTAAAAATATCTTACAGGAATTCTTCGAGGATTCTATAACACTGTTGAACTCTACTTTAAGCAATAAGAATGTATAGTTACTCTATAAGCTTAATAGAAGAATCATGATGAAATTGATCATAGCCAAAAATGATGTCTTCATCATTAATCATAGCTAAGAATCGGAAGCCCATGAATTATTGAAATAAATTCATATATATGTATATATTATTCTAGGATCAATTACAACTTATTCAAGATGATCTCCGCCCTCTCTAACTTTCTAACTTTCTGTCCTGGAGTAGCAAGGTACCTCATACGTTTCAGGTACGCTTTCATTTTCAAGTCTTTTTACACTGCTCTTTAGACTGTCATAGCTGAAGCTTTTCTCTCACGTGCCAAACGTCTTATGAGTTGAATCGGATCTTTTCTAATTGATTTCTTTATCGCTAAATTGAAATGATGTTCCTTCTCGCTGTTGTGACCTCATGATCCAGTTTTCCTCTCTACTGTTCCCTCTTTTTTAAACGTATACACTGTCCGCTTGATGGTTCTTGAATGAACTTTGAAGATGAAAGCCAGAGTATCACTGAAGGTATGAATGATTTTTTTCTTCTCTCCATTGCTAAGTTGAGAAAACAGTGTGGCTGGCACGAAATGATTTTAACCTGTTCTCTTTCTAGCTGAAATAACTCAATGGGATTTCCAATGATTCTTACGACAAATGGTATCAAGGTGGCTAAACTCAATTATTTTAGTGTTTTTTGTTTTTTTTTTATAGATATTAAGCATTTTGTGGGATGGACATTTATGCTCTAACTCGATTTGAAGAATTTTGCTGTTCCACCGGGTATGTGTGTGTGTGTGTGTGTGAACGCAAACCAAAAGTTCGTTTTCTTTTATCGTTAGTATGCTTTAATAATAATTTGTTTCGACTAACTACATTCAAAATGTTGATTGTATTATGACAGCTGTCATATCAGCGCAGAGTTTGTTTTAAATTTTGTCAAAATTGGAGTACTTTTTTGTTTATTGATTCTAACAATGAATTTCGATAAAATAACATTTTCCAAATAATATGAATTGTTTGTTTTTGTTTCAAGAAATGTACAAAACGCAACTCAAACGTAAATAAAGATATGTACACGTGATTAATAAGGTAATTTGAATAACAGAACGACTCAAAAGTGTTTTGTTAAGTTTCTCGTTAGAGATTTCTCACCGAACGACACTACAAAGCCGGATAAACTTCTTAAGATTGATAGCGAATAAGAATTAAGAACAATTGTCCTTCTACAACACGGAAAATAACATACTCAGAATACTGAAATAATAATTTGAATATCTTCACACACACACACACACACACACACACACACACACACACATACATATATATATATATATATATATATATATATATATATATATATATATATATATATATTCAGTTGTAGGAATTTGAGTTTGTGACCCTGGGTTTCACACTTTTTGCGATCATCAGACAAACTGGTTAATTTTTTAAAAATTGGATCACTTTTTACGTTTGTTTGTGTTTTATTATGTTTGATGATGGGAGGGGGAATTCCCCCGGGTTCATTTTTGATATATATATATATATATATATATATATATATATATATATATATATATATATATATATATTATTATTATTATTATTATTTTTTATTATTATTATTATTAGATATACATAATGACACACGCCGACAGTACAACTCGGGGTTTCATGCTCTATGCAATCATTATGTACTAATCTAAGTTTACACCGTTTGGTTAACACCGTTAGGCTAATATTTCTGCGTCTGGCGAGAATTTGTTGTTCTTTCGGTGAACTATTATTATTGTTAAATTTAATCTAATCTTGAATTTAAGTTTATACCAGAATTTAAATTTAACTTACATTTAAGTTTGAAAATAAGAAGTAGAAATTCTAATTTTCTTATTTTAATTTTCGTTACAAATGGACGCTGTTATAAAAATACGTTTATGGATCAAGGTCGGGTGAGAATTTTTTGCTTAAAAACAATGGTAAAATTATGTATATTTATTAGTATATACTTACAGCTCTGTTATTTAGCAAAGGCCGAATGTATGGGGTTCCCAGTGAGGATCGACATCACTACTTAGTCGTAATTGATCTAGCAAGACAAGCTTGTATCGGCACACCCCTCCTACCATCATCGTTTACCTCGAACCTTTTTGTCTTTCTCTCCTTTCATCGTCGTTGCTACCCTGTGAGCAACGACCCAACACTTTCGATGCTAAGGCACGTGACCGTTTTGGAACGAACATTCATTCAAAGTTCTTTGGACGATTGGTATTTTGCCGCCAGTCAAACGACCACGTGACTCATCGGATACCCGCCAAAAACGTATCCACGTTTGAGAGAGGACCTGCGGGCATCGAGTCGGGAAGACGTGTTTTTACATCTCTCTCTGCACATAAGCTTCAACCGTCTAGACTTCGGCAATAGACCTTTTTCATAGTCAATTAGTTTGCCGAAGCTACCTTCCATCAGTGTTGTAGACTCGATCTTAGCCCAACTTTCTGACCTAACCTCCTGTTTAGAGCAACAAGCATTTTCGTCACGAACCTCAGTATCGAATGGACCAGCCGAAACAACAAATAAGTCAGAAATCCACACGTGGTACCTATAATTTCTGGATCTCTCCCTCTTTTTGGTCTATACTTCTTACAGGCAACGAACGCTTTTGCAGCTCAGTACTCTTGGTGATATTCCTCGGTCGAAATCTCACTACCGACCGAATTTATTTCTGTCACTAAGTTGCTTCTGATCTTTCTACTAAAAAAAAGGACATTCTTAGGTAAAGTTGACTCCCTTATACTGTTTATTCAAAAAAATAAAAGAAGGAAACTTTCCATATAACATTTCTCCACGTTTTGGACTATTTCTTCTCCAAAGACACTTGGCGCCAACATTACTACGTTTTGGCGCGCAACAGCATCCGACCATTAAAGTCAGCCTCACATTGGGAAGATTTGGCTGAACCTCCTTTCCAGAGACCAAGAACTCTACTTTGCATTCCCTCCCCAACTGCACCCTGCCAAATTTATTGTTGAAAAAAAATAAATTTACATCTTGTTAAGCCTTTTCCTATTTAATGGTGTTTGTCCACTTTTTACATTGCTAACTTGTCATGAAACATTGATGTTCTAAAGGAATATCAAAAATACCCTTATACGGAGAAGTTTGGTAGTCTGACACAAGGCCATTCGCAAGAAACCGCACTAGGCAACCAGGCTCCTCCTATACTTGCTAACCATTGCACCGCCTCGAGGTGCCTTAGTGGTTTTCCAAGCGTAGCTTACATGTGGCACAAGACTGAAAGTATGAAGAACCCAGTGAGGATCGAACTCACTACTCAGTCATAATTGTTCTAGCGAGACAAGCTTGCTTAACCATTATCCCGCCAAAGGATATATATATATAATAAGTATGGATTTGTTATGAAACAATTAAGTGTGCATTTATTTATATTTATCCATTTGAGTATAAATATATATATATATATATGTATATATGTATGTATGTGTGTGTGTGTGCTCGTCAGATCATTGCTTTCATATGGATGTCATGTATGCAACCAAACTCATTCAAAAATATCTAAAAATGTCAGCTCCATACTGCCGCTTCTTCAGATCAATGATTAAAAATGTTTTCCTGTACAAAAGATTGCTGTAGTTCATCGCGAGGACGCCGTACTTCTGACGCTACAGAATCTCACTCATACAACGTCTAAGAGTCAAACAATATAGATGGATAATGAAGGCGACTGTTGTGTAAGTGGTAAGAGTAACGGAGCAGTTTATGCGAACATATTTGAAATATGAGCCGAAATTTGAAGAGACTGTAGTGTTCGGAAAGAAGCTTCCCGGTATTCCATTCCATAAAGTTTCAGGTTTGTTTTTATTATTATTAATATTATTATTATCATTATTATTAATATTATTATTATTTTCATTTTCATTATTATTCTATCCTAGTGGACTTATATGATAGATGGGACGTGAAAATCAGCGCAGTAGTATTCTATTTATACATAGTATATATTAATAAATATACATTTTTTCATCACTGATAGCACGACTCAGAATTTCATGCACAACACAATCTTCACAATTGAACTGAAAGGTTAATTTTAATAAATATTTGATCAAATTTCGATTATGTACCTGTCAGTCTAAATTCAGTAACTGAAGATTGTGTTTTCCATGAAACTCCAAGTCGTGCTACCGTTAATGGAAAATGTATATGTATTAATATATACTTAATAGATTTGTTATATACATCCAACATTATTATTAATATCGAAATCACACACACACACACACACACACACACATATATATATATATATATATATATATATATATATATATATATATATATAAATATACACACACACACATGCATATATATATATATATACATATATATACACACACACACACACACACATGCATATATATATATATATATATATATATATATATATATATATACATATACACACACACACACATATGCATATATATATATATATATATATAAGAAATGGACAAAAGTCCGACAATTTATTTATTAAAGACATTTTTTATGTTTAACGTTCTTTTTATAGATACAAGTATTTAAGTAAATGTTTGTTTATAATAAACAGTATTAAATAACATTTACCATTTACCTGATACACCAGAGCAGTTATGAATGTACGAGATTCATGGAAGATTGAAGTTTATAAGCAGTAAATTCGACCTTGTCTACCGAACGCTCCTTTGTGGCCGAAAGGTTAGCGTAAATGACGGTCCCGTATAGGATGCAGGTTCGAATCCTGTCAAAGGACGAATATTTTCTATGAAAATTTCTCGGACATTCAGGCCGGTAAATGTCGTTAATACTGTTTATTATAAACAGAGCATTTACTTAAGTACTTGTATCTATGAAAAGAACGTATAAACTTAAAAAATGTCTTAAAATATATAGAAAATGGATTTTTTAATTATCTGACACATTTTTATCACTTCAAACGTTATTGTCGAAAATGAATTCAACTGAAAAGACCACCGTGGAGATTGTTGGCGAATGACCGGGTTGCAAAAGAAAGCGTCCTTCTTTTGCGACCTTAACCACAGTAATAACAGACAGGAACAATAATAACAACTTGTTTCGCTGCCAGACAATAAGCTCTCGTGTATGGGGTGAAGGGATTTTATAAGATACCTCTGCACTTATCTCTTCCGCCAATCCAAATGGAAGGCTACTTAAGATGAGGAGAATGAGGAGTTCGCGCCTTAGGATTCCCTGGTGGACATCGCCGCACCACTCACTTAAGTCTATTCCTGATTATATCCGACATTATTTTTTATTTAAATAGAGGCTACGTTTAATTTTTATTTATTTATTTTTATTTTTTAAGCAGTATATTTATTTACCATATTTGCCTACCGACATGAATGTTCGAGAAATCTTATTAAAGACAAATTTGGTTAGAACGTGCCGGGTCTAACGGTAGATTTATATCCTGAAAGAGAGCTCAATTTTCAGCACATATATATATATATATATATATATATATATATATATATATATATATATATATATATATATATATATATATAAAAATACTATCTATCCATCTATTCATATATCTCGTGTGTCTAGATTTGAAATTTATGTTCAAATGTTGGAAGATAATCATTACATTTACTGTGTACTTTTTCTAGATGCATCAAAACAGCATTAGTTATTGTTACTGAAAAAAAAAAGTCGACGTTAGTTTCGTATCTTGTGTTGGAGATTTAACTCGTAAATCACACGAACATTTCTTCTTACAATAAGTAACTGTCTCAACAAATTTTCTTCAGCGATTGTAACAAAGACAGAAAGTATCGTATTGGTCACGTCATTAATTTAAAGAAAAGAAATACATCGCTGATTTATGTGCATGGTAAGTGGAGTAAATATTAATAAGTGAGACGGCAAGAAAGAAGTGCGTGGACATTTGCCATTAAATCATTTCCAATATTTCATTAAATAATTCACTCAAATTGGAATTGAATTTATACTTGCGTCTGCAGATTAAAGTCATTCGTGTATAGTGATATAGTTGGCTGTATTAGAAGAATTTTACAACAAAACCCTACACAAATATACGGTCATATGTATGGAGGTGACGGTAAAGTTTAGGTGGTTATTAAGTTATTACAAATTAAATGATCTACACGAACATGCACAATATATATATATATATATGAATATATAGATATGAATATATATATGATATATATATAAATATATATATATATATATATATATATATATATATATATATATATATTTATATATATATATATGTATATATGTATATTTATTTATATATATATTTATATATATATATATATATATATATATATATATATATATATATATATATATATATATATATATATATATATATATATTTGTAAGCAAATATATGGATATAGATCCGACAGTATGAAGAAAAATATATGGAAAAAAAAAAAAAAAAATCCTTATATATTAACATTAAAACAGCATAATCGTATATAAGGATTTTCGTTTGTTTTTCCATATATATAACATGGAAGTATACAAGAATCATTTGAGGCACATAATGCTTTATGAGTTCAAGAAAGGAAACTCAGCAGCCGAAGCGGCTAGAAACTTTCACTCAGTTTATGGAGAGGAATGTATGAATGAAAGATCTTGCAGAAGATGGTTTGCAAAATTCAGAAGTGAAGATTTCACCCTTGAAGATGAAGATCGAACCGGACGTTCAGTTGAGTTAGATGAAAAGCTTCTTGAAGCAGACCTTGAAGAAAATCCTGCTTTATCAGTTGAAGATTTGGCAGTGGTTCTCACTTCAAACAATACAACTGTTCATCGTCATCTTCAACAACTTGGAAAAGTTCCTAAACTTGGAAAATGGGTGCCTCATGAATTGTCTGAAAACAAACTCAAATCCCGAGTTGACATCTGCTCTTCTCTCCATTCTCGCCAACTTGTTTCACCTTTTATGGATAGACTTGTGACTGGCGACGAAAAATGGATCTTTTATCGAAATGTTAAGCGTCGTAGACAGTGGCTTGGTAAAGGGGAAGGACCCCAGTCACAGCCGAGAAGGGAACTTCATGGGCAAAAGTTTCTTCTTTCAATCTGGTGGGATCGCCAATGAATAATCCATTTTGAATTCTTACCACCTAATACAACAATTAATGCTCAAATATACTGTCAGCAATTAGAGCCTTTGAACCAAGCTTTGAGGGAAAAAAGACCTGCTCTAGTGAATCGAAAAGAGGTGATGTTTCATCAGGACAATGCGTGACCCCACACAGAAAGAATCACGTCACAAAAGATCGAACTGTTGAGAGTTTCAGCCAGACCTAAACCCAAGTTTTGAACTGAGGACAAGGCGCTTTCGTTCAAAATTGCTTGGTATCTTACAATGTACATTGGGCTATTTTGCCTGTTCCAGCTGCGACAAAACACTTCACATCATAATTCTGTCACCACATTGTTTAATTGTTGGTATCAAATTCTTCTGGTCAAAAACAGATATACCGCCTATTTTTCCCCCTAAAATCTCTAGTTTGGTCTCATCCGACCATTAACCTTTGTGGTCAGAATGCATCTAGCTTATTAATAGGAGCACTGGCATAGTTGAGGCGAGCATGCTTATGCTATTTCTGCCATGAAGATCGGCATTGTTCAGACTTCTTCGCACTGTAGATGTACGGAAAGATCTAAGCAGGATTTGCCTAGGCTTGACCAACTAGATGTCTACTCGCTCTTACTGTTAACTTTCACGGATGGCCACATGTTGATTGTGATGTCGTCATAACAAAGGCCATTCATTTATAAATAATTTCTTGCACGGCCAGAAAGTGCACTCCAAATTTTTTTGATATCTTTTGTAGCTTTCCCAGTCATTATAGATTACAAGTATACGATATTTTAAAGCTTCAGGATGTTCGTTTGATTTTGCATAATCATAATAATGCTGTCACCGCCGTGTTTAAAGGTTGGTATCAATCTTTTCTCTTCAAAAGCCGTATTAGGAGCTCGTCAGATATAACAACTATTGGTTTTTTTCCAGAAACCTCCAGTTTGGTCTTATCTGACCATAAAATCTTTTTGTTTGAATGTTTCTAGCTTATTAATTTGAGCTTCGGTATAGTTGAGGCGAGCATGCTTGTGCTTTAGGAAGCAGTGGCTTTTTCTAGGCATTCAGCCATGAAGATCGGAATTGTCCAGATTTTATCGTACTGTAGACGTACGAACATTGATTCCAACATTAGTCAGTATGGATTACGGAATCGCAAATATCTAAGCAGGATTTGCTTGACAAACTAGATGTCTACTCGCTCTTCGTGTTACTTTTCGCGGACGGCCATTTTTTGCTTGAGATGCCATCATAACAAAGGCCTTCCTTTTATAAATAATTTGTTTTGGACACCTTTACGTGGTGTAATGGTTAGCAAGCTTATCTCGCTAGAACAATTACGACTGAGTAGTGAGTTCGATCCTCACTAGGTGCCCCATACTTTCGGCCTTGTGCCACATCTAAGCTACGCTTAGAAAATCTTTTAGGGCACCTCGACGTGGTGCAATGGTTAGCAATCTTGTCTTACTAAAACAGTTACAACTGAATAGCGAGTTCGACGCTCACTGGGTGCCCCATGATTTCGGCCTTGTGCCACATCTAAGCTACGCTTAGAAAATTAATATAAATAAGTTGTTGCAATGTAGCGAAATGCACTCCAAATCGTTTTGATAGTTTGTTACAGGTTTCAACTATGCAATTTTTTTAAAATTTCATGTTCTTTTCATCTTTGCCTATATATATATATATATATATATATATATATATATTAAAGTCTCTGATTGCACACTTTTGCATACACAATGAGTTATATTATTTGACTGCAGTATACACGGCTTACCAAAGTGAGGCCAGCATAGCAGGTATATATGGAGAGATGTGGAAGTTGTTAATAGTGCATCTGCCATCATTGCAACTATTAACAGAAAGAAAATCAAACTAGTTTTTGAGGAGCTGACATTCATAAAAAGATGAGAGCCTAGTTAAAATAATGTTCATTGATACTTTCACTATTAAGGTCCAATTGAGATACCTCGGTATATGTAAGGGTTTTGAGGGATAAAATATGTTTTCATAGTGCATTAATTCACGAAACACCACACATTTTGGCAATGAGTTTCTGATTCCAAACTCCCTTCATGAGATTTAAAAACTTGTTGTTGAACTCAGGGAAAATTAGGCCACTCCCGAAAGTTCAACGTCAAAATCAAATCGTGCTTTATTGCTTTTTTAATTTTTAATAACCTTTTAACCATAGAACACTAACCAAAGGTAAATAGTACCCAGCGAAAATTTTCCTATTTTTAATTACAATTTTCAACAGCTGATTTTCTTACCTAAATAATGTTTTTCAGTTCCTTTTAATGTTAACTCAAAGTACAAAGTTTGAAGTGCCTGCATGTAAAATATTACAAATAAAGATTTATATTTAATATTTCTTTTGATATTTTCAAAATCGGGTATGATATACCCATGGTTAGTAGTGGTGTAACTTTAATTGATGGTTAGTGTTCTAGGGTTAATTTACACATTAGTAAGTTCATTATTGTTTATGTTTAGAAATGGACTTTGTAGTGATCGGGTGTACCGGAGGTAACAGCAAAATTGTCCAAATACTGTAACAGCGTAATTGTCCATCCCACAAAATGTTTAATATCTGAAAAACACTAAACGAATTGAGTTTCTTTCTTTACCAAGTTGTCAGGTAAGACGTTTAGCCATCTTGACACCATTTGTCGCAAGAATCACTGAAAAACAATTTCAGTTATTGAGCTAGAAAGAGAACATGTTATGAGCAATGATGAGAGGAAAAAGATAATTCAGGTCTTCACTAATTACCAACTTCACTAAGTACTAACATTCATACTCTGACATCCATTAATGAAAAATGTTCTTTCATGGACCATCAAGAGAACGGTAAATAAGTTTTAAAATGAGGGATCTATAGAGAGAAAGACTGGATCAGGTGGTCACAACAGCAAGAGGGATCATCGTTTCAACTTAGGGCTAAAGAAATCAATTAGAAAAGATCCAACTCAATCCATAATACGTTTGGAACGTGACATAGGAGTTTCAGCTATGACAGTCCAAAGAGGAGTAAAAAAAAAATTACCTGAAAATGAAAAACGCTTCCGGTATAATATATATATATATATATATATATATATATATATATATATATATATATATATATGAACTTTATTTCATTAATTCATGAGCTTTCGATCCTTAGTTGTGATTAATTAATGATGAACATTTAATTTCCGTTTATGATCGATTTCATCACAATTCTTCTGTTAACCTTGGAGAGTAATTAAACATTTTTACTACTCAAAGTAAAGTCAAATAGTGCTATAAAACATCGGAGAATTCCAGTAACATATCTTTAATCATTTTATTCATAATAATAGTGCTGCAACGGTTCAAAGTTTATACCAACAATTGGATAAATTTGCTGTTACATGAATTGGACAATTTTGCTGTTACGCCCGATATATTGGTATACGAAGTCTGATCAAAATGTATAGGTGTGGTTGCTATGTTACTGAAGCTAAAGGATGTGGAGTAAATCCCCTCGGCACAAAGTGACATTAAACTCTCTCGTGCATACTCAGTAAGTTATAATGTTTTCGCTCACTTCTATTGTTTTTTATGTGCTTGGAAGGAAAATGTGTAGCGTGTGGTCGTCTCAACACACCATAGCGGTTTCATTAGGAATCTTGACTTAGGCAGCAGATTTTGGCCAAACACCAATATTCCTCAGCCCTGGAAACTACCATATTCCCCAGATCTCGCCTCTTGCCTCTTTTTCGTCTTCAAAAATGAAATTCCACTTGAAAGGAATAAGATTTCATGACCTCGAGGTAATCCAAGAGAATTGCAACGAGATATCTGCTCGATAAACCCCCAAAACTGTTCCAGGATTGCTTGCATCAATGGAAATGATGTTGGATAAAGGGTATAGCTTAAGAAGGGGACTATTTTAAAGATGAATTAAATGATGAATTGATATGGGTTCTATTTGTCTTTCTATATCACCAGTCCCCTTATAAATTTTGTTCAGACCTCTATGTTTTTCTGCGGTCATTTTTATTTTCGTGTTGTCGGAGTTGACATAAGGCGACGGAAATGACTCCACTATCATTCTGAAAAGCCATGATCATTCATATAAATTAATGAACAAGGATAAAGAATAGGTAATTTTGAAAAGACATGTTGACCGATATTTTAAGAAAAAAAGGTAGATTTCGAAGAATCACTTGATAGCTGAAGGTTGCATTCCTATTTCAAAACTTATTTACTAGATCACTTCAAGCCAGAGAGACATTCCCTGTCAAAAGGACTTTGCATTCTGTAATAACAAGGAAATCCATTTTTGCATAGAGTGACCTGAATATTTTAGCTATTTTGCCTAATCTAACTTGCTGGCTAATGGAAATCTGAGGACTGTCAAATTTTAAATCAAATTTTAGGTAACCTCCTAAATTGAACGCCAACCACTAACAAGTTAAATAGTTTCTGCATCCTAGTTTCGTGAGAGTTAATTAAACCAAAGAAGATATAAAAATTGGTAATTAGCAAATTTGGAGAGGTCCCTCTAAACTATTGGCCTTTAATATATGTTCTAAAATAGTATGGCGTTTACAAAAATAGAGTGGTTTTCAGGAGCCTTTTATACTGTTTTGAATTCAGAGTAGTTTTCCGATAGAGAGATTCCTGTCTGTCCTATTATTTTATAAACAGATGAGTTGAGGAGATACGTGTACACACACACACACACACACACACACACACACACACACACACATATATATATATATATATATATATATATATATATATATATATATATATATATTACCGAACACATCTAAAAATCGTTACAAA
>CAHIKZ030000534.1:600000-610000 GCA_903632075.3 Acanthosepion pharaonis | reverse complement strand
AAAAGGTTGTCTTAAAAATCGTTCACTCGCCAGTAATTTACAATCGCCTGATGAGATGCATTGATAGACATTGAAACATGACTGCAGTTATGTAGCGATTTTTACATGTATAATATCCTTAAATAAATTATATATATATATATATATATATATATATATATATATATATATATATATATATATATGAAATTTAGTCTTAAGGTGTGTTATATTTATGGATAAAAATGCTCAATATCAGAGATATCCCTCATATATATATATATATATATATATATATATATATATATATATAGCGATTTTCCAAGCGTAGCTTAGATGTGGCAAAGGCCTAAAGTATGGGGCACCCAGTAAGGATCGAACTCAATACTCATTCGTAATTGTTCTAGCGAGACAAGCTTGCTAGCCATTACACTGCCTGTATGTATGTGTCTCTGTGTGTGTATGTGTGCGTGTGAGTGTTAGGTAGCATATCTTCATTCAACCATGTCTGGTTGAATAAACTCGACATATTATGTTTATTTATATTTATTTTAATCCTCTCAAATTCACGGATCAGTTTCGGGGTGCTGCTACGAAACTGATTAATGAAGACGCCGTAGAAGTCGTCATTTCTTTTATTTTCCCAAGTACGTTAAAACTCATCCCAGGTCATCTTGGGGGAATTACTGAAACAAAAATTAATGTAATTGATAGTTGTAAATTTTTTAGCAAATGCTCATGAAAAGTACTCCGTTACAATCAGTTTTCATTAACAATATATAAGGGAGATAACATAGTTTAAATTTTGTACTATTATTTTTTTTTAAAAATACTCAACTTGCAATTGTTTAATTTTTAAATTATTTTTTTTATAATTCGAGAATACAAAACCATTGCTTTTACAGACATTTTAAAACATTGTTATTTTACTCATAGTTAATTTTATTTAGTGTCAGTTTATTTATTTATTTATTTTTTTTTTTGTTTGTTTGTTTTTTTACATAGCGCACTTCGAGAATTTAAAGTTTTTTTTTTCTTTTTTTTACGGTGGAGTATGTCGTATTTTCAATTAATATTTCTCTAAAACGAGAATGTGGACAGAAATGTCCTTTAAAATGTTGTGCAATAGAACTTGAATCCGACATGTGTAAATTAAACCTTCTTGATAGCTTCGTCGTCGTGAAACCGACATATATATATTTACGATTTTGTCAGAGATATAATCTCCCAAAGAACATTTGAATTGATATACGATGTTGATCTTTTGCAAAACATTGATCAACGGAGAAGATTTATTGCGGATGATTAAATTGGCTGTATTAAATTTAGTATAGTATATAATTAATTTTATTCTTTTACTGTGATCAGTGGCGGATATATTATTACTTGCGAGGTTTTTTGGGGGGTGGGGGTTCATCTTGTTTGTAGTTAGAGCGTATTTTATTGCGTTATAGTAGGTTGATATATTTACGGCTATTTGACGAAGTATGTTCTTTTCTAGTGATGTTAATATTTCTAATGGCTCGTCTAATTTGTTAATCAACAATGAAATTAGCAAAGTCTTTATTAATGAGAGTTTAATGGGTTTTTTTTTAATTCCGTGTAGAAAATTTTTTTCGTGGAAGGGTTTTTTAATTCCGTGTAGAAAATTTTTTTCGTGGAAGGAACTTTTGCACGGTTTATTAAATTTTATATAATCTCTGTTCTGTATTAGTCACGACATTCACTTTTATAGTTGAGACACGTTTTATGCTAGTTAGTTTTTTTTATATATATCAGGACGTAGTAAATGTATTATTATTGATGTCTATCAATGTATCAAGACAAGGAATTCTGTTGTTATTGTTAAGTTCATATGTGAACTTAATGACGGAGTTTTTTGGAAGTATTTTTTTTTTTATAGTTCATGTATTTCGTCTATGTTTTTATCTAAGATAAAAATATCGTCTGCATATCTTAGGTAGATGGATGTTTTTAATGATATTAAATATCTTAGTTGCAAGATTAGAAGTTACTTAATGTTGTTCCTAACATTGAACCCATGGAAACGCTATCGCGTTGTACGTATATATTATTTTGATTGTCCTAGAAGGGAACATCTGTAGTACACGTCAAGAGTAGCTACAGTAATATGTTAGGTTTAATTTTTAATGGAGGTAGAGATGGATTGTTTTTTTTTAATGACATTAAATATCTTATTTGCAAGGTTAGAAGTTACTTAATGTTGATCCTAGAACTGAAACCATGGAAACGCTCTCACGTTGTACGTATATATTATTTTGATTGTCCTAGAAGAGAACATCTGTATTACACGTCAAGAGTAGCTACAGTAATATGTTAGGTTTAATTTTTAATGGGGGTAAAGATGGATTATTGTAAATATCCTTTATAATTATATCAATCGTTTCTTTAACTGTGATATTGGCAAATAAACTTTCAACATCAAGTGAGGCTATGGTTTCATTAATAGGTTTTTTGTATTTTTAAAATTTAGATTGGCTCGTGAGTTGATGTAATCCTATATTTATTAGGTATGTATGGTGTTATGAGTTGGTTAATATTTAATAAAGTAAAGTGTGTATTTAGGATATGATAGAACGGAGAGGGGAGTTACGATTATGTATTTTTATAGTTCCATACATGTATCCTGGTTTGTATTCACAATTTTTGGAGGAAGTTTTAAATTGTCTTAATCTGTGTTGTGGGCTGTGATCAGTTTGTTAATTTTCAATTTCATTTGGTTAATGATATTTTTGTTGACTTCTTAAATTTGGTGTTGTCGTCACTCTAACTACAAACAAAATGAAAAATTCCTTAAAAAAACTCATAAGTACTAATTCATCACTCACTGATTACAATAAAAATATAAAACTGTTTATATACTATTATAAATTTAATGCAACAAATTTAATCATCTACAATAACTCTTCTCCATCAACTAATATTTTGCAAAAAGCCACCATCGTATATCAATCTAAATGTCCTTTGGGAGATTGTATCTCTAACAAAAATGTTAGTTTCATGACGTCACTATCAAGGTCTTCTTTGTACATGTCGGATTCACTTTCTATTACACAACATTTAAAAGAAAATTCCTGTCCACATTCACGTTTTATAGAAATATTAATTAAAAATACAAGTATACTCCACCTTAAATATTAAAAAACATTCAGTTTCTCGAAGCGCTCTATATAAAAAATGAAACAACACTAAATAAAATTAATTATGAGTATAGCAACAATGTTTTAAAATGTTTATAAAACTAATGTTTTTGAATGTTCAAATTGTAAAAAAAATATTAAAAACATTTTTAAAGGAATTGCAAATTGAGTATTTATAATATATTAATAATACAAAATTTGAACTAATTTACCCCGCTTACATATTCTTACCGTAAATTGACTATAACGGAGCACGTTTAATACGCATTTGAAAATAAATTCACAACTATAAATTACATTAATTTTTGTCGTAACAATTCGGTCCTGAAAATGATGTTTGATGAGACTTAACGGACTTGGGAAAATAAAAGAATTAACCAAAACTACGGTGTCTCTCTTACTCAGTTTTTTTGACAGCACCAATTGATCCGTGAATTTAAGAGGATTAAAATAAAAATAGACGTAATGTGACGAGATTATTCAACCATACATGCTTGAATATATATATATATATATATATATATATATATATATATATATATATATATATATATATAAAGGCTTAAACACTAATATTCCATGGTGATAATTTATTCCATTGGAATCGTAAATACGATCCAATTCATCAGACCTACAAATTAAAAAAGAAAGCAGAAAAAACAACACCGGAAATAAAATATAGAATTTAGAGAGAGTGTAAGTATGAGAGTGTGGGACGGATGTTAGAGCTAAAGAGAGGGGTAACAGACGAGAGAAGGTGGGACAGAGTGGTGTTTTAGAGAGGTGAGTCAAAGACAGTTTAAGTGAGAGAAATATGAATGTTGTCGGATGTCTAATACATTAAAGATGTAACCGGAAAGGATACATTTTGTGGTGACATACACACACAATAGACGATCTAATCTTAAAGATCAGAAGAAGAGGGAGGGCGAGGAAAAGAAAAAACAGAGGGTTGGGGAGAGACATGGGGCGGGGGAAACTAAAACTGAAGGGCATTTACTCAAAGGGCCGCTGTGTAATTAAGAAAATTTGACAAAATTAATATCGGCTACAGGTTACAAATCAAAAATCAACAATAATATCGACTACAGGTTACAAATCAAATATATATATATATATAATATATGAAATAAGTCGGGCACCTAGTGGTGGTGCAATGGTTAGAAATCTTGGCTCGCTAGAACAATTATGACTAAGTAGAGTGTTCGATCCTCACTGGATGCCTCCTAATTTCGGCCTTGTGCCACATCTAAGCTACGCTTGGAAAATCACTATATATATAATAAGCTGATAATGTTGAATACTTTGATTAGAACTTCTCTTTCATTCCAACATTCTACTCATTTAGAGTAGCAACACCTGATTTATCCAACAGGACAGAGGTTCTACTGAGGGATATGCTCATAAACCCTTCACTGGTCTCAGACATCATTTCTAAATTAGAATCCAGTAAGGCAAGCGGAGGTGACTTTTCATCGACCTAAAGAAATGTGCTCCCGACATGGTTCTAGTTCTCTCGCCTATTAATCTCCCTATTAATCACCTACTGGTTTACGGCAAAGTATTAGAGGCTATAATCAATGGTGAAGCGGTTAAGCATCTTGCCTCCGGCGACCTACTCTCTGACAAACAATGCGGCTATCGTCTTGCCAGGACTAACGAAAGATGTGCTAACGAACATCACTAAAACTGTAAGTCAAGCTCTTGATAATAACAGTGAACCTCGAGCTTTGACTCTAGATATCTCAGGGGCATTTGACAGAGTTTGGTACGCTGGTCTTCTACGTAAGCTTCTGGGCTACGGTAGGAAGCGTCTAGTTAGCAAGATGAAATTACTGTTTTTTTTAACTACAAACATCCCATGATATCTCAAACAGCAATTTAACTTTGCTAACCAGACGCTTCCTCTGTAGCTAAATGGTATAGCACGTCAAGCTATGTGACGGTTCCGTATAGGATATAGGTTCGATTCCTGTTGGAAGACACATTTTCTTTGACATTCAAGCCGGTAAATGTTGTTAATACTGTTCATAATAAACGCAGAATTTCATGGTAAAGTGAGGAAAACTGTCGTGTGACGCGCTTCATCCTGTAAGACTTCATCCGACTATAGTGATGTTTACGTTGATGTAATTACCCATACACATAAACGAGAGATTTTACTTTTATTTTTTAAATATGTTTTGGTTATATAGTATAAGCGAATTCATTTAGTTTCTTTTTATTTTTAATTATGTTTAACAACAGAAACGTGATATCTATGGTTTAATTTTTTTTTCAATTAAAAATCTTTTATAAAGCTTTTATTTTAGGTTTAAATTCAAGCTAATATATTAAATATTAGATAAATATTAGATTTATATTTCAATTAAGCAAAATTTAAACTAATTTAAATTGGATGGAAGGAGTTTTCATTTTGAAATTGCTAAAACCCATGATTTTAAAGTCACTTTTCTCCATCTGTTATCACGATGTATTTATCTTAAAAGCTAACAGTTTAAAAAAAATATCTTTCTGAAAATTTATTTGAGGAATATTGGCTTATTTAAAATTAAATTAATCTGATTTTAAACAAATAAAGAGTGCAATGGGCAAATTGTCGTCATTTTATTTTTTAATTTCGCATATGCCCGTAACATGATTTTTTTTATTTATTTTGTCGACTGCATAATATAGTAGGGTCGGTTGGGCACTATCTGTGATAAAAAAAGAGCACCATGACGCAATTCATTCTGCCAGAAATTTGGAAACGGCATGCTGTACTGTTTGGCATTCGCGCTGATAGCTCCAAATATGAACATTTCAGAGTGATTGGTGTCAATGTAGGAACAGTTCAGAGGATTCGGAAAAAGTTGGATGAGTCTAATATTGATTACGAAGGTGTTTGGAGTGATTACTAGTGATGGCGACGTTATGCTTCCATTCCCCTTCCCACAAGACCTCAAATTCAACATGGAGGCCTACATCAAGTTTCTTGAGGTGGGTAGTGTTGACCTATGTAAAGGGGGTGGCTGTTGGAAGACCCTATGTCTAACAACAGGACTCTGCACCATGCCACACAAGCAGGAGAACCCCTTCCTGGCTGTGAGACAATTTATACGACCTCAACATCCCTTAAATCTGGACTGCAATCCCCTTGTTTATTATTTACAGGGCGCATTTTAGCAAAATGCCAACAAAACTCCTTGTAACACCGAAGATGAACAGATGCAAGAGATTCCTAAGTCGTCTGGAGGCCGTTGCTGAAGCCAATTGCAATTTTATTGAATAAATTTGCTCATTATTTACATTATTCGAACTATTGTCCTCATTTGTGTCGCCATATTTATCACAACGTTTCGGCCGTTGTACGCTTCGGCCTTCTTCAGGTGGTTGGAATTTCGAACTGAACCCTTTATTTCGCTCACTGGGGTAGACTGTTCTAGTTCCACGTGCCATGTTTGATGGATGTCAGTTATCAGTTATCTCCTAATAATTTCCCTCTGAAATTTCTCCACTGCCTTAACCAGGTATTGAACTCACACTCTTTGGGTCCTATTACTGGATCTAACCAACACCAACTGTGCCATATGTCCTTGAGGACATCTGGGTATGAATTTCTGGGTATTATAAACCTAATGTCTTCAGCAACCATTTTTACCAGTGCTCATATTGCAATTTTGCTGTTGTCATTGCATGATTTTACCAGAGCTCATATTGCAACTTTGTTATCATTGCTTTTCTCTGGCACTCCTTATTACTGGTTCCCATATCCTCAATCCCAGACGCCATCCATTACTCCACCATATACGATTAATCCTTAATAACAATCTCACTTAACCTCTGAAAAATAAGACAGAATTTTAAAAGATTTAAAACTATAAATAATTATTATTAAAATTTAAAAAAATGAAAACAATTCTTGTAAAAATTAATTATTGATCGAAATGTTTTTTCTCAATAAAATAGTGTTCATAATATATCTTATGCATATATTCAATTAAAAGTTGTTTTTTTTTTATTTAAATAATGTCATACTTTTGTTGCATTTTTTATTTTATGATTAACAGCAGATTTTCGGTAAATCAGGGTCCTATTTTACAAAAAGAAATTGATTTAAATTACCAAGTTCTGCTTTTAGCTAATATAAACATTAAGCTCTGTCAAATTTAATTACTCGAAATGTCATAAAAAATCAAATAAGTGGTAGATTAACGGACGCAAAAAGAAATATTTTAACAAGATTTTTTAAAGAAAAAATATTTTTAAAATAATTTCATTTGTTTGAGAATAGGTCCTGAAAGTTTGCAAGAATTACCAAATGAATGTGTTTTTCACCGCAAAATAGACGCTAAAATTTCCTAGAGTAGTTTTCGCCTCCACCACCGCTCTGAAAAAAAGAAAAAAAAAAAAAGAAGATTTTTAGCCAACATTTCGAACGCTCAGTATCTGTCTATATTTCTGAGATGAGGTATTTTGTACACTATTTACATTATTCGGACTATGGCACAGTGGATAAAGGCGTTGGTTGGATCCAGTAATAGGACCCAAACCGTGTGAATTCAATACCCGGTTAAGGCAGTGGAGAACTTGGAGGGAATTAACAGAAGATAACTGATAACTGACATCCATTAAAACATGGCACATGGAATTAGAACAGTCTACCCCAGTTAGCGAAATCAAGTGTTCACTTCGACATCCCAATCATCTAAAGAAGGTCGGTGCATTACAACCGTTGTAATAAATATGGTGACAAAGATGAGGACAATAGTCCGAATAATGTAAATAGTGTATTTCGAACGTTCTAAAAATCATCGAAAAATATAATTTAATAATCGAAAAATTTGACGATAAAACTTTGTTTTAGTTTTTATTAAGTTTGACTTCTAAAACAATAAAGAATTAATACAAAAAATAATAGGCTCAAACTTGAAGTACGAATTTACACTATAACCCGTAATAATTGCCACAATGAATACATAAGGGAAACCTCCGGAAATTTGAATAAATTATTATATGAACACGAAATGGATCTTTTACAAAACAAAACATGAATGCGTTAGTTGCTCACCGTAATGAGTTTGACCACAATTTTGATTTAAAAATTGATACTTTAATTAAAAGAAAAGGCAATTTACTAAGACGAAAATGTAGAGAAAATGCTCAAATCGCTAGATCATCAACAGGAAATGTATTTCCAGGTTCATACAACATTTCAGCTTACTTGGCAGAACTTCTATTACAACGATGGAGGATATTTAACAACTGTAGATTCAAAAGGCGGTTGTCTCCCTTTGGTTGAGAACAGGTCACGAGGTTTACCTAACGGCTGCTGAGTGATGTCATTTCACAAACTGAAGAAAGTTTTTAGTTTGCATTCCTCGAGTCAACCCAAGCAGTTTGCTTTTTTAGCTAAGTTAATGGCTAAATCCGCCTGTCCGGGCCAGCCAGCTACTACAGGGCAACTCACAAGCCCATGGTTCCGTTTTTACCTTGGAAAATATAAAGGATGGCTTCGCCGATTGATTTATAGAAACTATTTCCGGCTCGCAGTATTCTTGTTGGGAAATACCCATGATTCACCGTTTTCCAGTTGAGAAATATGTCCAAGCCAGAGTCATAAAATCTAAATCCAGCCTGCTCAAATTCCCGTTGGTAAATATAAATATGGCTTCTCCAGAAACATAGAAGAATTCTCCGGCATCTCGAATTCACTTTGGGAATTATTAGAAGACTTTTTATCGTTTCGCCATTTTCATACTGGTTGTTAATGTATACATATATTTTTTTTTTCTGTGGGACAAGTGTAAATAATTTTATATAATTTTGTGTACGTAGCAGACACGAAAAAGAATTTACAAAATCTCCTACAAAATGTAGCGACGGAGAGTGAGAAGAAGGGACTAAGCATAAAATACAAGAAGACAGAATGCGTGGTCATCAGCAAAAGGATGAGCTCAAAATGCGATTTGCAGGTCGGGAACACAAGAATCAAGTTTAAATATCTAGGAAGCGTTTGACAGAGGACGGTAAGTGCGACACTGTGACCTGTAGACGTAATGGAATGGCCATTCCAAAAGCTGGGTAGAGTATTGAGAGACAGGAGGATTTCTTAGTTAACAAAGAAAAGAATACTGAGCTGTTATGTGACATTTGTCCTTTGTCCTTCTTTACGACATTGAATGTTGGACGAATTCCTCAAAGGTGAAGAAGACATTCGAGGCCTGTGAGCAACGATGAGATTTTAGAGAGGTTACAAACAAGGAGAACGCTTATACTTAATATCAGGAAGAGGCAGTTGAATTCTCTGGAAAAAAATAATGAGGAAGTGGGCCTGGAGAAACTGATACTCACGGGTTGAATAGAGTGAAAGTGACACAAGGGAAATCAACGCGTGACATATCTGGCGGGCTTAAGCAAGTGGATTACAGAACGTGGTCTGGAGGAGGAAGCAGAGGGAAGTAACTTGTTGGGAGCTGCAAGAGATAGAAGGTAGATGGAGAGCCATGATCGCCTACGTCTGAAAAGACATGGTACATAAAAAAAAGTAGTATTAAGATCTCTTTAAGAATAAAGCATGTTTCTCATTTCTTTTCTTTAAGCTATTCCGTTTTGATTGTGTATTAATATGTTACTATATCATGGAGATAATAATGCCCCTAATGGGGGAAATGAAAAATAGGATAATTTCAGTTTCTAGGATAGCACATACATTATGATAAAACAGTTCGTATTACGTCTATTAAGATTTTTTAATTTATTTTTCTTTTAATTTCAACATTGCTTATTGCGAATGTGAAGGCCAAATGACATAATAATTAAATGTTAAAAATAAAAATGATGCGTCTATTTCAAATACGATTATCCATAATAATAACATT
>CAHIKZ030000534.1:587500-595000 GCA_903632075.3 Acanthosepion pharaonis | reverse complement strand
ATTTGGTTGAAACATTGTGACTATAATAACATCTATATCAACCAAGATGAAAACAACTTGCCTTGAAAGAGTCCCCATTGGACGAAACATATCGACTAAAAGTACACTTTCCCTATTGTCTTTTTTCCTTTATACACACACACACACACACACACACATATATATATATATATATATATATATATATATAAAATTTAATGACAAAGTGGAAATGGGAAAAGAAATTGTATGACGTGTTTTGTCCTTTAAAACTGGGAAAAATAAATTCATCAAAATGATTTTTTTTTAATTAAGAAATACGCTGCAAGCTTACCATATTATTAAGTCCTCATCTGGTTAGGTAGAGACAAATCTTGACTTTTGTAAAGCTGGTGAGTGTAGTGTTGTAGGCAAAGAATGTTTTGACGTCATAAGGTGACGCATATGCGTGCTTATTTTCTTTTTATATACATTTGAGATAGATAAATAGATAATGAAAAGACAGATAAATAGATAAGGAACAGATCGAGATGGATAGATATGAACAGGCTGAGATAGATAGATAGATAGATAGATAGATAGATAGATAGATAGATAGATAGATACAATATGGACATCAAAATCTCTCATGCATATCAGTTTTATGCATGTAATAAATTACATTTTATTTAAATGTGTCAAGAAAACTAAATGACATGAGCTAGACTATATACCCAGACACATCTAAAAAACAAAATTAAGTTTTAAAATTTCTGTATCCCTCTTCTTTGTGCACATATTTAGTCACATCAACAAAAATATCACTCTAATTAGATAATGTCTTAAATGACAAAACGTTTCATACTACCATGTTTTTCCACTTTGTCATTAATTTTTCCTATCATTGTTCTGACATAAAAATGTATGTCATCTTGTCCCAGACATATATATATATATACCCAAATGAAACGAGAATGAAAATCATATATAAATTCAAACGTTTACAACATTAATTCAAAAAGGGCTCAATACTGATAGTAAAGTAATTATTATTGATTATAATCTTTTCATATAGACAAAACAAGGATATTTCACATGCTGCTTGTTTACTAACAGAATTGTTCATAACCATTTTGGTTCTCACCAGTCAAAGTGCAATTTAAATGCATTGAAACGAAGTTGCATCTTTGTAGTGAGTAAATTGTTTTTGTCTATATGAAAAAACTGTAATATATATATATATATATATATATATATATATATATATATATATATATATATATATATATATAGCTCAAGAAGGGGGAGATTTACAACTCAAAAACAATGAATTGCACCATATTTTGAAGTACTGCTGGAGAAGGACATTTTGTGATACTTTTCAATTTAGAATTAGCCTGAAGAAGGCAAAAGTGATATTCACCTCAAAAAAGCAAAAAATACCATGGGTGGAATTTGTTGGGATTTTCTCATATTTTAGAAGTACTATGGAGAAAGGACAGTGCCTGTGTTTTAATGTCTCTGATGTGTTCTTCTGAAACATGAACAGCATAGAGGAGGCATATAAATAAATGGCTTGAGCAATTGAACCAAAAATGCCTGAGACACGTCCTTAATATCAAATGACAGTCTTTAATCCTAGACATTGCTGTTATCCAAAGATCTGAACACAACAGTATTGAAACAACACAAGCCATGAAGAGATTGGATCAAAAATAATGTATAATGTTTCTAACAAAATGTTCCTATTTCTTAATACTTTTATTAGCTTAACAGGATCTCAACAATCATGAGAAAAAAAAGAAAATCTAATTCTATGATTCCAAGTAGAAAAAGAAACCTAAATAAAAAATAAATAATTTGAAATAGTTCATTGTTAGCATTAATAATTGAAGAGTGTACAATTTACAAACACCTAAGGAAAGACATCTGTACATTATCCTCATAAATGTTACATATTTACAACTGAAATTCTGTTTAATGCAAAAGATCACAAATCACAATACTTTTCTGTAAAATTAAGAAAGTCTGAGTAATCCTTGACAGTTTATAGATCAATAAGTAATAGTCTACTTATTTCTAGTCGTACCAAGAGCAACGTATCCTCAGATATTATTTTTTCCAAGCTTTTACCAAATTCCACGACATATGCTCCAAATTGTAACATGCAATAATTAATGGCAAAATAAATATATATACAGACTCAGCATCATCTAATCCATCATATGATTTGTATTTGCAAAGATATTTTGAAATTAAAAATATATTAAATTAAAAATAATTGCATTATACTCAGTTTTTAGACATGTAAGCATTTTGAAATTCTCAGAATCAAAAAGTAAAAACGAACAGGAATAAATATTATTCCCATTTGTTTTTATTTTTTTAAATCTGCTGATAATTTCAAGACGCTATATATATTTTTAAATTTTCTATTCTCTTGAATTTATTTCTGTATTTTTTGTGTAATTATTTTAACTTTTTATTATTCATTCATTATTGCAGATTTTAAAAAAGAATCTATTCTTCTTTTTTATTTTACTTTACAAAACAAATTTAAAACAAAATATCTTGAATATGTACAAGCCACACTGGCACAAGGGTCTCCACCTCTCCCCAAAACTATGATAAAGAAAAATAATTTATTATGTTATGGGAAATAATTTTTTATTCAAGCTTTAATTGATTGTTTTTTTGGTTTGGTACTAACATAAAAAAGTAAATAATTTTAAACTAAATTTAATTCAAGCAAAAACTAGATTGAGCCATATTTTTGTTTTAAATTAATTTAAATAAAATATAGTTAATTTTGTAAAACAAATATTCAACAAAACTAATGTTGCCCATAACTCATGTCAGTCTCTCATAATTTTTATTCAACTGAACTTCTTTTTTCTTTTCAAAAACAAATATAACTTGAATTTGGGCAGGTGGATCATTATTAGTTTGCACATTTCATCTCCATTGTTAAACAAAATAAAATTTTGCATACTGCACTTCAATTGTTACACACAAAAATATGTTAATATACATATATAGTAATATTGTTTCGGCTAAATAAATATATATATATATATATATATATATATATATATATATATATATATATATATATATATCACTTATTATATATATATAGATATTATAAATGCCTCACTTTGTTGTTGCGATGAATATATGTTATATTTTACTAACCAAATACAGGAGTCAAGGCCCACCATAACAGGATTGTGACCCCTACATGATTCGAACCTGCAAAATGGAACATAATAAAGATGATACCTCTATTCCATAAAGTCAGATGTCTTAATACTTATGTATTAAGATGTCTGACTTTATGGAGATAGCCATTAATGGCTTTATCAATACTTTTTCTATGGAATCATGGGAATTAGATTTTGTGTTATTTCTCATGATTACAAGATCGCTAAAAGCTTTTGGAAGGCATGTGCCTTCAGAGTTTGGTGTTGAATTTTCTGTCTGCTGTTAAAACACATCCTGTATATTTAAATGTATGAAATTGGTTAGATTTTGTGCCATCAGTTTGTAGTTTTAGTGCAGTTAGAGAGAAAGATCTGAAGAAATGTTCAAACATGAAAATGATAGTCAACATACAGTGTTATTTCATAATATTACAATTCTCTCCTCTCTCTAAATCTGTATATATAAATATATATATATATATATATATATATATATATATATATATATATATATATATATATATATATATATATCTATATATATATATATATATATATATATACATTATATATATATATTTATATATATATATATATTATTTATATATATATATATATATATATATACATTATATATAACTAATATATATACATTATATATATATATTTATATATATATATATATATATATATATATATATTTATATATATATATATATATATATATATTTATATATATATATATATATATATATATATATATATATATATATACATTATATATATATATATTATATATATATATATATTATATATACACATACATATGTATATACATGTGTGTTGTGTGTGTGTATTATATATTAACAATATATAAATATTCTGCAAGACAAATGTTATTAAAATATTCTGCAACATATTTTGTGTCAATTAATTTTATTGATAAAAGACAAATATATATTTTTTTTTATCATTTCACCCCAAGGAAGAACACTTAGATGCTGTGGTTTACAGAGTTTGAAAAAATATAAGAAAACGAAAAACATTATTAACCCTTTTCCTGTCCAGGGAATTTTTGTGTGTCTTATCCAAACATTCATACTTGTTTTCAGGTTTATACCTATTGCAAGGCAACTCAGGTTATTTGGCAAATAGAATGTGATGACATATATTGTTTCACATAAGACAAAACATTTAAATTAGTTATTTACACTATATTCTGTGAATCACATGTGATGCACAGTTTTTTTTTTATGTGGAAAATTATATATCATCACATTCTATTTGCCAAATAAGCTGAGTTGCCTTATAAATCTGAAAACAGGCACGCATCCTGTGGTAATATATGATGCTCAAGATATTAGATTAGGCCTTTCCTAAGGCATGCTGCTCAATAGTTGACTCCTTTCTTAAGTGTCCTTAGTTTTACCATGGTTTTAAAATCATGGCTTGTGTGCATCACATATGATACGCAGATGTGGAAATCACATGTCCTGTGCATCACTTATGATGGGCAGTACAGGCAAAGGGTTAAGGAGAAAGTGCAACAAAAGAACAAGAACTAAAAAGACAGAAGATAATAATTGACATTACATATTTGTTATGGTCCAGGTTAGGACCAAGGAAGAACAACACAAACACAAAAATAGAAATAACGAAGGTATATTACACAAAATAATAATAAAATATGTGGAATGTGTGACTGTCAGTCTGGTTTGGAGTGAACTACTATCGACTCGACTCGATTTGACCTTCTCTCTTGAGAGGCCTAGTATACATAGTGTTAGGAAGAGTTCATTCTGTCGTTATAGGTAGGACCCATGACAATATTCAAAGAACACACTTGACTGGAAAACAAGAAACCAGAAAAGAATTCCACAAGCGAGAAGTGCGAAAGAAGAAACAGCATGAAAATTATGGTTACATTTAGACATTTCAACCTTAAAATGGTGAGACTTAACTGCCAATCTAGTACTGAGCTTGAAGTCCAGGTACCATAGAGAAAAGTTATGAAATTCCTAGGACAAATAATGAGGAAAGAGGGTTTAGAGAATTTGACACTGACAGGACATATTTACGGCAAGAGCAACAGAGGAATGCAGCACATAACTTGCCTAACAAACTTGTATAAATGGCTGGAAGAAAAAAGATTATGAGAGATAGTGAAATGACAAAATTTGTTAAGCACTACAAAGAACAGGAAATGGTGGAGAGCAAAGACCCCCACATCATGAAGAGAAATGGCACATGGAAGTAGATCTTCTGAAACATTTCAATATCACAGGGGATATATATGGAATAAAAAATATTTTAAAATATTCTTTACTTTTCAAAATATTTGAAATAAAAATGATTGGCATTTATTAAATTAAAACTGCTTGCAAAAAAAATTACATTTAAAATAATTATTCTTCATTTAACATTGTTATAAGAAATTGTTCTAATTAAATTTGTTCCTTATGATAAATAGACAGACTGACAGATAGATAGATAGATAGATAGATAGATAGATAGATAGATAGATAGATAGATAGATAATGAACATACTGAGATAGATAGATAGATAGATAGATAGATAGATAGATAGATAGATAGATAGATAGATATGAACATACTGAGATAGATAGATAGATAGATAGAAATAAATAAATCGAGACAGATAGATACATATGTACAGACAGTGATAGATACATATGAACAGACTGAGATAGATAGATTGATAGATATAAACAGACTTAGATAGATATATAAATATGAACAGAGGAAGATAGATAGATAGGTATGAACTGTGAGATAGATGGATAGATAGAACAAAAGAAAAAATAGGCTGAGAGAGATAAATATAAAAAGATAGATATAAAAAGACTGACATCACAAGAAGGACGTGTGTGTGTGTGTGTGTGTGTGTAAACAACCACAAGGGATTGTGTACCTGTCAGTGTTTATATGTGTATTCATTCAAACAGCACAAAATCAATTATCTAAAAACTGATTAAAAGTAATTAGCATTTTTCATGTTTTAAATAAAGTCAGCTGCTAATTAGAGGACAAGTGAATTGCCTTCCAAATTGGTATTTCACTAATTATGATTTCGTTTCTCTTGACAGAAATAGAAGAGAAAAACTGAAAATAAAAATCATTTATTTTTTTTTTGTCAAGGCCATATGTCAGCCTTTATTCATTTTCAAAATGCATTACAATTAATTTCTTCATTTCTTACATGATATGAAAGTTAAGAAAAGTTCAATTATTTTGTCGCACAGTAAAAGCACATACTTCAAGTTAAAACATTATCAATAACTAGAAATATCCATTTCAGTTTAATTCTTAAGTTAATGATTGAATAGACACCTTGTGGGTTCCTTGACTATAAAATACAGATGGAGATACTCTACTGCATTTGTAGAGGGCCGTGGCTGTGATGTTGTGGAGTCAGACGTAGAAGAAACAAATGTAGGTTCAGATTTTTCCTGCGCGCATACATTTTGAGGTTGTAAGCTGAAAGCCTGAGGAAAAAGAGAGATTTACCTCCAGGTGTCGACGCACAGGCGTGAGGGAAAAAAAGAGAGAGGCGAAGGGTCAGCGGCTATTTATAGCAGCGAAGAGCAACCCCTGGTGAAAGGGTTATGAACTGAAGGAGGAGTTAACTCCGACACATTTAAAATCTGAGTTTAACAAGTTTAACAAAAAATTGCAATAACAATCATAAATATAAACATAGATCATTATTTAATGATGGTATAGATGAAAGATTTGAAATTGACAATATTTTTCCATTTCACTGCAGGAGATATTAAATATTAATTATTTTATTATCAAGCCCTCTATTCTTTCCAAGCTAAATAGTCCTTGAGACTCTCCTCAATATCAAAACAGCAGAGTCCATTATTTATGAGGGCATGGCATAACATATGCAATAATTAACTAAGGAACAAGCAGAAATATAATACAGTGTAACCCGGATATAAGAAACCCGGATATAAGAGAAACCCGGATATAAGAGAAACCCGGATATAAGAGAGATTTTCTCCAGTCCCAACAACTCTCTTATATCCGGGTAACACTGTATTAGGATTTTGATGTCTATCACCATCTATGTTAAATTTATTAAAAAAAAGGATAAAAAGTTTGCAACATTCACGTGATCTCTTTTACATACCTCTAGTAAACTGTTTAAAAATAGGAAATATAAAAATAATAATATCATATGTATATTTATCGACACATACACATATATGCACGTATATATATATATATATATATATATATATATATATATACATATATATATATAAATATATATATATATATATAATAGCTGGCTACTTGTATTCAAGGA
>CAHIKZ030000534.1:372500-582500 GCA_903632075.3 Acanthosepion pharaonis | reverse complement strand
ACTTCAAAGTTTTGTGATTACATAGATGTGACCACTCATCAGAATAGATTTGAACTGCTGATATTTCTGGATTTTTTTTTTTTACTTTTATTGTGGTATGAGTGTTATTTTCCTTTTCAATTGATGGGTAATGAGTGGTTGTTGATTTCTCTTGCTTTCTTTTCTTTTTTATTATATTTTATTTTCTTTTTCTTTTATTCTTTCTTCACCTTCTGTTTTTTTATGTTGTTTTGACCATTTAATTTAGGTTCTGTCTGGATTGTGTGTGCACCTGTTAGTGCAGGAGTGTATTTATGTGTGTGCATATATATGTGCTCATATGTATGCATATATACATATAAATATGTTTGCACACATTCGTTCACACGTGTATGCTTGTGTGTTCATATGCATGCAACTGTGTGCTTTTTTTTTAACTAAATGTGTATTTTTAATAGGTTTTATTATTTAACTTTGTGTGCACTTGTTGCTTTGTATTTTTATTACAGTATGCGTGTGTTATTTTCCTTTTCATGCATTTATACATACAAATATGTACACATGCACATACCTGCATGTGTATATGTGTGTGTTTTGGTTGTGTTTATGTTTATGTGCAGCTGTTTTTAAATTTGTGCTCCTATATGCGTTCTCATTTTTTCTTTATTTTTCTATTTTCACTTTTTTATATTTAGTGTCTGTGTGTGTTTTTGCATTTTGTAAAGAGTGCAGTTGTGTTACTTGCTTCTGTTTTGTGTATTTGGGTATTATTTTATTTATTATTTTGTTGATGTCGTGGGTGTTGTGAAGAGTATGTGTGTATTTTTTGTGTTTTGTAAGGGAGGTGGTTGTGGTAATTAACATGTTGAGTTTGTGTGTGCTTTGTATGGTTGGGTATTATTTTGTTGGTTATTATTTTTTGATATTGTGGTTTACTCTTTTCTGTTAGGTATGGTGGTTTCTGCTTGTGATGGGTTGTATTTCTTTTTCTTTTTATATTAATATATATGTAGCAAAGTAGGTGCTTGTCTAAATGCCTGCATTTCTTCATTATTTCATTCCTCTTGTTCAATAAGCTGTTTTGATTCTTAAAGTTGATGTTTGCTAATTCTTCCTCTAGACACAATTTACAGTTTCTGCTGTTGCATCTTGGTAATGATGTTTCTACATTCTGGTTCCATATATACTTTGATAGGATTCTGATGTTTTTGTATTTTTCTGTTTTAAATAAGGTTTGATGATTTTGACATCTATAGCTTCGATATAAGTTTTTCTGCATTTATGTTGTTTGTATATTATCTTGTTGGTTAGGCACTTGTTGTTAAGTGAGCAATTGCTTTTATTTTGACAATTGGATATTTTGTTGTTTTGCTGATTTATGTTTTGTGGTTATTATTGTTTTTGTCTTTTTTTATTGTGTTTGGTTATTAAACACGATAAAAATACTCAACAAAACAATAATAACCACAACAAACAGATTATATATATATATATATATATATATATACTAATTTTTTTACTATTTTTCTTTAAATGGATTTTTTTTAAATGGACAATTTTAAAGCTGGCAAGGACATGTATATCCTTATATGAACCGTGTTTTCTGTGTTTACAGGAGAAAATGAAAATTATTAGGTTCTTGAATAAGGATGATTTATTAAATCAAAGATTTGAATTAACTGTTAATTGTAAACATATCATACCTTTGACTCTACAATCTTGCTGGACTTAGTATATATAATATTTAGTATAGCGGTATAGGAGTCTGGTTGACATTTTGGCATTTTTCAATTGATTGGTTTTATTAACACCTTATATATGACCCTTTTGTTAACAGCTGCATTTTATGTTGTATCATCTCTTTATTCAAATAATTTTATTAGATCTATATGATTTGATAATATCGTTTCATCTATATATTTGAATAATTTTGTTTGATCTATATATTAAATATTTCATTAGTTCAATTCGTTCAAACTTTTCATTTATTTATTAAAGAGCCATATTATTTACCAACTATAAAACTGAAATTTTAAATTTTAACGCACAGTCTATGTGATTTGTGATGCACGTTAAATTACGTTTCCCTTCTCATATGAAATGCCATGTATCGAATGTATACATTGTAGTAAAGTTACATTTGTATTGAATATGGTGTCTAGAAGTTGTCTACAATTTTAGATCTGTGGGTCATGACCTCTTACGTATGATCGCTTCTTAACTTTCGTTTTTCGATTTACTTTGAACTTAGTGTAGGCCATTTTGATTGGTGGATATGAATATAAGCAAAATAAATCCTGCTGCTATCTCCTTCTCCTTCTCACTCGATTTTCTTAGTCTTCCTTTTCTTAGGAGAAGAGAGTATATCTTGTGATTTTTTTCTTACTCTTTTTCTTTTCTTTCCGTTTTTGTGAAAAGAGGTTGGATGTAGTTTTTAAATCTCAATAAATTGTCTACTAACCAATCATTTACTAATCTCGTGATGAAATGTGTTAATACACATCGAAACATTATCGCATTTCTGTAGCGGTTTTCTTTACATGTTTCTGTTGGAATGTCCGAAAATAAATAATATTGCTTTATTTTTTTACTGAGCCCTCTTTTAAATTGAATGTTATGAACGTCGGAATTAGGTTTCTATTTGTTCTCATTTAACACACACACACACACACACACACACACACACACACACATATATATATATATATATATATATATATATATATATTTCATTTTCATTGGAATATTTTTTTCTGTTTATACATTATTTTAATAGATACAATTTACGTATAAACAGAAAAATATATTTAAATAATTGTCGGAATTAATCCATATATATATATATATATATATATATATATATATATATATAAATAGTATATATATATATATATATATATATATATATTTTTCATTTTCATTGAATATTTTTTCTGTTTATACATTATTTTAATAGATACAATTTACGTATAAACAGAAAATATATTAAATAATTGTCGGAATTAATCCATATATATATATATATATATATATATATATATGTAGAAAATAGTAAATATATATATATATATATATATATATATATATATATATATATATATATATTTTATATTTTCATTGAATATTTTTTTTCTGTTTATACATTATTTTAATAGATCCAATTTACGTATAAACAGAAAAATATCTTAAATAATTGTCGGAATTAGTCCATATATATATATATATATATATATATATATATATATATATATATATATATATATATGAATGGTGATACTCGTTTGGAAAACTTCGTTTAGCTCAACTTGTAATATAACAAATTGATGTCCGAGGAAAAAATTGGAAATGTAAAAAGTAAGAACCAAGAACATCATTGTACGAATCCTCTCGTTAAGTGCTTGAACTCCAAGTCGAAAGAAAAAAAAACGCAAAACGAGTAAAAGACGAAACGTAAAGTGCTCAATATACTAAAAATAACTTTGTCTTATTTTTCGCTCTGGTGCAGTCGGATGAAGTGAACGGAAACTTGTGGCAACAGAAAGGTAGTTCTACAGAAGGATACTGAGAATTCCATGTACTGAACATGTGAGCAACGACGAAGTTTTATGGAAAATGGAAACAAAATTACACTTATAATTAGAATTAGAAAAAAACCTTTGAAATATCTGGAACAATTCGTACGATTTCTTGGAGAAGATACGAAATTCCTGATTGAAATATGAGAATTATTGACTTCATTCAGAAAAGTAGTTTCCCCTCAGAATAAGTATTAAACGCCAAAATTCACTTTTTAATAAATATACAAGTGTAATGATAAGTTATTATTCCTATGCTTCACAAATAAGATATTTATAAACTTTCAGGACCTTTTCTTTTTAATAAGACCGTCATTGTTGTAGTTGTTAAGAAAACATCTAACCCGTTTGCTGTTAACAAACGGTTATTGCCATTATTGTGCTAGATCCTCCTTCAATAAACTATTATGTACAACCAATTTACACTTAACAGTAGATAAAGTAGTAACAATATTTCAATTATTGTTCTCCAGTTATTCAATAAGACCTTATCAAAATATTGTGATACGGTTCCATCACTATTTTAGTAACGTAGGTTTACTCCATTTACAGAACTTTATTTTGGTTTTGGTTTGATTTATTTTGTTTTACGGCATAACAACTTCAATGGGTCATTTAATGCCAACAACTTTTTTTTCTTGTAATATTTCTGTTTTGTCAAAAATCTATTTCTGTTAATATTTTTTCCTCAAAAATACATAGTTGGTAATATTTTTTCAAAAACGTATAGCTGGTAATTTTATTTTTCAAAAACGTATAGCTGGTATTTTTTTTTTAAACGTATAGCTGGTAATATTTTTTCAAAAACGTATTGCTGGTAATATTCTTTTTCCTTCAAAAATTTATTTCTGGTAATAATTTTTTACAAAGTGTTTCCGGTATTAACACCTATTTTTACACTTTTAAAATGTCTAGTTCAGTTTCTGGGTTAACTATTTTCCCATAGCTGGGATCCTAACAGGTGCTACCACACCGGGTCAGGGCGAACCTGGAAACAACAGTAATTAAGAGGTGGCTTCACGCTCCTCAAAAGCCTCGTGATCAGAGGCCTTGCTGTTGGACGTATTTTATCGTCTTACCCTGGACGCGGACGTAGTTTATCGTCATACCCAGGACGCGAACTTTATTTTTACTCGTTGTCTACCTCCTGGACTGTAAAAGGTAGTCAAGCGAAAATCTGAAAGGTAAGTTTCAATACTTTAAAATGAAACACCCGTTTGCATGAAGATGGACATAAATCATATTTACAGTATATATATATATATATATATATATATATATATATATATATATATATATATACTGTAAATAAACCTTCACTATAGATCCTCTTCACTAGCTTTCACTTTAAAAATTAATATTTTTCATAATGAAAAAATTCCGAACGTTATAATTTGACAGATCCTCTAACAAATACAGATGAGTGTATGGTGAAATAGTTTTGGTCCAGCCAAGAAGGGAATTATCTAAAGTGGATGTTCCTGTAGTGTAATGGTTAACGTGTCGAAACGAGAACACAATGAACAGGGATCGAATTTGTTAGATTCAATTTATTTCCAAAATCCCTTTGGGGAAGGTATGAAGCTATCACCTCTCCCGTTATGTGTTAAATAAGGCAGACTGAGTTTTCTAACCGCTGTGGGCAACTGTTATGGTTCGGTTCCTTTTACCACGGTGATCGTCCAAGGTAGAACCAATAAAGAAGAACGCGAACACAGGTATGGAATAACACAGATATATTACAAACAGGAATACATACAGAGAAGTAGAAGTGTTAGTACGAACAATCAGTTTTAGTAGAGAGAACAATGTAGTCTCGACCAGTATCACTATTCCAATGTCTTGCATTAATTGTCTGAACGCGGCTCTGTTTCGGACTGCCTCTGACTCGACTCTTGACTCGACTTGAACTACTGACTCACTCGAACTACAGACTCACGATATTGAGTCCCCCCCCACTAGGGCAACATGTGACACAAGGTCGGTTGTTTATTGTGGGTTTCCCGAGCCCGTGGGCTCGGCCCAAAAATATGCCCGTTTGAACCCGTCTAAACGGGCTCAGGGCCGAGTTTACCTCCCGAAGGAGACTCCGCCCTTCGGCGTAGCCTCCTTCGGGTTCATCTCCGTCCGTAGACAGAGAGTTGAACCGATTAGTCGCTCAGAAAGTGAACGACTGACTCACGATATTGAGTCCCCCCCCACGAGGGTGTCATGTGGCACAAGGCCTTTTTTAACGTGGGCATTCCCGAGCCATTAGGCTCGGCCAAATAACCCATTTGAACCCGTATAAACGGGTTCAGGGCCATTTTACCCCCGAAGGAGACTCCGCCCTTCGGCGTAGCCTCCTTCGGGTTCATCTCCGTCCGTAGACAGAGAGTTGAACCGATCAGTCGCTCAGAAAGTGAACGACTGACTCACGATATTGAGTCACCCCCCCCCACGAGGGTGTCATGTGGCACAAGGCCTTTTAACGTGGGCAATTCCCAAGCCATTAGGCTCGGCCAAAAAATAGCCCATTTGAACCCGTATAAACGGGGTTCAGGGCCAAGTTTACCTCCCGAAGGAGACTCCGCCCTTCGGCGTAGCCTCCTTCGGGTTCCTCCCGCCCGTAGGAAGAGAGTTCAAACCGAGCAGTCGGTTCAAAAGTGAACGACTGACTTACTTCTTGCCTACTCCTGAGGCGCAGTATTTATTAAGTATGGAATAGTTTTTTATTATTATTATTATTATTATTATTGGTAAGATCCATTATTATGGGTATAAGATTATTATTATGGGTAAGAACAGCAACCAATCCAGGAGAAGAAAAAATAATCCAAAACCGTACATAGCCCTGGCAAAGCAAATACTATACTGCCATTGAAAGGATTATAAAGTTCACAATTAACTAAGATGTGAGTCATGGACAATAGGGTCTAGACTGAGATCGATAAGGAGGTGGTAGAGGAGAGCTATGAAAAGTAAATATTATTCAATATTTTCTCTCTCAGTTAAATACATTTAGTCTATCCTTTCTCCAGTTTAGCACTCCGCACACCTGAAAAAACTTTGAAATATTGATCTGTATTTTCTTCTATCTCTTAAAAGAATATGAAGGCAAAAGGAAATTGTGTTTTAAATATAAAAATAAAAAAGCCGAAACTTTGTCGATCGCACTATATAGAAATACATAAACTATGTCAAATGTATATGAATGAATGCAAAACGTAAGTTTAAATGCATGCTCCTCGTGCATTAATCTATTTTCGTTTCTTATTTGAACAAATCCATGTTGTGTATTCAATATAGCATTACTCGCAATGATGCCTTTGACCCCTAATGATTCTGTTAACCACAATTATATCTTGGAACTTATTGCCGATCTCCACTCGATACCCTATATTTCCCCAGTTTCAAAATTTTTTAAACAGTTGCTTGCTTTTCATATTTTCTTAAACTAATTCTATTTTTGATACACAAAATTTTCAACCTTAAATACCTTTCCCTCAGGCGAAACGTCGCTAGTCTCTCGCTGCTTTCTACCTATTTCCATGGAAAGTGTCCAGACGAAATACATTCCTTAGCTTCATCAGTTATAGCCTCCACGGCTAAGACACGCCATGACACGCACATTAGAGTTACAACATCATTACATTCGTATTCCATTGGTAAAATCTAAGTTCCACTAGAACAGCTTCTTCCCACGAATCGCTGTTTTTTGGAACTGATTTCCAAGATGATGCTTCTACAATCACTACTACCTTGACCTGTTCAAGTCTACGGTTCACCGTTATCTTCTCTACATATATCCATAAACTACAGCTCTATCTAGAATGGCTCTTTAGCTTTTTATATGTTGAACATCATTGTAAAATTCAAACAACCAATTTATTTAATTTCTGTCTCAATTTCAGTGATGGGAGTTATCATTATCTTACTTATTATAAAACGCAGATTGTGTGTGTGTATGTGTGTGTGTGTGTGTGTGTGTGTGTGTGTGTGTGTGTAACGTTTATATATTGGATCGGATTTCCTACATTTTTCAACCGATTTCAACAAAACTTCACAGGGCTACATAAAATTACCTTGTGGTGGTTCTAACAGCGCCAAAATGGGAAAAATACAATTGTTTTTGCACAAAATCAATTTGAAAACACGATTAAGAGACATCGTGAGAATGGAAGGGGACAACTCACATCAGGTTATCGGATTTCTTACATTTTTCAGTCGATAAAACAAAAATTCACTTCTTTTTTTTTTTTTTTGGCAGGTAGTGTTTCTTATTCTCTTGCACACTTTTTTCTTTATTTTTAACATTCAGAATGCTTTAAAAATTCCATTTACAAGACAATTGTTTATAATAAAATTCTATTCAATCGGGAGACTCATAATGATTGAAAACAATGTTTTTGTTTGAGCTTGGGTTTGACCAATTCGTAAAAAAAAAAAAAAAAGAAGACTAATTAAGACATGCGTGTCCGTCAACCTTAAACAATAATCTAACGATCTCTACTGATTGTACGAATCCAAACATTGGATAATTCTTTATCTTTAGGGAAAGATAATGAAATCTAAACATACACAAGTCCTAACTAAAAATAATAACCGGAAACTACTTTAAATACACATGGTGTCCAATTTTTTTTACTGTATTCAATAAGTAAAAATCATAAATTGTAAAAGATTATTATTACAGAAAGGCTACTAAATGAATAAGATTTGTTAGATCATAATTAATAAACCCAAATAAAGTTAATATTTTTTGTATTAGAAACAACGAGTGGAAAATATATTCAAATCAGAATTCTAATTATGAATCACCACAAGCAAAATATGAAATTTTTTTACTGTATTCAATAAGTAAAAATCATAAATTGTAAAACTAAAAGATTACAGAAAGGCTACCTACATTGTTCAACCGATTTCAACAAAACTTCACTTTTTTTGGCATGTAGTCTTGCACACTTTTTTCTTTATTTTTACATTCAGAATGCTTTAAAAATTCCATTTACAAGACAATTGTTTATAATAAAATTCTATTCAATCGGTAGAGACTCATAACTATTGAAAACAATGTTTTTGTTTGAGTTTGACCAATTCGTAAAAAAAAAAAAAAAAAAACTAATTAAGACATGCGTGTCCGTCAACCTTAAACAATAATCTTTGTCAATTTTATTTTTCAGTCTTTATGATGGTGGATACTTGATCTATCTCTTACTGTTATATCCCCGGACAACACCGGGCTCTACTGCTAGTTAATACTATTTGTATTCGGACTATCGAGACAATGGCTTAGTGGAATTAACGCGTTAGTTTGTGAATCCATGGGTCGGGCCGTCTGTATATGCACCCAGTCACAAGCGGGTGAGCAATAACTGAGCAGTAATAGATCAAAATAAAAACTAAACGAGATATCACTAAGTGAAATGATAACAATCTACTTCCTTAGATTAAATAAATGGCCGTTCAAGGTATGACGATATACTACATCCGTGTAAGACGATAAACTACATCCGTGTAAGATGATAAACTACGTCCAACAGCAAGGCCTCTGCTCAGGAGGTTTTGAGGAGCGTGGAACCACCTCTTAATTGCTGGTGTTCCCAGGTCCACCCTGACCCGGGGTAGTAGTACCTGTTAGGGACCCAGCTATGGGCAAATAGTTAACCCATAAACTGGGGTCAAAACACTATGAACGTGTAAAAATAGATTTTAATACTTTTTTAAATAAAAATATTGCCAGCAATACATTTTTGAAGGAAAAAAATATTGCCAAAAATAGATTTATGAAGGAAAAAAATAACCAGCAATAAAAATTTTGTTGGCATTAAATAACCCATTGAATTTGATGTGCCGTAAAACAAAAACCAAACCAAACTAAATAAATGGTTCAGTTCAGAATTCCTTGCAGGTTACCCAGATCCAGATTTTTTTTACCTTTCTACCCTGACTAGGGTACAAAGGTCAAAATATTGTGAGAACAACAACAATGATTAGGACAATAATCCGAGTGGAAATAAAACAATTCCTTTTTAGAGTATTTTCTTAAAATGAATCATATCTATTATATACTAGTTTGTTTAAAAGATGCGGAAAACCTCGAATAGCTGGGGGGGGGAAGGACATCAGTAGTAAGTAGTTATTACTGACATGGATAAGGTTTCAAACTTGACATTTGTAAATAAAAACAATGGATATATAAAATGTAAACAAAACGTCAGAGATCAATTTGATACTGTATTTGTATTAGGAACAGGATCCTCTTCCTAAAATGATAAAAATGTAATATTTTTAGATTTTTAACAATTGTCGCGGGTAGGTCGAATGAGATGAGGTATTATGTACACTATTTACATTATTCAGACTATTGTCCTCATCTTTGTCGACAAAGATGACGACAATAGTCCGAATGTTATAAATAGTGTACATAATACCTCATCTCAGAAATATAGACAGATACTGAAGGATCGGTACGGACCCGATACACTGAAAATATGGAGACAAATTGAAAAATTCTACCAGAAACTGGCACGAATTACGAACCATCTCGTCAAAGATGAGGACAATAGTCTGAATAATGTAAATAGTGTAGATCGAATGTATATAAATCTTTAAAAATTACTTGAAAAATATCCTATATTTTGAGAAGCAGATCAGTTAACCACAGTCCGATAATCTGATAAATGGATTATCATGATCATCATCATCATCATTTTATTCAGTCAGTGCATTATTCCTCAAAGTGGTCAGCACTACACCCCCCCATCTCACAAATATGGTTCATGGCGGCATTCAAGGCAGAATAGTGGAATGAACTGCTGGTTCCTTTTGCATTAGAGATGTTGAGGTCCCTCCTCTCGGATGTGGATTTGGTTGGAAGTTACCTAGTAGCCTTTGCAGGAAGGATCTATGGGTTTGAATTCAGAGTTTTTGTTCTCTTAGATTGGTTGTCATCTAGTCTGTCTAGCTATTTTACACATAGCTGGTTGGTGAGGGAGGTCGGTGGATTCCTATATTTCCCAAGTGTATCAGCGCGTAAGTTAATGTAATGGACTCGACTGTAATTCGAACTCGGCTCTCCGATTCCTCATTATGTATTGTACTATGTACAAATGTGGTACAAGGCCGAAAAGGGGGGCGGTGAAAAGGACGGTCATCCCTTGTCTTAAAATAAAACTTAGCTAGCCACGACCACTGACCCTATCATACTAAACAATATTCCTATCACCAAAACAACACATTTATCCATACCTTTCTTACTACATCCACCAAAATGCCGCTTTGACTCAATGAAAATCCTAAATACACCCCTTATGTACAAATATTGTCTGTGGGGGAGGAGGGGGGCATAAAAACAACAATTTAAAAAAAAAAACAATGAGTATATACAATATGTTGAAATATATTTACAAGAAACTAAACAAAATTAGTGTTAGTATTTAAAACCCCACACAAACTTTGAATGTGGCAGAAATATCCTCAATCCGAAACGCTCAACCGAATCTACATGTACAAAATGCATCATCAGTAAATTAGAAACTTGGTCGCCAAAACTAAGTAATAAGCTTTTTTTAGTTACAAATTGCCCTTTGACCAAAATCTCTACTCGAAATTGATCAAGACGAAATCGAAATCGGAAAATCTTAAAAACTGGAATTAAATTTTGTAAAACCCAACCTGATTGGTTGATACATACTTCACGTGACCAAAAAAATAATAACTTCCGGAGAAATTCGCGCGCAATTCTCTGGAGTTAACATCTCTTTCTGGATTTCTCAGAAGAAGCACAGTTTCGACAAAACAATCTTCCAGAAGTTTTTTCTGCAAAAGAAATGCGAAAGTGATACCTTTGACTTGTGAAATCTTCATTTATATAACTTCAATGATCTCTTCAACCGCTAAGACGAGGTAAGTCGCTTTCGAAATTTAAGAAAGCTTTTTTTTTTCTTTCTTTTTCAATTTTAATGCGCAATTTGTAAATAGAAAATAAATTATCCACTTTATACATTTTCACTTCACTATTTCTTTCAGCGTTTGATACGTTAGAGGCTAAACTACGACAAATATTTGACTGTCTCATTTTTATTGCTAAAAAAAGCGGAAAAAAATATATATTTGACCGAATTAAAGAATTTCTTAATATTTTTACACAATTTGCACAAGTTTTTGTATTTGTAAAAAAAAAAGTAAATTTATAAAAAAAAAAAAAAAAAAAATTATACGCCGAAGCATTAGAAAACTACCATCCTTTCAATCTGCTTCCATGGTTTGGAATAAGTAAATAAATGAAACAGGATATGACGTTTAGAGTGGATTGTCTTTGCACGAACATCTCACTGTCCTCCAGTATATTGCTAGCTGTAAGATCATTGTTCATTATACTGAAAAACAAAAAGATAATTGCTTCTGAGGTGTTTATTTCTATGCTCTATTTAATCTGAACAGCAGATTAGTATGATTCTTAACCTTTTTTTTTTTTTTTTAAGTCGTTATTAATTCAGGAAAATATGTTCGTTATTTCTCAAACCAGTCTATGATTGTGACCGTTATTACTAGATTTCAGGATTTCAATTTTCCCGTTTTTTACAGGTGAAAATAATTGCTACCGCTCCATTAACTTGAATTTGGCGGGGTTTTCTTTTTTAATATCAGCAATATTGCATGCACGAATGGCTTTAATCAAATTGCAACATTCTATATCCGTATTAAAAGCAGTAATAAGATTTCTTTTACCTTAAGGTTGACTGTAGGGTTTCTATCTTATTCATATTTTATTTCATTGAAAATAATACTAAGATTTGATTTATATTTCAAATTAGATTTTTCTTAATAAAACACAAAATGTGAAAACGCCCAGAAAATATTTGTTCAAATTCCAGCCAGAAATAAGAAAAAGAAAACGTAATGTTAAAAATAAAATTGCACCAGTAGCTAGTCGTACAGTATATATATATATATATATATATATATATATATATATATATATATATATATATATATATATACTTAGGTATATAAATACATTATAGTGTAAGAAAAACAGTTCTCAATGTAACGCAAAATAGATTATATATATATATTAAGCAATATACATAATATCTTACATTAATTGCACAACGTGGAGTTACATGCCGAAGCAATTTGCAAAATATAATTAAAATCCCAGTACTAGAAAATTGCTTCGGCATGAAACTCCGGGTCGTGGAATTAATGTAAGATATTATGTATATTGCTTATATATAAGTACCTTGCCGAAAACAAAAATATGCTTATGTTATCATTAAGAGGAAAGACCAAAGTTTTTTTTAATTATTTTTTTAAAATTTTTTCCTCCTTTTTAGAAAATTCTATATTTTGATTAAAAAAACCTTGTTTCTCTTTGTATCATCGGAACTAGTAAAATAACAGACAATTTTTAGCACATTTTTTTTTGGTATGACACACATTAATTTGGAAAATCTTGCAAAAATAAAAATAATTGTTGGATGTTAAGGAAACTTTCAGGAACTATTCACACATTTTCGAAATTATTATGTTTTTTTTTTTTTATTAAAATCATGGCAGAAATATTTTTTTTATATTTATTACCATCCCCCCATAACTAATTTTATGAAAACGCTAGAAATTCGATCGAGTCTAGTTTAATGATTACAATAAAAGCACAAGGCTTTGAGGAATGCAAATCATTTTTTTTTGTTTTTAATTGGACCCCCCCCCTACCTGAAAATCAGCTCTGAATTGTAACATACAAAACTCAATAAAGCAAAGATATTATTTAATTTCAAATGCTTTTATTTGCTTTTATGAATATGGACAATATTTTCTGAAAGTAAAAATTTTTTCAATAAAAAATGAATTTTTAATACAATTATTTTTTTAATTATAATAGATTTTAGCATTTAATTTTTTAAAATATTATACAATTATTTACAAGCCGCGTCGGGTTTCCTAATTGTCCTTATGAGATAGATCTTTTTTAGCGCGTTGTAAATTGTATCATTTTGACTAATCAGAAGATCCGCAGTAATTAAGAAATGTAATTTTGTGTTTATAATCGGGCTGTAATTATAAAGTACGGAAAACCAGCCAGAATACAATTGTGTTATTTAAGTTAAGCATTGCTCTCCGTGTGGAGAAGTTAATTTGATTTTTCAATTTCAACTGAGAAGGGTACCTACAAGTATCAGTATCATCTTATGAAATGTATGATCTTATTTTTATATTAATCTCAGTTATGACATTTTTCCATAAATGAAATATCAAAATTAATAATAAAATGAATGGAAATACAAATAACACAGTAAAATATAATAAATGTACATAAAATTATATTTTGTGTACACTTCTGATAAAATTTTATAAGAAAGGTACCTATAAATTAGAAACCTTTCTTATGAAATTTAATGTCACTGTTAAGTCTTATTTTAATTTTTTTTAGAATATATTTTCCATAAAGGATCATAAACGTAAAGGTGAAAGCTAAGTACAAAAAAAAATAGAGCGCTGAAAGTTTTCCTTAAAAATAACGAGGTAAATAATTTGTTCACTTAAATGTAAATTATTACACTTTTCTCCTTCCGTAGAACAAATTAGCCTTACGGAATCCGTCAATATATCATTCATCACCTGTCAAGTGACGCGAAAGTTTATGACCGGCTTTGTTTTATTTTCAAATTACATCTTTTCGGCGCAAAAGCTAAGTTAAGCTTAGTTCAAAATATTTTAAATAAACATAATTTCTGATTTTCTTAAAATAAGTTTTGAAAAAATAATTGATATTTAAAAGAATTTCAAAATGAGATTTCCATTTTTTTTATAAAATGAAAAAAATGGTCAATTTTGCTGACTCAAAAAAAAAAAAAAGATTAACGAAAATTTCGGACGTGCTAGGAACAATTACAAAATGGAAAAAAATACCCCCAAAATACTTTGATCTTTCCTCTTAAAAACAAAACATTTAGACGATAAAATTTTGTTTTCGTCAAGTTTGGCGTCTTTTTCATCATGCTATACTCTTTTTTTTAGCGATCTCGTGGAGGTACCTACTTTATAACGTATTTATGCTATAATTTTCGAATAAATTACATTTGCTTTACTCTGTATTGAGCATTCTTTTAAAAATTAAAATTAAAAACAAAAAAAGCATGATTTGCATTCCTCAAAGCCTTGTACTTTTAACCATTGTAATCACTAACGTGGACTAGATCGAATTTCTAGAGTTTTCATAAAATTAGTTATGGAGAGGGGTAATAAATATAAAAAAAATATTTCTGCCATGTCTTTAATAAAATAAACATTTATAATAATTTCCATCATCTGTGAATAGTTTCTGAAAGTTTCATTAACATCAGACAATTATTTTTATTTTTGCAAGAATTTGCAAATTAATGTCATACAAAACAAAACGTTCTAAAAAATGAATGTGTTATTTTACTAGTTCCGGTGATACAAAGAGAAACAATGTTTTAAATCAAAATTTAGAATGTTCTAAAAATAAGGTAAAATATTAAAAATTAAAGTAAACTTGGGCCTTTCTTATTCATAATAACAAACATTTAGACGATAAAATTTTGTTTTGGTCAAGTTTGGCGTCTTTTTCGTCATGCTATGCTCTTTTATTAGCGATATTGTGGAGGTACCTACATTAATTCCACGACTGCGTGTATATTTAGATGGATATATACATAGAAAGAAGTGCGTGTATATTTACATGGATATATATATAGAGAGAAATGCGTGCATCGTTAGGATATAGAGGTGCGTGCATATTTAGGTGGATATAAATATATATTCGTCATTCATCGTCCATCCATTCTCGTCTCAGATAAGCTATGATAAGCAAGACCAAGCATTAAATAAATGGTTGTATATTACTTTTTATGGTATAATTAATATTTATTTCCAATCAGATAAATTTTAGTTTATTTTTTCTAATTTTTCACAAATATCAGAAGTATATATAGGTATTTTTGAAAGAATTTTAAAATCGATAAATACTCTTTGTTTACAAATTTCTTAAAATCAAGAAAATTGACGCTTTTCAGAAAATTTGAAGAAATCGAAATTTGACATTTCATTCTATATAATTTCTCTCTGAAATACACCAGGATGTTTTACTTACTGGAGATAATAAATTCAATCATTTAACTTTCAATTAAAGCTAAAATGAAATCTTCAAGAATGTTTTTTTTTCATTTTTAAAAATTCATTTTAATCTTTAGGTATCGGAAATTTATGCCAAAATAGTGAAGATATCTAAAATAATCCTCTGAGACGAAAATGTCTGGAAAGTGCCTTGCTTGGTAGTTCAGCTACGGTAAATTTGCGTCCTAGCTCTTACAATATATTCCCATTCTTGATAGATTTTGTATTTTCACAGTGTGAGATAGGGGAAAAAGGTGATGGACAAGAAAAGGAAAACCGATGAATTTGCTTAGATTGAACCAAATGTTCTTTCAAAAATATCCTTTCCAATAAAATTTTGAAACTATCTGCGTTTCTCGTATCGTCGCATGTGTAGACTTGGCAACATAAAGCCCATGTGAAACTTTATATATATATATATATATATATATATATATATAAATATATATATATATATATATATATATATATATATATATATATATATATATATATATATATATATATATATATATATATATATAATATATATATATATATATATAATATATATATATATATATATATATATATATATATATATATATATATATATATATATATATATATATATATATATATATATATATATATATATATATATATATATATAAATCTGAAAGTAAAGTCTGATGATCCGCAGTCCTTTTAAAAGGGCTGTGGTGAAATAATTTATTACATGGAACCTTAAAGCGGTATGTTTTTATTTAAATTATTTTCTCTGGATTTTATCCTCCTTAGGTTTACCCATACGGATTAGCTAGTTTTTCATAAACTATATATATATATATATATATATATATATATATATAATTTTAAGTCTTCGTTTTGTTTTTGTGTTCATTCATTCAATAACTGTTCGTGGGCCTACATATCCTTTCAACCGTTTCAGGTCTTCATCCGCATCAACAAAAAGTCTTAATTGCTTCCGCTATAAAATGGTGATCAATAGCATCTATTCTAGCATCTATTCGAGAGATATTTGAGAAACAAACGCCTTTTATGAATTTTCAATGAAGCCAGTCCTTAAAACTAATTCATCGCTAGTACATGGGAGATAATTTTTGTATTGAGAAATATATTGCAGACAAAAATTGGCGTATAGTTGATTTTCAAAACAAATTCAACCGTTTCTTCACATTTCCTATAGTAACGTCTTATATATAATCATTAGTTGGTATATAAGATGATGTTATATAAAGTAAAATGTGATGAAACGGCTGAATTTTGGGTATGTAAACTTCTCGGCCCGACAAACACCATTAAAAATACTTATTTATTCAGATTTAGGGAAATATTAGGAAAATAGTAAAATTTATTTTGCTTATAACCCTTTCATTACATAGACGATAAATGTTCCCCAAAAGCTCGCTACTCTTTTTTAATTTCAGTAAATTACAATGCGGAAAGGTAATGAAGTGATTTCCCCTTTCCTTCACTGCATTAATTTCGAATTTGAAAATAGAAGTGTGTCGTTAGATTGAGAAATTAAGATGTTACTAAAAAAAAAATCAGTCTTTTTTTTTTTTTTTTTTTCATTTTATAATCGACATTGGTCTCTAGGTGAAAATTAATTTATCCAGCATTCCGTTAAAATACCTGAACTAATCTGTCAAATTGACACTTTTTTTATCTATTAATCATAAATTTTACAGTAAAAATCTAAAAAATGTCCATCTGTAGCCGCTAAAAATACATCTTCAAAATTTAACGATATTTTCATTCTTAAATAATGTTTCTGCCTTACACTTATCTGATCATAGCTCCATTAGAATGTCAGAAATCACGGAACTCATACTTTGCAAAAAGGTGTAGTTTTTTGGTGTTAATGTGTGAATTACTTTCTAAATGTCAGAATTTACATAAAAATAAAAAATTAAATTGACCGGTATATAGTAATGTCGGTTAATCGCAAAACAAAAATGACATTGTTTTGAAAGATAATCGCCCTTGTTAGACACTTGGTTACCTCCCTTGCTTCATTAGGTCACGTCTGACATTTTTATTTCATAAAAAGAAAGAAATGATTTTATTTTTTTTAATTATATTAAGTTTTATATTTTTCTTATTTCTCCTCTTAGTAGCCTTTTTTTTAAATCTGATTCCTTCATTCCAGTCTTCATCTTCTCTCCTATCTTTCTTCCCTTGTTTATTTCTCTCTCCTGCTCTTTCATTCTGTGCCCGCTCTCTCTCTATTCCTTTGTTCGTATCTCCGACCGTGCTAATTTCTCTCTCTCTCTCTCTCTCTCTCTCTCTCCCTTGCTCACCCAGCTCTCACTTCCCAGTTTCTCCATTTTTTCTCTATCATGTCCCCCTCTCTCTCATATGTCCCCCTCTCTCTCATATGTCCCCTCTCTCTCATATGTCCCCCCTCTCTCATATATCCCCCTCTCTCTCATATGTCCCCTCTCTCTCACATGTCCCCCTCTCTCTCATATGTCCCCCTCATCCATCCCCCCCCCTACCTCATATATCCCCCCTACCTCTACCTCATATATCCCCTCTACCTCTACCTCATATATCCCCCTCTACCTCTCTCTCATATATCCCCCTCTACCTCTCTCTCTCATATCCCCCTCTACCTCTCTCTCATATATCCCCTCTACCTCTCTCTCCTATATCCCCCACCCTCTCTCTCATATATCCCCCTCTACCTCTCTCCCTTATATCCCCCTCTCTCTCTCTCTCTCATATCCCCCTCTACCTCTCTCTCATATATCCCCTCTACCTCTCTCTCATATATCCCCCTCTACCTCTCTCTCATATATCCCCCTCCTTCTGTTTACCTCTCTCTCATATGTTGCCCCTTCTATCTCTTTCTCTCTGGTGTGTGCGTGTCTGTCTCTGTCTCTCTCTCTCTCTCTGGTGTGTGCGTGTCTGTCCCTCTCTCTATCTCTCTCTCTCTCTCTCTGGTGTGTGCGTGTCTGTCCACTCTCTCTCTCTCTCTCTCTCTCTCTCTCTGGTGTGCGTGTCTGTCCACTCTCTCTCTCTCTCTCTCTCTCTCTCTCTCTCTCTGGTGTGTGCGTGTCTGTCCCTCTCTCTCTCTCTCTCTCTCTCTCTCTCTCTCTCTCTGGTGTGTGCGTGTCTGTCCACTCTCTCTCTCTCTCTCTCTCTCTCTCTCTCTCTCTCTCTCTCTGGTGTGTGCGTGTCTGTCCACTCTCTCTATCTCTCTCTCTCTCTCTCTCTCTCTCTGGTGTGTGCGTGTCTGTCCACTCTCTCTATCTCTCTCTCTCTCTCTCTCTCTCTCTCTCTCTCTGGTGTGTGCGTGTCTGTCCACTCTCTCTATCTCTCTCTCTCTCTCTCTCTCTCTCTGGTGTGTGTGCGTGTCTGTCCCTCTCTCTCTCTCTCTCTCTCTCTCTCTCTCTCTGGTGTGTGCGTGTCTGTCCACTCTCTCTCTCTCTCTCTCTCTCTCTCTCTCTCTGGTGTGTGCGTGTCTGTCCACTCTCTCTCTCTCTCTCTCTCTGGTGTGTGCGTGTCTGTCCACTCTCTCTATCTCTCTCTCTCTGGTGTGTGCGTGTCTGTCCACTCTCTCTCTCTCTCTCTCTGGTGTGTGCGTGTCTGTCCTCTCTCTCTCTCTCTCTCTCTCTGGTGTGTGCGTGTCTGTCCACTCTCTCTCTCTCTCTCTGGTGTGTGCGTGTCTGTCCTCTCTCTCTCTCTCTCTGGTGTGTGTGTGTCTGTCCTCTCTCTCTCTCTCTCTCTCTGGTCTGTGCGTGTCTGTCCACTCTCTCTCTCTCTCTCTGGTGTGTGCGTGTCTGTCCACTCTCTCTCTCTCTCTCTCTGGTGTGTGCGTGTCTGTCCACTCTCTCTCTCTCTCTCTCTCTCTGGTGTGTGCGTGTCTGTCCTCTCTCTCTCTCTCTCTCTCTCTCTGGTGTGTGCGTGTCTGTCCCTCTCTCTCTCTCTCTCTCTGGTGTGTGCGTGTCTGTCCACTCTCTCTCTCTCTCTCTCTGGTGTGTGCGTATGTGTCCACTCTCTCTCTCTCTCTCTCTGGTGTGTGCGTATGTGTCCACTCTCTCTCTCATGCGTGTGTGCGTATGTGTCCACTCTCTCTCTCATGCGTGTGTGCGTGTGTGTCCTCTCTCTCTCATGCGTGTGTGCGTATGTGTCCTCTCTCTCTCATGCGTGTGTGCGTATGTGTCCACTCTCTCTCATGCGTGTGTGCGTATGTGTCCACTCTCTCTCTCATGCGTGTGTGCGTATGTGTCCACTCTCTCTCTCATGCGTGTGTGCGTATGTGTCCACTCTCTCTCTCATGCGTGTGTGTGTATGTGTCCACTCTCTCTCTCATGCGTGTGTGCGTGTGTCCCTCTCTCTCTCATGCGTGTGTGCGTATGTGTCCCTCTCTCTCTCTCATGCGTGTGTGCGTATGTGTCCACTCTCTCTCTCATGCGTGTGTGCGTATGTGTCCCTCTCTCTCTCATGCGTGTGTGCGTATGTGTCCACTCTCTCTCTCATGCGTGTGTGCGTATGTGTCCACTCTCTCTCTCATGCGTGTGTGCGTATGTGTCCCTCTCTCTCTCATGCGTGTGTGCGTATGTGTCCACTCTCTCTCTCATGCGTGTGTGCGTATGTGTCCACTCTCTCTCTCATGCGTGTGTGCGTATGTGTCCACTCTCTCTCTCATGCGTGTGTGCGTATGTGTCCACTCTCTCTCTCATGCGTGTGTGCGTATGTGTCCACTCTCTCTCTCATGCGTGTGTGCGTATGTGTCCACCCTTCTTTTTTCTCGTTTGTCCCCTCTTCCCCCGCTCCTTCTTATTGATCACTCTCTTTTTCTCTATTCTGTGTTCATTAATATAAAGACCCAAATCCTACAATTCAGAACCTTATATTATCCGCTTTTCATGTTTTGATATTTGCTTTTCACAGTCTTTATCAAATCTTTTCACTTATTTTTCTCCCGGTGATTTTTTTTTTTTTTTTTTTTTTTTTTTACACTCACTTAAGTGTTAAGCAGGATGTTAAAATTGTCACATAAGCCCGATAAGCCTTTTGTTTCCATTAGAAACAGTCCAGAAATGTGAAAGTAGATATGTAGTAAACTATATTTATCAGCATCTACGTACTTATCTCAAGTATGTGTTGAGGTGTGCTAATGTAAGTTACCCTGATATATTTATTTGTACTTGAGAGCAATCCTCTTTTTTTTTTCTTTTCTTTTTTTTTTTTAACTAAAAACGAAATGAATAAAAACGTACTATACCAAGACACTTTGAGACACACGTTGAAATTAATGACAAGAATGTGTATTTTTCTTTTTGTGATGTTAATTAGAATTCTACTATTGTGTATGTTAAAAATGTTCTCAGTGTTATTCCCTTTCTTTAAAAGCTTGTGCTTACTTGTTTTTGCTTGTTCTGAGAATTTTGTCGTTTAAGGTAGCATTTGAAACCGTCAACTGTGGATTTTCACGGAGCGAAGAAGATGCTCTGTTTTATTCTTTTTACTACTGCTACTCTACTGGATCTGCCTAGTCTCGTTTCTACGTCATCACGAATTTCTTTAATAACCCGGGGATAAGTCTCAGCGTTACCTTTGTTTCATTGAACAGAAAGAAATGGCTAATTCTGTTTTGGAAATATGGATCCTTGCTTTAAAAAGTGGGTACATTTCATCCTCTACCTTTCTGTCTGCGTCATATCTGGTGTCTCCGCTAGGGATTTGGGACTTTCCATGAAATGTATTCGTAACCTATTGATCCCACATGTCTTCTCTTTATCACATATAGCAATTAACACTTGTTTTATTCTGATTTCTTCCAGACATTGATTAATTACCGAATTAAGAAACGAGTCTTTCAGATTCGTTCTGTATATCCTGATTAGTTGAATTTACAAGTAGGATCCCGAGATGAAATGTCAGCTGTTACTAGTTCTTTTCCTGTTATGTAAATGATATCGTATGAGAACCTCACTTGTCTCATTCAAAACAGCTGCATCCTAGGAGTCAATTCATCTAGATATTTCTTTTTAGAACTATCAGCAGTGGCTTGTGATCTGTTTCCACTGTTAGGGTTGAGTAACGGCAACTTTTTAAAACAATTCATCCCAAGCAAGGCGGGAGTGCCACTGGTACGCAAGGGGTTACAGTGACTGAAAGTAAGAGAAAAGACTGAATATAGCGGGGACAGAGTTGAAGAAAGGATAAAAAGAACATGGATAAGGCATCAGAAGATGCCGATTGATATTATTTGAATTTTTGAAGCTTATAGTTATCAGGGAAGCAAGTAAGAGGAAGGGAGCTTCACTGTCGGGAGGCGCGAGAGAAGAAGCTGTTGGAGTAGAAGAGTCGGTTACATTTAACTTTTTGACAGTAAAAGGGTTGGACTGAGATGCCAACCTAGAAGCACGCTTAAATTCATGCAGTCGGGGCAGCAGTGAAAATAGCTCGTCAGAGCAGATGCTATGAAAATGTTTGTAGAAAAGACAGAGAGAAGCCACATTACGTCGGTGAGAAAGTGACTGGAGTCGAGATCCTATGTTAGAACCGATCACACTGCATATTCCTCTTTGGATTTTGTCTAGAACCTCGAGATAAACAGCGGGTGTACCAGATCCTGTATGGCAACAGTATTCCATGCATGAACAAATGGTAGATTTGTAGACGTGAAGGATTGATTTAGAAGAGGAAAAACCTTTTGGTGTGACACAGAGAACCAACTTTCCTTGCGGTAGATGCATCTATTGATTCAATGTAGTTGTTCCACATCAGTTCAGTGGAAAACGTGATACCAAGAAGGGACAATGAGGCGCTCTCGTGGAGTTGATCATCAACCATGCTGATAGGAGACAGGGACGTTTCTCTTTGAGTAAATGACAGCAGTTTCGTTTTGGATGCATTAAAATTCACAAGCCATTTCCTACCCTAGTCAACCAGAGAGTGGAGGTCGTTTTCGAAACCAACAGCTATTCCTACAATCTTCCGTATATTTTAGTATATTCGCCGAACCCTGTAACAGCTGAAGAATGGACATGCTTAGTCGTTATTTCTGATTCCTCCAGTCTTGCTTCTCGGGATCTTTACACGATTCCCAATGAGCCAATCAGTATAATCCCAATGTTTCTTCAATTCTCGAGCAAAGTCCTGGTATTTTTCCCCAAATTTTCGAATTGCAGCGCGTAGGAACAACTGCATCTCCTAGATGACAGGATATCTTTGACAATATTTTAGGCCTTTGTCTCTTTTTTCTGTTTCTTTTTTATGGATCTCTAGTGTATTTGTCTCCTTTAATCAGAGAGACCTATTCTTGTGCTTGTAATTTTTTGTCTACTCTGATTTCCAGTTTATCATTTTTCCTACTCTTCGCGTCTGCATTTTAATTCGCTTTGGACTCGTTGCCAGCGTTCTGTGATATGCTTTATAGTTCCAGATATCTTCTCCACAAAGACAACGGTTTTTTTTTTCTGCGCTTTGTCAATTTTCACCTTGACAGACCTAGTTCCGATGTATTTATTTTTTGTCTGTAATAGTTTTATTAATGTATTCTGCGTCACCATTTTCCTATCCGTTTAGTCGCGATAATCAGTGTCTTCTAAATTATTCTGGTTTCTTGCAAAAACACAAACTTCACACAGATTTTAACCAGAAAATGAAGATAAGCGAAAACATGAGAGGAAATTTACTGCTTTTACAAAGAGGTGTATTTTTTTTTTTTAATCCTGATAGTCTGTATCGTGAGTACTCAGACCTGTGTCGCTAGGCATGAGATATACTGAGACAGCTGTTCAGACCCAAGCAGGAGCAATAACCACTTCCAGTAATAACTAAGCGTAGATTAGTAATAATTATGAAGGGAAGCAGTATGCTTCCAAAATTCGTCAGCATAATCATGTGTGCGTATGCATGGACAATTTAGTCTTTAAGTTAATAAAAAAAACAACTTTTTCCTGAAAATGGCAAAATAAAACATCTATCCCTTTTTTCCTTGAAGAACGTTGCTGAAACAATATCAAGAGTATAAAAGAGTTTGGACGGTCGAAAAAGAAAACATTTACCATTAAAGATAGTTCGGACAAGAAAATACCTATCTCCTGCTGTCATGCTCTCTTTGTAAGAGGTCAAAGCAGGAATGGAGTCTTGTTGCTATATCTAGGCGAGACCTGCCCAATCTTCACTGTCCAGCCTTGACAGAATTCAAAATTGCTTACGCGGCCTTGTGGGTGATGAATTATTATCCACCCAGCAATACTTATCGCCAGCCTTTCACTACTATATCACTATTTCTCTGGCAGACGTTCGAACAAGTTACATTCCATATGGTCAACAAATTCTACCTTAACAGATAGGATTCACCATGCCGTGTTCACGGTGGCATATCGTCACCATTCCCGTCGTGTTTCGTTGATAAAAAGAAAGTTCCACTGAGAAAGCTTTTTCCCCCAGAACTGCTACTTTGTTAAACAAACTCCCGCGAGAATACTTACCTGACAACTACAAACTTGGTCTCTTTAAGTCTAGAGTTAACTTATATTTATCATACTCGTCCTTATAATATTACTTCCCACTTCCCCCTCTCTTATAATCTTACTTGGTAACCCTCACCTTTAAGTGAGTCTTAGTACCTACATGGGTGATCGCTTTGGAAAATCGGGTACTGTAAGCTGTACTGTAAGGTACTGTAATGTGCGTGTAGTGTAATGGATAATGACACTTTTTTTTTTTTTTTTTTTTTTTTTACACTATTTACATTATTCGGACTATTGTCATCTTTGTCGCCATATTTATTACAACGTTTCGGCCGTTGTACGCACCGGCCTTCTTCAGGTGGATGGAATGTCGAACGGAACCCTTTATTTTGCTTACTGGGATAGACTGTTCTAGTTCCACATGCCATGTCTAATGGATGTAAGTTATCAGTTATCTCCTGTTAATTCCCTTCTCCAACGCCTTAAACGGTGAGCGAAATAAAGGGATCAGTTCGACATTCCTCCCACCTGAAGAAAGACGGATCGTACAACGGCCGAAACTTCGTAATAAATATGGAAAGAAAGATTAAGGCAATAGTCCGAATAATGTAGACCGATACTGAAGGATCGGTACGGACCCGATACACCAGAAATATGGAGACAAATTCACAAAATCCTACCAGAAACTGGCACGAAAATCGACTAATATGTCCTCGAGGACACATGGCACAGTGGATAAACGCGTTAGTTAGATCCAGTGAGAAAGAGTGTGAGTTCAATACTCGGTTAAGGCGGTGGAGAACTTGGAGAGGGGAATTAACAGGAGGTAACTGATATCCATTAGACATGGCATGTGGAACTAGAACAGTCTACCCCATTGTGCGAAATAATGGGTAAAATTCGACATTCCAGCCACTGAAGACGGCCGGGGTGTACAGCGGCCGAAACGTTGTAATAAATATGGCGACAAAGATGAGAAAAATAGTCCGAATAATGTAGTGTACATATTACCTCATCACAGAAATATAAATACAATCTTTTAATTGGAGGGCTAAGTTTCAATTCAGGTTAGGTTCGTTATATTAACTGACAACATGCCCAAACTAGGAATATTGTAAAAAGTCTCGGTACGAGCAAGAAAAAGATCACAACATTCTGGATTTTTTTTTATCAGATTTTGCGAAGTGGATAGTGATGAAAACTTTTCACCAACTATTCATATGAAATATATATATATATATATATATATATGCACAAAACTACAAATTAGTTGTAAAAGTGACAAACGTGGGAATGGGAAAGGTATGAATCTACCTCTTCTCCCCACAGCTATAGGTTAATTAGCAAGACTCGTATCACTAAACCTTTTATTTAAAAAAAAAATTCTTAATCTAAAATTTTCTGGCTTTAAATAACCTGCAAAGTTTGATACGCCGTAAAAAAAAAAACGAATAAGTCAACTGAGTTTCCGTTAGATCTTGTATTTGATTTATCAGTATAAAAAACAATTTCAGTGTAAATATTTTAAAATATAATTAGCGTCTGTTAGGTCACCTTTTCATGCACTAAGTCGTCTGACCCAGCATTTAATGATGTTAAAAATAGCTCAGCGGTATAAAAAGCGAGACACCTTGCCATTTTTTTCGAATCTTTACGACGTAAACATGACCTGCAAGCTGATTCATTTGATTGCCATATATAGTCGGGTGAAAATTGATTTTTCTTCTCAACGATATTTTTAGGGTTACATTTAGGGGAATCACAAATGCGCGTGATACTATTTTGGAAAGTCTGGATTTTATTGAGGAATCAAGATTACAAACGGATTAGAAGTGAAACTGGATAGGAAAAAACAATGAATTAACTTTAATAACATTACACACATCAACCATAACCTTGTGGCACAAAATGTAATTTTACATTTAAAAAATTATTTAATAGGTCAACTAAGATACTGTCTGATTTAAGTGGTTGTTTTAGTTTAGCAGCATATATATATGGATCATTTAATTCCGAAATCTAAATATTTTGAAGGCGATTTTCTGCCTTCGACTACAGATGTTTCGAAGGCGATTTTCTGCCTTCGACTACAGATGTTTCGAAGGCGATTTTCTGCCTTCGACTACAGATGTTTCGAAGGCGATTTTCTGCCTTCGACTACAGATGTTTCGAAGGCGATTTTCTGCCTTCGACTACAGATGTTTCGAAGGCGATTTTCTGCCTTCGACTACAGATGTTTCGAAGGCGATTTTCTGCCTTCGACTACAGATGTTTCGAAGGCGATTTTCTGCCTTCGACTACAGATGTTTCGAAGGCGATTTTCTGCCTTCGACTACAGATGTTTCGAAGGCGATTTTCTGCCTTCGACTACAGATGTTTCGAAGGCGATTTTCTGCCTTCGACTACAGATGTTTCGAAGGCGATTTTCTGCCTTCGACTACAGATGTTTCGAGGCGATTTTCTGCCTTCGACTACAGATGTTTCGAAGGCGATTTTCTGCCTTCGACTACAGATGTTTCGAAGGCGATTTTCCTGCCTTCGACTACAGATGTTTCGAAGGCGATTTTCTGCCTTCGACTACAGATGTTTCGAAGGCGATTTTCTGCCTTCGACTACAGATGTTTCGAAGGCGATTTTCTGCCTTCGACTACAGATGTTTCGAAGGCGATTTTCGACTACAGATGTTTCGAAGGCGATTTTCTGCCTTCGACTACAGATGTTTCGAAGGCGATTTTCTGCCTTCGACTACAGATGTTTCGAAGGCGATTTTCTCTATTCGACTACAGATGTTTCGAAGGCGATTTTCTACCTTCGACTACAGATGTTTCGAAGGCGATTTTCTGCCTTCGACTACAGATGTTTCAAGGCGATTTTCTTTCGACTACAGATGTTTTTTTCTGCCTTCGACTACAGATGTTTCGAAGGCGATTTTCTGCCTTCGACTACAGATGTTTCGAAGGCGATTTTCTGCCTTCGACTACAGATGTTTCGAAGGCGATTTTCTGCCTTCGACTACAGATGTTTCGAAGGCGATTTTCTGCCTTCGACTACAGATGTTTCGAAGGCGATTTTCTGCCTTCGACTACAGATGTTTCGAAGGCGATTTTCTGCCTTCGACTACAGATGTTTCGAAGGCGATTTTCTGCCTTCGACTACAGATGTTTCGAAGGCGATTTTCTACCTTCGACTACAGATGTTTCGAAGGCGATTTTCTGCCTTCGACTACAGATGTTTCGAAGGCGATTTTCTGCCTTCAATTTAAATGCGTGTTTTATATATACATTGTTTGTGAATGGTCTATTTCATATGTTGGTTCGGTATGAACTTATTTCTTTAAATAGTTACCTCCACGAAATCGCTAAAAAAAGAGCATAGCTTGATGAAAAAGACGCCAAACTTGCCGAAAACTAAATTTTATTGTCTAAATGCTTATGTTATTATTAAGAGGAAAGACCAAAGTTTTTTTTTTTAATTATTTTTAAAAAAATTTCCTTCTTTTTAGAACATTCTAAATTTTGATTAAAAAAACCTTTTTCTATTTGTATCAGCGGAACTAGTAAATAACATAGACAATTTTTAGCACGTTTTTTTGGTATGACACACATTAATTTGAAAAATCGTGCAAAAATAAAAATAACTATCGGATGTTAATGAAACTTTCAGAAACTATTCAGATGATCGAAATTATTATAAATGTTTTTTTTATGAAAGTCATGGTAGAAATATTTTTTTTTTTAAATATTTATTACCCCCCCCCCCATAACTAGTTTTATGAAAACGCTAGAAATTCGATCGCATCGGTTTTAGTGATTACAATCATTAAAAGCACAGGGCTTTGAGGAATGCAAATCATGTTTTTTTTTGTTTTAATTGGATACGCAGTACCTGAAAATCAGCTCTGAATTGTAACATACAAAACTCAATAAAACAAATATATTATTTAATTTCAAATGCTTTTATTTGCTTTTAGTTGTTTTTATGAATATGGACAATATTTTATGAAAGCAAAAAAATTTTTTCGATGAAAAATGATTTTTTAATACAATCATTTGTTATTTCATTAATTATAATAGATTTTACGTTTAAGTTGTTAAAATATTATAAAATTAAAAGCCGCATCGGCTTTCATAAGTGTCCTTATGAGATAGATCTTTTTTTAGCGCGTTGTAAATTGTATCATTTTGACTAATCAGAAGATACCCAGTAATTAAGAAATGTAATTTTGTGCTTATAATCGAGCTGTAATTATAAAATACGGAAGACCAACCAGAATATAATTAAGTTGCGTTATTTGAGTTAAGCATTGTTCTCCGCTGTTAAGGCCTTTACTTTTGCGAAACACGTGTGGAGAAGTTAATTTGATTTTTCAATTTCAACTGAGAAGGGTACCTACAAGTATCAGTATCATCTTATGAAATTTATATGATCTTATTTTTATATTAATCTCAGTTACATTTTTTCATAAATGAAATATCAAAATTAATAATAAAATGAATGCAAATACAAATAACAGTAGAATGTAATAAATGTACATAAAATTATAGTATTTTATGTACAATTCTGATAAAATTTCATAAGAAAGGTACCTATGAATTAATTAGATACCTTTCTTAAGAAATATGAAATTTAATGTCACTCTTAACAGTTTTATTTTAATTTCTTTACAATATATTTCCCATAAAGCATCATAAACGTAAAGGTGAAAGCTAAGTACAAAAACAAAAAAAAATTAGACCGCTGAAAGTTTTCGTTATAAATAACGGGGTAAATAATTTGTTCACGTAAATGTAAATTATTTCACTTTTCTCCTTCCGTAGAACAAATTAGCCTCATGGAATTCGTAAATATATCATTCATCACATGTCAAGAGACGCGAAAGTTTATGACCTGCTTTGTTTTATTTTCAAATTACATCTTTTTGGCACAAAAGCTAAGTTTGGTTCAAAATATGTTAAATAAACATTATAATTTCTGATTTTCTTAAAATAAGTTTTGAAAAAATGATAATTGATATTTAAAAAAATTTCAAAGTCAGATTTCCAGTTTTTTTTAAAATGGAAAAAATGGTCAATTTTGCTGACTCAAAAAAAAACTAGATTTTTAACGAAAATTTCGGACGTGCTCGGAACGATTAAAAAATGGAAAAAAATACCCCCAAAATACTTTGACCTTTCCTCTTAATAATAACAAACATTTAGACGATAAAATTTTGTTTTCATCAAGTTTGGCGTCTTTTTCATCATGCTATGCTCTTTTTTTAGCGATCTCGTGGAGGTACCTATCTTTAAATTACGACATTATTTTGACAGTTTCAGTTTTTCCAAAATATTTCTCACGCTGTTTTCCTTGTAGTATTTGTATTTTTCAAGGGCTAATTGAATACATTCAGTTAAAATGTGGCTCACTGAGAGCTTTCTGAAATGTGGAGTCATGGTTATTTACACTCAAACTAATATCCTCGTCTTCATTGTTCCGGTCGTTAAACCCTCCTGCCATCTTCAGGTGTCGGTCGACCCGGTTAATTTTTAATGAATTTCGAACTGAGCGGGCGTCAGTTGTTCTCGTTTCACTCTGAATGTCTCGAATTATCTTTTATTGTAGCAGGAATCATTTAGTGCCGTAGGCTAAAAAGTTAAACCTGAAATTCTCTGGGCGTTACCTTGATAGGCAGACAACGGAAGGGGCGCAATTTTGAGATAGCACTCAAGGAGAGGATATTAGTCAGACAGTATATAATGGAAATAAAAATAGTAATTTCACAATGTTTCGATGCGGTGGGGGCGGTGCACTGCGCATGTGCAGATTTTCTCAAGCGCTTATCATTAATGATAATATACATCCTATATGGAAGTGAAGCGTGGACACTGTTGGTAGAAATAGAGAGAAGGATCCAAGCGTTTGAAAACAAATGCATAAGAAAACTCCTTGTCATCTTCTATTGAGGGCATAAGACCAATGAGTTTGTGCGCAAAAGGGTTGAAAATTTTGTGGGCCATCAGGAATCTATTCCCACAACTGTCAAACGGAGAAAAACGACGAGGTTTAGACACGTTACAAGGCACGAGAGCCTGCGCAAGACAATCATGCAAGGCACCGTTGAAGGTGGATGTAGGAGAGGTCGCCAACGCAAAAACTGGTTGGAAAATATAAAACCATGAACAAGTTTGACTATACCAGAATTGCAGATGGCTGCCGTTGATACACCGTTGTGGATGTAATTCAATATGACTTTTTTGCGTTCGGGTCCCCCCCTACAAAAGTAGGTGATGATGATGAAGATTAATGAACAGTTGACTCTTGAATAGCGGATACTGCATTCAAGTGTCAAATGTCTTCGTTCCACTCTTTATGTGTAGGATTATCTCTTATTGAGTGGGTTAGTCTTTATTATTTGGCTGGTGGGGTAAAGGATAGTGGTTCGGATTAAACGATTCCAGTCTTTGTTCATTGCATTCATTTACGTGCTAATAGCCTTGAGGAAGGTATGAATCTTATGTCTTCTTCTCCCAGCTATGGCCAAATAGCAGAACAGACAGGATCCTATAGCCTGGGATGGTAACTGATCTAGAAGGAAAACTCAGAATCCAAAATCAACCTGGTGAGAGTTGGGCTCCACTTGCGTATCTTGCACAGAAAACACCACTGCTACAGCACATATTGTTCACCTACGGGTTATGGGTCTCGTGATCTATATTGTTTTAACCTAGCAAGGGGTGGTAAAATCATTTTAACATAATATTTCCAACCTCTCCCCCACTCTCTGGTTGGTGTGGGATTTTTGTATTCATTAATATCTGAACTCATGTGGGATAATGTCTGTGTGGGTGTCATTTGATGGTTATAATCATTTTGGTTAGGTTCAGAGAAGGTATATAGCGAAATTTCTATTTATTGAGTATGCATAACTGAACATTTTGCATCAGCTTTGAGATTTGGAAAGTTTAGCTGTTTGTCTTCGTAATTTTATTTTACAACAACCTATTTTTCTGACTGGTGTTTAATCTTCAAACTTTTCATCACACCGAAAAGGAAATTCTTAGTCAATAATTTTTTAAATTAAAAATAGTCAAATATTAAAAATGACTCTGACTACTCCTTTTCTTAAATATAAAAATACCTCCGACTACACTTTTTTTCTTAAATTGGACTATTCGAGAATATATCGACGAAGGACTAATTTGACTACTAAACGAGAGAGAGCAAATCTGACTATAATAACGAAGTAATCTGACGCCTAATCTTTCGTCTGCCGAAAAATTCCTATCTTCCGATATTTCAAGCCAGTTTAGATATGAAATTCTATTTACTATTAATTTATTTTTATTTTATCTCAATAGGAGTAAATAGGTTCACATTTTGTCTGGTTTATACTCTTCTTCAGTCTTTTGAACAGCAGTAGAGGTATATCTCTTGTTTCCTGTTTAAGACTGGGTTTCCGGTATCCTTCAAAAATCAACTTCAATTCTATACTTCTAACGTCTCCGCCTAAAACTCTGAATTTTTATTTACTATTTATTTACATTTTTTTCTAAACTGTAGTAGATAGGGTAGCTTATCGCTAGGTTCACACTCTGTCCCTGTCTTTAGAACAGGAGTAGTGTTTTATTCTTTGTTTAGGATCAGGTTTCTGGTTTTCTGTAAATTAAAGACTTCTATTAAAAAGGAGCGTTGACCAGGCGATACTATCTACTCCTTATCAAAGGAGAGTAGCGGGAGGAGCGAAAGACTTGATAATGACGAAGTCTCACCCACAGGAGATGCGTGATATCCAGAGTGTACATGTCTTGTCTACCCAGATATCAGGGCAACTCCTCTTTGAGTCAGAAACATCGTACTGGTCGGAGACCTCCGGTACCGAGACAAGCTTGCTCGTATATGAGAACTAAATGAATTACGAGGAGAAGTGGTGGTGACTTAGGTTGCTTGGGGTCGCATCTGCATCCCCAGGATTTGAATCCTGGCTATGCTGTCAAGCAATCTAGAAGAACTGCAGAATGACATAATAATAAAATACTTCCAGGAAAACATCGAAAGCCCGCCAGAAAAAATTCTAAAATTAAACAGGCCTATTAGAACGGTATACCTCCGAAAGTGACTGATGATTCGTATATATTAGACTGGCTTCCCACTCTTCGGCTCGCCAATACCGGTTGCTCTGGCACATTTCTGTTCGTTCAACACCCTTGGAGCTCACTTGTGATTTCTCGCGGGTTACATAAGTTTATCACTGTTGAGCGGACCTTACCATTGCTGTGGTTGAGCGCATTATCTGGCGTGATCAACAGTTTGAACAAGACTAGTGCGTTCATACCCTCAGTCATGATGACTTGCGACTTCGTGTTAACACAGTCATCAACGTCCTCCCGAACATTTCCGTTTACCCAATTTCACTTACAATTCTTGCTTCCATTCGTGTTATGATTCGTGTTATGATTCGTGTTATGATTCGTGTTATGATTCGTGTTATGATTCGTGTTATGATTCGTGTTATGATTCGTGTTATGATTCGTGTTATGATTCGATTCGTTATGATTCGTGTTATGATTCGTGTTATGATTCGTGTTATGATTCGTGTTATGATTCGTGTTATGATTCGTGTTATGATTCGTGTTATGATTCGTGTTATGATTCGTGTTATGATTCGTGTTATGATTCGTGTTATGATTCGTGTTATGATTCGTGTTATGATTCGTGTTATGATTCGTGTTATGATTGTTATGATTCGTGTTATGATTCGTGTTATTCGTGTTATGATTCGTGTTATGATTCGTGTTATGATTCGTGTTATGATTCGTGTTATGATTCGTGTTATGATTCGTGTTATGATTCGTGTTATGATTCGTGTTATGATTCGTGTTATGATTCGTGTTATGATTCGTGTTATGATTCGTGTTATGATTCGTGTTATGATTCGTGTTATGATTCGTGTTATGATTCGTGTTATGATTCGTGTTATGATTCGTGTTATGATTCGTGTTATGATTCGTGTTATGATTCGTGTTATGATTCGTGTTATGATTCGTGTTATGATTCGTGTTATGATTCGTGTTATGATTCGTGTTATGATTCGTGTTATGATTCGTGTTATGATTCGTGTTATGATTCGTGTTATGATTCGTGTTATGATTCGTGTTATGATTCGTGTTATGATTCGTGTTATGATTCGTGTTATTCGATTCGATTCGTTATGATTCGTGTTATGATTCGTGTTATGATTCGTTCGTTTATGATTCGTGTTATGATTCGTGTTATGATTCGTGTTTATTCGTGATTCGTGTTATGATTCGTGTTATGATTCGTGTTATGATTCGTGTTATGATTCGTGTTATGATTCGTGTTATTCGTGTTATGATTCGTGTTATGATTCGTGTTATTTCGTTCGTTATGATTCGTGTTATGATTCGTGTTATGATTCGATTCGTTTATGATTCGTGTTATGATTCGTGTTATGATTCGTGTTATGATTCGTGTTATGATTCGTGTTATTCGTGTTATGATTCGTGTTATGATTCGTGTTATGATTCGTGTTATGATTCGTGTTATGATTCGTGTTATGATTCGTGTTATGATTCGTGTTATGATTCGTGTTATGATTCGTGTTATGATTCGTGTTATGATTCGTGTTATGATTCGTGTTATGATTCGTGTTATGATTCGTGTTATGATTCGTGTTATGATTCGTGTTATGATTCGTGTTATGATTCGTGTTATGATTCGTGTTATGATTCGTGTTATGATTCGTGTTATGATTCGTGTTATGATTCGTGTTATGATTCGTGTTATGATTCGTGTTATGATTCGTGTTATGATTCGTGTTATGATTCGTGTTATGATTCGTGTTATGATTCGTGTTATGATTCGTGTTATGATTCGTGTTATGATTCGTGTTATGATTCGTGTTATGATTCGTGTTATGATTCGTGTTATGATTCGATTCGTGTTATGATTCGTGTTATGATTCGTGTTATGATTCGTGTTATGATTCGTGTTATGATTCGTGTTATGATTCGTGTTATGATTCGTGTTATGATTCGTGTTATGATTCGTGTTATGATTCGTCAAGCACTTTCCATATGACCATAAATCTCTGTCAACATAATATTCACTTCCTACCACTTCCTTTTTCATATATTTTGCACATCCCATTCATCTTACCCATTTTAACACTTTAACTTGATTTTCTCTCGAGCCATGTATTGGATAAACCCTAGTGTGAAACATTTGCACATTAAAAAAAAAAATCATCTGCTCAGCAACTACTTTCTCGCCAGCTTTTGTGAAAAGAGGTCAGGCTAAGTCCTTCAGATTTTTAGATAATATTGTGTGATATGCTTGGGTTATGTTACTTGTTTTCCTCGTCCGGATTTTTTTTTTCCTTTTTGTATAAGAATCAAAGGAAATGTATAAAGAAAAAAAAAGAAAAAATAGCTCGTATAATCTTAACAACTGAACGTAAAGTTATATCCTTCTTCTCCTTTCTTAGGCGATGGGCTTCGTGGCAAACCGAATTGATTCACCATTTAAGCAACCAGGTGGCTTTCTCAATCTCGTATCTGTTCATAAAACATTTACAAGTTGAACAATTTGTATAAACTGAAAACAAAATGAATTTTTGCAGTGACCTAAATCAAACTGGCTGGGTCACTTATTCTAAAACGATGCTTAGCTAGCTTGTTCGAGCGTATTTCTACCTTTCACGGTTTGCTGATCTTGCATAAGTAAATATAGGAAGTCGCGTACTGCAGTGTCTCTATTATATGAACTCAATTTTTTTTTTGGTACGTGTCTGCTACATGAATTCGCTTTTTGTTTTGGTACGTGTCTGCTACATGAATTCGCTTTTTGTTTTGGTACGTGTCTGCTACATGAATTCGCTTTTTGTTTTGGTACGTGTCTGCTACATGAATTCGCTTTTTGTTTTGGTACGTGTCTGCTACATGAATTCGCTTTTTGTTTTGGTACGTGTCTGCTACATGAATTCGCTTTTTGTTTTGGTACGTGTCTGCTACATGAATTCGCTTTTTGTTTTTTGTACGTGTCTGCTACATGAATTCGCTTTTTGTTTTTTGGTACGTGTCTTTTTCGCTTTTGTTTTGGTACGTGTCTGCTACATGAATTCGCTTTTTGTTTTGGTACGTGTCTGCTACATGAATTCGCTTTTTGTTTTGGTACGTGTCTGCTACATGAATTCGCTTTTTGTTTTGGTACGTGTCTGCTACATGAATTCGCTTTTTGTTTTGGTACGTGTCTGCTACATGAATTCTAATAATTCCTTTGCAACTGATTTAATGTTTGATTAAAACAGTCGCTGACTACATTTATTTCAATGTACCTATTGTTATTTTTTATTTTTTTTTACTATTACTGCTAATACTGAGGGAATAAACCTTCTCCAAAATCCATTGGGTAGGGAGAGAAATAGGTCGTATCTTTCATCGCTGTTCCATAGTATCCGAAGAAGGGTTGAAATCGCATTACTAAGGTTAAAGATTTTCCTATTTTAACCATACCTACAAAAGGGACGAAGTGACAGAAACTTTACTTCAGGCGACTTTTTCTATTTTCCTTAAATTCCCACTTATATTTTCGACCCATTCAAATCTTCCATACTATATTTGCTCTGAGAGTTAAAAAAAACTGATTAATATTAAAATATTCAAGAGGTGCTCTTGGAAAAAGTTGCGGATTGTAACGTTCAACGGAAATAGTTGAGCAGCTATCCATCATTGGCCCCTAAATTAGTGAGTCAGTCTATCAATGGGCTTCGGGTTCTATCCTCGAGTTCAATTATCACACGAACTTTTGTATAGATGACTGTAAACTTTACGATACTTCATCTTCTCGTTCTACGGGGAGTGTCTCTTCAGAACTTGCGGGTTAATGGCTCTCCATAGCGTCCTTTGTAGCTATTACATATTTTCTTTTTTTTTTTCTAATCCTCGTTCTACAATCCATTTAACAACATCTTTAGCTAGGTTATTCCTGTTTCCCTTGCCATCATCACGTCCTGTGAGGGTCAAAGTTTCTAAGCCCTCTTTCCTCCTTATGTGCTCTCGAAATTTCAAATATTTTTCTAATTCTAAGTGTTTTTCGTTGATATTTTCCTTAATTTGTTCTGGATTGCATATTCAGTTCATTGAATTCTCAGTATCCTTCTGTAGAACCACACTTATTGCCTCATATTTCTTTACTGTGAGACGATTTTCTGGCATTCACTGCCGTATAGGACGGCAAATATTTCCTAACAATTCAGTCCTCTTTGTAGTGAAAGTATCCTGTATCTTTATTTGCTTAAATTTTGGCTGGCATATTTCGAAATTCCAATGTGTTTTCAGTTACATTTTCTTCCTGTTAAAACATTACCAAGATATTGACATTTTTTATTTTTATTTTGTTGTAGTTCCCATCTTGAGGTGTTGCCTTTGCTGGCAACCATATATTTTGTCTTCTTACAAATAATAGTTCTTTCTTCTCTCTTACTAGCATCAGCAGGAGCACTGGAAGTTATCTTTCTGTACCTGATATCAACACTGTTTCATCTGCATATCGTCTTATATTAAGTTTGTGGCCGCCATTAACGAACCCTGATCAGGGTATTTTTCAGTCACTACTGAATGTAGCACAAAGTCGAGATTTAGATTAGGATTAAAGGCAATAGCTTGGAAAAATTGTCCCAGACCCGTTGGTATTTTAATCTTTTGGGGATGCTTCGGGCGCCAGGCAATAAACCCAGCCCCCCTCCTGAAGGCGATACCCTAGGGCTTGGGCCAGTTGAATAAGTCCGGTGAGATGATTTATCCTTTCCTCATGATCCTTTCTATTTTCGTGTACGCAATAAAAAATTCGTTTTCTGTGCCGCCTCCCTTTAGGGCATTGGCGGTCATGACTCTCCACAACTTCCCATCCTTTGTAGTATTAGCATCAGCAGCAGCACCGGAAGTTTTATTTCTTTTTCATCTGCATATCCTCTCAGATTAAGTTTGTGGCAGCCAATAACGAATCCTGATGAGGGTATTTTTCAGCGCGGCCATGTCGCTACCGAATGTGACACAAGGTCGAGATTTAGAGAGGGATTAACGGCAATACCGTTAAAAAAATTGTCCAAGCTCCATCGGCATTTTCTCGGGCGCCAGGCAATAAAACCAGCCCCCTCCCGAAGGCGAGGTACTCGCGTCCCTACAGGGCGCTGGCGATCATGGCTCTCTTCAACTTCCCGTCCTTTGTAACTCTTTATATGGTTCGTCTCTCCCCATATACTTACTCTCCCAACCATTTACAAAAGCTCCTTTGATAAGTTATTCGCTGCTTTACTGTGTTGCTCATTTCTTCAATATATCCTGTGCATATCAAATTATCTACATTTTCTTTCCTCATTATGTGTCCTATAAATTTCAATTGTCTCCGTCTGATTCTAAGTATTATCTTTTTTATTTCCATTTTCTTAAAACTTCCTCGTTACTCACATGTTCAGTCCATGGAATTCTCAGCATGCTTCTGTAAAACAAGTTTTCTGTTGCCCTAAGTGTGTTATTTATCTTTGCGATTGTTCAGCATTCACTACTATATAGGAAAACCGATGTTACATATGTACTCTTTTCTTTGTTTCTAATGAAAATGTACTCTTTGTTAATTCTTTGCTTAGTTTTGGAAGGCACCTTTCGCACTTTCAGATTTCGGTGTCGCATTTTTCGTCCTCTTTTAAAAGACTTTGTAGGTATTTAAATGTTTGTATTTGCTTGATCTTGACGTCTCCAGCCCGTAGTTAGCACCTTGGGCTGTACCGTTTGACGACATACCTTCTGTCTTCTTACAATTGATGTTTAGACCTTTGTTTTTTATTTCTTTCCTGCCTGCAGGAGTCCCAGTAGTTTCCTCATTACTTTCCTCATTACTTTTTCTTTACCTCTACTTCCAAGTATCTTTTTTGCATTCCACCCCAGATAGAATGACCGCGGAAGAAGTTATTTGCTCACTAAACCGCGTGGAAATTGGGAAGAGCTATGATCGTTCATATCCTGAAAGGACATGATGCACGGAAGAGGACTAAAATAGAAAATTTTTTAAATTTTTTTCATAAATGATAAATGATCCTTAATAAATTAATTTTCTTTAGGGACCTCCAGTAAAAACGCAATACTTAAGTTATAAAATGAATTTTAAATCTATGAAAAATATTTCTTGGAGCTTTTTTAGATTTACTTTCAAGATAATAGATTAAATTTAATATCTCCAATAAGCAAAATACTTTGCTGTATATTAAAAACTAATTTAAATTGATGGAAGATTTTTTTCCTTTTTTGTAAAATAGCCGATAAGCGCTCTTTTTTAGTCGTCTTTCATCGCAATGTAATTCTCTTTTATTAAAAAAAAAAAAAAATCTCCACAAAATAAAATATACTTTTCCGAAATTTTATTTGATGAATATTAGCTGATTTAAAGTATAATTAGTAAGAACTAAACAAGACATAAAATTGGTAAGGGCTCTGATCGTCCATATCCTGAAGGGACACCGTGAAGAGAAGAAGGCTAAAATAGAGCATTTTAAAAAAAGGTTTTTCATAAATAAATTACAAATGGTTTGTTTAATGCAAATTAGGTCAACTATATAAAGAGTCTATAAATTTACCCTCTTCATTCCACTCTAATATATAGGGGAGGGTTAATATCACTAACTTATTTTTAATTTTTTCTAAAACATTAAATTGATCTCGGGAGAGTCTAGCAATTGTGTGCAAAGCAAAATTATCAGCGTAACGTGTTTAAAATTGTAATCATTGCCGCTCTAATTATCTTATCTCCTATATTCAACTGATATACGAATAATTATATATATATATATATATATATATATATATATATATATATATATATTACTGTTAAATTGTTTTTATGGAGTTTTCTTCTGCGTTACGCATCGTCTAAAATTGCAAAGACCTTATTTTATTTTTGTATTTTCTACCAATTTATTCTTCGGATTTCTAATCTGCTTATCAGGTAATGCAAACCAGAAAATACCCATCCGAATATAGTGTAAATAACTACTTTGGTTTTATGAAATTATTTTTTTATGAACTTCCTGACTTGTCCATTGTTTTATTTAGCGGTAACACTCAACCAGATATCAATGGTTATTTCTATTTGCTAAGAATCGAATTTATAAAATATTTGCCCAGCAATTCTCCTGACAAAATCGATTGAAGCACTTGAAGTTTTTATTTCTATTTATTTTAATAGAATTATTTATTCGAAATATACAGCTTTATTTAGAACGTCCTTTTTTTATTTAGAACGTTATTAGAACCCTAAAATAATATTCAGATTTGGAAAAGTTAATGTTAAATATTGCATAAAATAGAAAATAAATTAATATAGATAAACATCAACAATTAAAAGCAATTTAAGAATTTGCAATATAAAAAAATATATTATCTCCCTTTGTTCTGTGCTTTTGTTTCTCGGCAATAGCCACTTGTATCTAGAATTAGATTTCAATCTTACTTTATGTAGCTTTAAAAAGAGCAATTCGTCTACGGTTAAATGAATATCTTTTTTTTTTTTTTTTTTTATTAAAAACTTTATTTCCTTCCGCAATCACCCGCAGAGATTTTCTCTGCATGTCCGTCTGTAGACTCATGTCTGCTAAGCTGATAGAAAAAGTTTAATCAGACAGTCATTATTTTTAATATTTTTTTCACAATAGATTTGTCTCCTTGATATTAAGATTAACCCAGCTAAACAAGTTATTGTACTGTGCTCAATGGTTAAAAAAAAAACGACAGGTGCTGTATGAATGAAACTTGTAGAAAGTTGTAAATTCTGAGGATAAGAATAGATAACGATTAACCCATGACTTGAAGTGGTGAGGGAATTAAATTAACCCATGACTTGAAGTGGTGAGGGAATTAAATTAACCCATGACTTGAAGTGGTGAGGGAATTAAAAAAAAAACATTACTAGGAATGCATTTTGAAAAAAAATTACCAGCAATAAAAATGTTGTTTGCATTAAATAGCCCATTGAGTTTGATATGCCGTAAAACAAAATAAACCAAATCAAACCACAGCAAACCGCTGATTGACCCAACGAAAAAACTAAGACTCTTATCTTGATACAGTTTTGAATAAAGACAACAAAACTGAAAAAAAAAAGAAAGAGAAAAAAATGCCTAAAAACAAACTTAGCTACTTAAATCTTACGAAAGGATGGCACAAGTCCTAACCAGAGTTTCTTGCTCCAATGAGAGATATTACGAGGAGTGAGTAAACTTTTATATGAATGATTTTAAGTTCTTAATAATTTTTACGATATTTCATCTGGATTTTTCTCTTGAAAATTAAGACAAAAATATTTTACGACAAAAATATTTTACGACATAATCAACTCACTATCTGTCTATATCTCTGAGACGAGGTATTATGATTATTTACATTATTCGGACTGTTACCCTCATCTTCATTGCCATATTCACAACGATTCGGCTATTTCACACTCCGGCCTTCTGCAGGTGATTGGAATTTCAAACCGAACCCTTTACTTCGCCTACCGGCGTAGATAGGTTCTAGTTCTCCGTGCCATGCTTCTTTTCAGTTATTTCCCTTTAACTCAACTCTCCAAGTTTAGATTCACCTGTTATTGAACTCAATTTTTTGGTGTACTTACTTGATCTAACCAAAATATAGTGTTCGATTCGAAATTTCAATCACCTGAAGAAGACTGGAGCGTACTACGGCCGAAACGTTGTGAATATGGCAATGAAAATAAGTTTGAATAATGTAGATAATCAAATCACGTTTGTTCGTTGCATGTCATAAAAAGGGTTTTGATAGACTTATAGGCACCTTAATAATGTACAAGGCTAGACAAGAGAATAGTAATATGCATATTAAAATGTTATTATTGCTTCTTGTTTTATTAATCGTCTTTACACTCAGATCAAACTGCTGCTGATTTTTTCTACGTTGTCGGTAGTTGATTTATCTATATATGATTATTAACATATTTTCTGTTGTTAAAATCGCATCGTGGAGCGAATTATGCGGAGAGGCGGCCTTTTAACAGGTCGGAGTACCTGGCAGAACGGATCTGATATTGCAATACCCAAAATCCGAAATGAAGCCAGGGTAACGTCACTGATTACCTCTACCGTTGCATTTTATGAATGTATTTTAAAAATATACGTGAACATAAATTCACAGCGCACGATTTTCTTTTTTTATTTTGCTCTTCTAAAAATGTGGACCATTTCAAAACTCAAGTTCCGAATTAATTTTAAAATCTACTTTTGCTCGTGTCACTCAACCATGGATCTCTCACTATTGTTTGACAGCTACATTTTAAACGCCGAAAAGGCATTTTTATTTCTATTTTGTGCATTCGTATTATCACCCGTTGACGTTTAATTCGAATAAATACAAGTGCTTTATATAGGCAAACTCAAATAGCATACGTTGTCCATTTTATATATAAAGTAGTGTATGTTTGTACGTGTGTTCAAGCAACTCCACCGCTCCGATTTCAATGATTCATAATTTATTCAAAAGCACTAGAAAAGTTGGGCGCACGGAACAGATTCAGGGCTGCCAGATTATGCAGGTTTAATAATATATATTAATTAATATATTATATTCCAAAATATAGGTTTTACTTAATTAGCTATTACGTTTCTCTTACTTTTCAAATGTTGAATGTATAGCTAATTCTAATTTCTCTTTTCCCATCCTTTTATTGATTTTATTTTATAAATTGTTCCCTGTTCTGTCACCCGTGAAATAAAAATAAGTGTTTGTACGGAAAATAAGGATCTACGGACATCAAATCGTCTTTAAATTAAGTGGCAGCAAAAGAATTATCGTTGAACTTTTAAAAGGTAAGCTTAAACATTAATTCAATATTTAAATGCAGCGATCAATCTTGAGTTCTGTAGTTTATTCATTCCTATCGCATCTACTCCTCTATAGCTATTGTGATGATCGCCAAACCAAGACTCTTCCACATGAGCTATCTTAAATGCCACCCAAAAGGGCGGCTTTTAAGCTAGTAAGAAATAAATTTCACTTGATTTTCATTTAATTTGTCCTTTATTAACAAATTTATACTGATTTACAGGTTATTTAAGGCTAAGATGAATTATTTAACTGTTGGGTTGTGACCAATAGGCGGGATTCAGTATTATTGACTAGGAATTTTCAAGAAAAAAGATCCAAATGAAAAATTACATGGCAAAATTAATAGTTGAAAATATAGTGAAATAATGGACAGCGATTCGGTTTGCGAAATTGGAGAGCCGAGTTCGAATTCCATTCGAGTTCATTACATTAACCCTTAGGAAATATTTGAGTCCATCTCTTCCACTAAGCTATGGGTAATTAACTTGGCGACCAGTTGAGAAAAAGAAAAACCTCTGTAGAAGAAAATTCTGACTCCGCTTGGTTGTAATAGATGCCACGACGACGACATGAGAATATTAGTGAATACTTGATCGGGAATAACCTCCATATAAAAAAAATCTCTCTCTCTCTCTCTCTCTCTCTCTCTCTCTCTATATCCTCTCTCTCTCTCTCTCTCTCTCTCTATATCCTCTCTCTCTCTCTCTCTCTCTCTCTCTCTCTATATCCTCTCTCTCTCTCTCTCTATATCCTCTCTCTCTCTCTCTCTCTATCTCTCTCTCTCTCTCTCTCTGTCTCTATATCCTCTCTCTCTCTCTCTCTGTCTCTATATCCTCTCTCTCTCTCTCTGTCTCTATATCCTCTCTCTGTCTCTATATCCTCTCTCTCTCTATCCTCTCTCCCTCTCCATGTACCCCTCTCTCTCCATGTCCCTCTCTCTCTCTCTCTCTCTCCATGTGCCCCCCCTCTCTCCATGTGCCCCCTCTCTCTCTCTCCTGTGCCCCCTCTCTCTCATGTGCCCCCTCTCTCATGTGCCCCCTCTCTCTCATGTGCCCCCCTCTCTCTCATGTACCCCCTCTCTCTCATGTACCCCCTCTCTCTCATGTACCCCCTCTCTCTCATGTACCCCCTCTCTCTCATGTACCCCCTCTCTCTCATGCCCCCCCTCTCTCTCATGCCCCCCTCTCTCATGTACCCCCCCCTCTCTCTCTTGTACCCCCTCTCTCTCTCTCCATGTACCCCTCTCTCTCTCTCTCTCCATGTGCCCCCTCTCTCTCTCTCCATGTACCCCCTCTCTCTCTCTCCATGCCCCCCTCTCTCTCTCTCTCCATGTACCCCCTCTCTCTCTCTCTCCATGTACCCCTCTCTCTCTCTCTCTCCCCCCCCTCTCTCTCTCTCATGTACCCCTCTCTCTATATATATATCACACACACAAATAAGATTGCTGTATACCGAATAAATTCAAATAACAAAAAATATTATGCTTTAAAGTGTGCTCAATAGAAAGTAGAGCAAATATATTTATTATAAAATTATGACAAAATGTTATAAAATCACTACAAAAATAGCCATTTTGTTTCAACACTTCTGGTGTTTTATCAAGGGATGTTGAATTCAACGCCATCACTTGATAAGACACCAGAAGTGGCTATTTTTTTAGTAATTATATAACATTTTTATGTCATAATTTTCGAATAAATAATTTTATATATATTTATAATTTTCTTGTGTGTTTGTTTGAGATAATACACACACACATACATACAGGTGTACGCATTTTAGTTCACACAAACGAACCCATGCAAACAGTATATATAGGTTGCGGTGTTCTTTCAACAAGGAACAGGTGGGGGTGTTCTTGATACTTTTCAAATCGGCCACATGCGTCGTCAGAAAAAAAAAACTTACACACACATGTAGACGCTCAATGATCTAAGTTTTCCACTATCACTTTAATTAAGTTGGGTTCTGTTTGTGGACATGATGATGATGTTTGTATTTTCAACGCTAACTGCTTGTGCATTATTGACGATTGTGACTATTCTGATTGTAATAACTGATATTATTAAAATATCTCTGTCTATAAAAGTCTGTGTGTGTGACGAATGCACGGCCGCAATTTTCGGATTTGCACCAAAATTTACATGCACATGCTTCAAGTTAGTGGGAAGGCCAACACCGACATTGCATTTCCCAACTCCCATCGATAGTGGAAATAATCGATTTTTTCATGCTTCTACGGCAGTTTTCATATAGTTTGCGGCCATTTTCTACTGACCAGAGTGAGAGCCTATAGCTGGCTGTCACGAATAGACAGGAAGATTCTATTGGCCAGCGTAAGAGCCAACAGCTGACTGACACGAATGTTAACTAGTATGCTAGAATGCAAAAAAAAAATCGTTAGATGCATTTGTCACAAGTGAGGAAAAATTTAAATCTGCATGGCACTTTACTCCAATTGGCTCATTCGCTTGCTTAAACTCAACGTTGATTCTGATTCCTCTGAACTGGGTTGGGTGTGAAAAAGTATTTGTTGTTAACATTCTTTTTTCATTCGGTTTTTCCAGTTACGAGTCCTTTTTTAAAGCTGATCGTTTTGTGTTCATTTTGCTTAGTTCGTTTTTCGTAACAGATTTAATGTTTAGTATAGAGCTTAGGAAAAAATTCGCACTGTGAGATAGACAAGAAGCAAGGCATGTAGCAACATCAGCACGGCAAAGGGCACTCCTTTAAAGGCAAGGAAGGGCAAAAATAGTTTAAGTGATAGCGATTGCTGTATGTGTCGTACGATTTTTGAATCAAGCATGGGCAACGCCGGGCCATGCTGCTAGTTAATAATAGTTATTGATGCGTTAACGGTAAATTTAGCCTTAATGATGATTGAAACGAAAATGAGAAAAAAATGTGTCAATGATAATGGTAATTATGACAATAGTTGTGGTAACCATGATAATAATAATAATAATAATGTGGCACATGGGAACATCAACAATCCCTGTTGTAGTTGGAGCCCCCGGATTGGTTGGAAAGCACTCCAGTAGACTCATTGAAGGGATTCTAGGATATATACCTTCAGGAAAAACAAGATTTTTTTCACGAGTACAACCCTCGTCTTACGAAGTGCTTTATGTATGTAATATATATTACTTTATCTTATTTTTTATTTATTTTGCCAGTGGAAAATGTCATGATGCCATTTCTGAACTTAGGTTTTTGGCCTAGACCCGGAAAGAAATGTGTATACATACACCAGAAATCAAAGGAAATAGTAATAATACCTACAACAAAACTGAATACAACCAGGAATGAAACAACTGGGAATAAAATGGAAAAGGTCGATCTGAAGATATTTTCGTAAACTGCTGTAGATATATTAGACGAAATATCAATTCTCTTACATAAATTCCGTTATCATCTTTTACTTTTATCTGTGTCTGTAGTCGATATCCTTGACCCGTTTATTGTACGTCGTTTTATCTCAATTTTCGATGTTTTTCTTTAAGGACATCATCTTTTGAATAAATCAATTAAGAGGATGGAAAACGTGACATCGAAATCTGAACACGCATTGGACTATCGAAAAATGTATTTAAAAAACTTAAGTGTTGAGAAACAGAAACATTTTGTAAGAAACAAAAAAAAGTGTTGGATTTATAAGATATTCATCCTCTTATATGACAATGAATGCAATATTCCCATAGATGAAGAGAAAACTAGAGGCAACAGAAATGACTCTACAGGAGCATAATGAGAATTCCATGAAGCGAGGAAGCAACGCGGAATATTTAAAGAAAATGGCAACCTGACATGTTTGTGTGAATGGATAACGAAAGCTGAGGCGTGAGAATTAGCAAAGGGAGAAAAAAATTGTATGGGTCACAAGGTAGAGGATGTTTTGGAGAGCCATGATCGCCCCTGTTCTGAAGGAACGCGACACAGAAATATTTCTTCTAATTCATCTGCTTCCGATATTAATAAAATGTCGTCAGAAACATTCTGATGCTTTAAATCTTCCCCCTTCCCACCCAGTCTCTTTCGGATGTGCGAGGGGGTTTAATGCAGGGGTCGGTTACGTTTTCCTAACTATGATTTTAAAACCCTAAGTCAGCACATTCTGTGTGTCAACAGCATACGTATTTTTATACAAGTCATTATTTAATACTTCATCTCAGAAATATAGACAGACTCTGAAGTCAAGGTCAATATACCTGTTTTCTAATATATTTTATATAGAAGGAAATTACTAGAAAGTAATTGAAACTCACCTGAAGCGAGCTGAATGTATAATGCTCTTCATGCCAATGACACTTCCACCGAGCTTCTCTACGGCATATGACTTCACTGAATTTTGATGTGTTCCTCTCGAATTTTAAACTGGGGTCATCAGGAGAGAATGTGCACCGTTTCGGTGCCTTCCTCTCAACGGTTTCAGTTGCACACCGGCCCCCCTCACTGATGTGAGGCCCCCTTATAACGATATACAAGTGTTGTAGATAAACTAGTTCAAATGTGTAACGGCAAAATTAAATTTACGAAAATTCCGAAAAACGGCAGACCTCGCGTTCTGAGAATGCAACGTGAACCTCATTACGCGTTCACGATCAGACATGTCATGCCGTCATGTTCGCTGAAACACTCCACGGAGTATTTCGTTTTTTCCATATCCACATAGAACTATTTTCTGTTACTTCTATTAGGCGTTTTATACTCTTGGCCCTATTACGCCCTTTGATTCCAATTTGGCCCAGAAATTGGTACAGAGTGCCTGAAACGAAACCCCTTGCTCCAATTTCCACTGGTCTAACAATTGCATTATACCCCTCCTTTATTAGCTCTGACTTTAGATTTTCATATTTATTAGTTTTATAATCGTGGCTTTGTTCCATCCGGCATTCATATGGTACTGTTAACTCAACCAGAATGATTTCATGGTTCACTCTTGACAGAAGAACAATATCTGTTCGCAGACCTTTACTTGATATTATTTTGGGGTAATCATTACGCCAACCAGGAAGGTCTGCAGATAGCTCCCAGATGCCACTAGAACTAAGGAGATTTTTTCCGGGTATAGCATGACATTTGCTTGTTTGCTTAGAGCCGACATATCTTTTTCCTTCTGCAACAAATTCCTGGGCTGAATTAGATGACTCGGACTTCATGTATTTCTTTATGATTCTGACCAGCTCATCCAAAACACTATTGTGCCTCCATGTATATCTGCCATTGACAAGGGCTGTTTTACAGGAACTAAGAACATGTTCTAATGTTTGTGGCTTTTCCTCACACAGGGGACAAGTGGGATCACTCTCTTTCTTCCATTTAACAAGATTGTTCTTAGATGGTAGCAGGTCATACGTGGAACGTATTAAATAACTCAACCTAAGTGGACCCATCTGCCAAATGTCCTTCCACGTAATAGATTTCTGAAGAGCCTCCTCCCAGTTTGTCCATTGGCCTTGTTGGGATTGTTGTACTCATTTTACGAGTCTTTTCTTTCATCACATTTTGGATGACCATGTCACGGCGATCTTTACCAGAAGATTTCGACCACCATTGCCTTTCATTTAGTCCTAACCCTTGTCTCCCTGCTTGAGTGTATCCGATGTCTTCATTGAAAGCTAGATTGTCTTTAGCACTTGTTATCGTCTCTCTGACCTTCCACTATATTACTATATAGTAATATATAGTATATATACTTTAGTATATATTAAAAATGAAACAGCCAGGTATCTTCTTAGTAGTTAGTGGTTCGGACTTCGTGATGTCATTTGAGGCTGCGGGCCATAAGTTGTCGACCCCTGAATTAATGGATAGTGGCTATGGAATAAGAAATCGGAGAGCAGTTTTCGTTATGTTCATTTACACGCAAATACAATTGGGGAAAAGTATGAATCTATTTCTTCTCCCCACAGCTATAGATTAAATAGTAATACTTGTATCTGAAAAATCATTATCTAAAAAAATGTAAGAAAAATAATTATTCTTACAATCTAAAATGTTTTGCCTTTAAATAACTGAAAAAGGGTTGATAAACCGTAAAAACAAATCGGACAATCAACAATCATTTCCATCCCTTCTCGGTTCAGATTTTGGGAGATACTTTCGAGATATGTTGTAAACAATTAAGAGGAATTCGTATCCGCTTGTTAAGCTTCTTTTACCAATATTTTTATTTAATGTGTTTTCCAAAAATCAGTTCTGCTTTCTGAAATAATCCCTTTAGTATTTATATTATTGTAGTTAATACCTTGGTCTCATAGTGTAATAAATACCACTATATATATAAAATAAATGCAATCTTGATTTCTGTTTCAGTACTATTTCAACAAATGCTCCATTTCCAGTATTGAGAACTCTTTCCTTATAAATACCATACATGTTAAACAATATATTTTGTATTGACAGAAGGCAACAGTTATTAGGAAGATTTGATTAAATATACTTTAATGTTTAAAAAAAACTATATTATTACTGTTCAGGTAATAAGCATTATAACATCGCACAGATAGCTATATTGTGGAAAAAGGGAATTTTTAACAATATACGCATTTTTTTTTTTTTTTTTTTTTTTTTTTGAAAATATACGCATTCGTTTACAAATTTATGGTTATTTTTTTTAACTTTTATCAGTAACAACATTCTTCTGCATGTAATTATAGATATTATACATTAAATTTTTTTAATTAATAACTATTTGGGCTCAGTTGTTGACATTAATAGCTATCTGCTGATGTGTTCTAATTTTGGAATAATGCAATAATAAAAATTTAAATTGCATCTCTCTGATAGATGTCGTGATCTGTTAACACTTCGCAAAACACACAGGTACTAAACTGATCCTATGTAGCGCTTCAGAATGTTACATCTAAACATTGTTTTTATTATTATTTCTTTTCATTTTTAAAGCTTCCATGGCTGATGCTAACCTCCAGGATAGTGTGGCACAATGCGCTTTCTCAGGTTAACATTTTCCGCTGGCATGAAGAGGGGAATATTATATTGAATCAATTGCTAGGGCTACTCCTAAGAAATTTGGTCCAGTGTTTTTCTCGATACAATCTATCGTACACATAAGTCACCCATTCAGTCATGCATTGAATATTGTTGTCTGGTCTGGTGCGTCCGCTATTTAGAGATTCTTGATAAAATCCAAAAAATCTGAAATATTATCGTTCCTGACCTGGCATTTCAACTTCAGTCACTTTCCCATCGGCCTGTCGTAGCTTTTCAGAAAACCGTTTTTATGTGATGCTATTTGTCGTGGTCGCGGTAAAACAGAAGAAAGTTTTGTGCTGAGAGACATTGAACGAGAAGGGTTAATCCCAAAACCCCGTGGAAAGATTTGAGGATTTAATTCACGCTTAAAAGAATTGAATTGTATGTTGAGCAATTTGAACAATGGAAAAATGACCTAGACTTAGAGGGCAATGTTGATTGACACACGGCTGCAAATGCAGGCTGGAAAGCGAAAAAGCAGATTTCGTAAACAACTGAATTTGGAACTGAGTTTTCCTGGACTGAAAATGGTTGAGGTAATAGGCGCAGGCAAGGCATCAAGGAGGATGGAGGAACCACAGACGCTCACTGAAGATCTCGGATAATAAAAGAGAGGTTGGAGAAAGGGATTTTTTCCAAAGTTATGACGTAAGCTGGAGGGGATTCACAGAAATGCTCTTACCTCGCCATACCCCAGGGCCAGTTTGGGCGAATGCGCGAAGCGAATTCGACATAAAGAAGGCAGAAGAGACGGAGACGAGACAAGAGAAGGTCACGTGATTATCTGCCGATGAAAGCCTCCGACTTCAACCTTTTGCCAAACTTTACCAAAGTAGCAAACTAAACTTTACCAAGTCAACAACAATAATATCACTTCCGATTTAGAAGCGGGTTGGGCTGATAATTAATTGCATGCGAATTCTGATACAACCAATTATTGTACGAAGGACTAATATAAAAACAGTATTGTCTTTTGTTAAATTTATTCGTATGTTATTTTTTTTTTCCTGTACGTCATCGCCCTGTTTGGACCAGCCCAATACGAAAATACCTGCGATGATTCGATTTTAGCTACCTTATGATCAAACGTAAATGACAACGTGGGATAAGGTTAGCTCGGGATTGAAGCGGTCACTTCAGCGACCAGTGTTGGAAGTCTTGGGTGACTGGGGAGGATGTTGTACGATTACATAAATAGATTTCATAAATTTTAATCGACTGCAATGTTAACTTTTTCGGTAAATAAACGCCAAATTTTTCCAATACCAAAATGGCTGTTTTTCACCATCACTACCAATATGATTTTTTTTTTATTGTGCTTTATCTGATAAATTTCGTTAGTCGAAGTTGAAGAGGTTCGATTGATATGTGTCAAATATTTTATTAACATTTTAGAAGCAATATCCAAATATGTTAAAATATTTTTTTTCACATTAAATTTGCATTGATTTAACAAGGTCTTTTGTGGTCCTCGTTACTTGTAAATATAAGATTAGAAGATTTTTTTTTTTTTTTTTTACTAATAAACTGATTTATGAAATGACTGTAGTCGGGATCATAAACCTGTAAAATCTACGAGCCTTTCTTTTGCTGCATAGTACGTGCTTCGCCAGGGTTTTGAATTCACATATATTGTTCTTCTAGACTAGCTGCCAACCAAGGCTGAAAAAGTAAGTCTGCCCTGTAATTTAACTCAGTTAGTGGAGGAAGAGATTTTGCGCGCCAACCAATATAACAAAACTCTACTATCTGATTTTTCCTTCCGAACTGCTATTCATTACACACCCACCCATCTCTTTTCTTTTTATAATTGTTAATCTTACGTGTTTATCGTTATCATCTGACAATGTTTCCTTAACAATTTTATTTTTATGATTCTCTCATTTTGTTTACCTGTTTGTTTCTTATTCATGTCATAGTTATTTTCTGTATTTTTTAATTTTATTTAAATTTTATTTCATCTGCCTCTGAAGGAAATAATGTGAAAAACTATTTTTACTGCCTGCTATTAAATTCCAAATTAAAATGGCGCTTAAGAAAAAAATCACATGACTAGTGATCATGAGTTATTTTCATTAGTTATTTACTGATAGTTAAAAATTTAAGGGGAGTGCCAAACTATATTAATGCTAAAGAAATTTTATACAGCAATAAATATTTAAAACAAAACAAAGAAGCCGGGACGAATAAGAAAGATAATCTAGGACAAACCTGTAAATTGGGCACGCAACGTTTAAAAAATAATAATTTAATAATGTCGTTTATCAGGATTTTCTTTACCCAAATCAGAAGGGGGCACTCCGATGACAACATGGAAATACCAGCGGCATTATACATTAGGTCGAGACAGCCTTTCCTCTGTAAGCAAAATAAATGGATACTAAGTCTTAATAATATCAGCTCAATCTCCAGACGGTATCTTTCCTTCGGGATGAGATTTGGGTCATTAACCGGGGCCCGAGGTGTCGCCGAAATGAGAAGTAATGAAGGACCTTGAGAAATATTTCCACAGTATTGCGGGTAGTTTTTTTTTTTTTTTTTTTTGTCTCTTAATACTCTGTTTAACATTTGGAATGCATTTTTTGTAGTTGAAGCAATAGAAATATGGTTCTACAGAAGGATACTGGGGATACCAAGGACCGAACATGTGAGCAACGACGAAGTTTTATAGAGAATGGAAACAAAAAGAAAGCTTATACTTAACACCAGGAAGAGACAGTTGCCATTTCTAGGGCACATAATGTAAAAAGAGTGTTTGGAAAATGTGATACTCACAGGGCAGATTGAGAGCAGAAAGGACAGAGGAAAATAACGCATAACATTCTTAGTGAGCCTCAGTAAATGGATGGCGGAACAGGGCTTAAGAGAAATAACGAAATGACAAAGATTATTAAGAACTAAAAAGAAAAGGAGCGTGTGTTTTTTTTTTTTTTTTTCCTCTGCTGATGTTCGGATTTTTCTTCATTGGTTTGTTAAAGGTTGTGTACACAATTTACATTAGCTCTCATCTTTATTGCCATATTAACGACCTTCTTCATGTGATGTATGTTGGAATTTTGAACCGAACACTTTATTTGATACACGGGGTAGATTGTTCTAATTACACGTGCCATACCTCTTTTGGATATCTCAATTCCAGTTAATTTCTTTTTAGAAAATCAACTGTCAGTCAAAGGATGAGCCCGAAATATGATTTACAGGCTGGAGGCACTAAAATCAAGCATGTGCGGAAGATTAAATATCTGGGAAATATTTTGACAGAGGACGGTAAGTGCGACGCTGAGATCCAAGGACGTATTGGGGTGGCCAAGGATATATTCCAAAAGCTAGGCAGAATATTACAAGACAGGATGCTTTCTTTGGTAACAAAGAAAAGAGTACGTGGCTCCTGGCCATCTTTACGGCAGCGAATGTTGGACGCTTTCCTCAAACCTGAAGAAGAGACTTAAGGAAACGGAGGTGTGGTTATACAGAAGGATACTAAGGATATCATGGACTGTGTGTGTGTGTGTGCAACGATGAGGTTTTGGATAGGATGCAAACAAGGAGGAAGCTTATACTTAACATCAGGAAGAGACAGCTGAGACTGGGACACGTAATGAGAAAGGAGAGCTTGGAGAATCTGATACTCACAGGTCGAATAGAGGGAAAGAAATATAAGGGAAAGCAACGCGCGACATATCTGGTGGGATTAAGCATGTGACTAACAGAACGTAGACTAGGGGAAGTGGCATATATACAAAACTTATTGAGAGCTACAAGCGACAGGGGAGAAGTGGTATTGTTCTACAAGCGATATAAATTTCTGGGACACGTAATGAGAAAGGAGCGCCTGGAGAATCTGATACTTTCTCTTGTCTCTCTTTCCCTCTATTCGATCTGTGAGTATCAGATTCTACAGGCCCTCCTTTCTCATTACGTGTCCCAGTAACTTCAACTGCCTCTGCCTTATGTTAAGTATAAGCTTCCTCCTTGTTTGCATCCTTTCCAAGACCTCATCGTTGTTCTCACGCTTGTTTCGTGATATCTTTAGCATCCCTCTGTACAACCACATCTCCGCTGCCACGAGTCTCTTTTTCATCTTTGAGGAGACCGTCCTAAATTCACTGCCGTATAGGAGGACAAATGTCGCGTAGCAGCTCAGAACTCTTTTCTTTGTCACCAAAGTAATCCTCTTGCCTCGCAGTACTCTGCCAAGCTTTTGGAATGTATCCTTGCCCATCCCAATCTGTCTTCGCATCTCAGCATCGCACCTGCCGTCCTCCGTCAAAACACTTTCCAGCATCTTTGGCATCTCTAGTAGTGACTTCGACTAAACATCAGTTATAAGAAAAGTGAAAGTACAAATGTCAGCAAAAGAAAAGACCTTATATGGGGAAAAATGCAACAATATGTAAAGACAGTGGAAGTGATAATCGCTCTTATGACACTTCTTAGCCTGTTCTCTGATTCACGAAGTTACTTTTAGTATCATTTTATCTTTTAGTCTTATATCCAGCATTGTTCATTACATTTACCTTTGTGATTTTTTTTTTTACTATTGTAGTATCGTATGCAAATTAGATAGACAAGTATAGAGAACAACTGGTGAATATAAGGGCTATGCCTAACAAACCCGGTTGCTATTCAGGACACGGAGAACTGTATTATGACTACTACTACGCAGAGAAATATGCAAAACATAACAACGTTGTTGTTTATTGTAAATTTTAAATAGTTAACTTCACGGTTTCGCTAAATAAAAGAGCTTAAACTTGATGAAAACAAATTTTATCGTTTAAATAATTGTTACTAAGAGAAAAGACCAAAGTATTTTTGATTGCTTTTTTTTACATTTTATATATATATAATCCTTCTTAGCACGTCCGAAATTTTTATTAAAAATCTTGTTTATTTTTTCTTTTTAGTCAGCGAAATGACCATAAAGTCGATGTCTGTCATTTTTGAGAATTTTTTAAACAAATGTTAATTCTCAGTTTGAAATTCTTGTAAAATTCATAACTTTTTAAAAAGTTATTTGAAAAAATTTAGAGAATGTAAAGTTTATTTAATATATTTGGAACCAAACCTTATTTACTTTCTTCGCAGAAAAAATATAGTTTAAGAGAAAGCATGACTTAACAACGGTGACTATTGACAAGCGATAAGTAATCGTTTTATCGACGTAATACAGCTAACTAGATTTAACCTTACGTTTGTTGAAGATGCTTTCTGGAAAAATTAAAAATACTATGAAAAAAATTTAATTTTATGACTGCTTAGAATGAGATAAAAATTTCATAAGAGAGGTACATATAATTTTTATGTATATCTCATAAATTTTGGGGCATTATTTTTATTAATCGTTATTTTATCTCCGTTATTTTATCTCCGTTATTTTTATTATTTTTTATATTACTTCATAATTGAGATAATACAAAAATAAGACCATACAGATTTCTTAAGATAGTTACCTAATAATTGTAGCTACCCTTCTCATGTTTTAAAATGTTGTACATTTTTTAACGTGTTAATTTTTTCCATGTTTTTTATTCTTAATTCTTATATGACAGTTTTGAAAATAAACAGTTTATATCAAATAATCACTTATTTGAAACTAAAAAAAAAAAATTGATGACTCTCGCTATAAAACAGTACAAAATGCATTTTGTATTCATGCTTCTTACTGTCATCCGTACATTTGAAATAAACCGTTTCTATGGACACAAAAAACAATATAAAATTCTTTTTTAAATATTGGTCGTTTACAGATTGTAATAAGTTTTAAAATTTATAATCTGTAAAGATAGATCTACTTACTAACACCATTGCCCAAAAGACTCTTTGAGAATTCATTTTTAAATGTTTAACAGCTTTAATGCAAAATTGTAAAAACATTAGAAAAGACCAAAAAAATTGAAAAAACGATTCTTGTAAAAATTAATTTTTCATCGAAAGAAACTGCCTTCAGACAATATTGTCCTTATTCATAAAAGCAACTAAAAGCTTTTGTAATTAAATAATGTCTTTGTTTTTTGGGGGTTTTGTATGTTACAATTCAGAGCTAATTTTCGGTAACAAGTGGTTCGATTTTTTTTTTTTTTTTTTTTTTTTTTAATGATTTAAATTCTTCAAAGACTTCTGCTTTTAACTAAAATGATCAATAAAATGAATATTTAAAGTTTTTTTATAAAATTAGTTAAGGTGGGGTAACAGATGTAAAAATATTTTCACCATGACTTAAAAAAATCATATTTAAAATAATTTCAGTCTTTTTTTTTAATAATTTTTGAAAATTTCATTAAAATCCGAGATTTTTCAAAAATTATTTTTGCAATATTTTCTAAATTAATGTCTGTCACTGCAAAAAGAATGCACTAAAGTTTGCAATGCTATTTCAGTAGTTCCACTGACCCAGTGAGAAACGAGATTTGTTTAATCAAAAATTAGAATGTTCTAAAAAGGATGAACAAATTTAAAATAATTAAAAAATACTTCGGTCTTTCCTCTTAATAATAACATAAACATTTTGATAACTTTATTTTCATCAATTTTTAGGCCGTTTTTATAATGCTATGCTTTTTTTCTTTTCTTTTTAGCGAAACCGTGGAATTACCTAAAAATGTTAAATATTGTATACATACTGACAATGTCATGGAAGGGTGACATTAACAATGAAGTCTTTTTAAAATGGAAAGAAAAAGATATATAATACGAAAGGGTTTACGTCAAGGACATTTGTTTGTTTAATGGCTTAACTTTCAACCCCTTATGTGTACTTTAATGCCGAAAATTTATTTTCTTGGTAGATTGAATAACTTTTTCTTTTTACAAAAATTTATTACTGGCAATTTTTTTTTTTTTTTTTACAAAAATCTGTTGCTGGTAAATTTATTCATTTTCAAGTATATACTTTCATTTTTTTTTTTTTTTTTTTTTACCCTAGTTTGTGGTTCACTATTTCCTCATAGCTGGAACCAGGGCTGGATTAAGCATTAAGCAAAATAAGCACATGCTTAGGGCATCAATGGAATAGGGCCCCACTGAAATTGTAATGATATGATGTTGTTGTATATGTCTAAAGAAATAAGTCAAACATGATTAACATTTGAATCAACGGGGTGCCATTATGAATGAGTAGACAACTGACCCGCAGTGAATCTTTATTGCCATTCTGATTGGTTAATAAGGGAATGAGCTAAGGGAGGTAATGAGAATTTTATTTACTCCATACATCGCATCAGCTCTCTTGAATAAATTAGTATTACTATTTAACTTAATGGGATTTAATTTTGGGGGACAGGAGTCGACTACCTTCATGTTCGTTTGACATTGTGATATGCTGGTTTGTTGATTACACGACCACTTCTGGTCACAGTTCTGTTAGAATCTGGTTGTGGTTCATTTGACAATGGCTGCTCAGCTGTGATTGGTTCTTTCTTGGTTGATGTTGTCCTGGGTTGGAACTGCTGATCAGCCTCTCTCGGTGGTCGTATTCAGTTCCTTCTATATTTATTTCCAGCTAGTGTTTCCACGTTGCATATTCTCTGTTGATATCATTTATTTGCACTACTCACCAAAACTCCATACTAGCATATTTAACTCGCGGGTGTATGGGATCCCGAAAATCTTTTAAGTGCTTAGGCTCCATGTGGGTCTTAATCCGGACCTGGGTGGGACCCTAACAGATACTATTACCCCTGGATCAGGGTGGATCTGTGAACAACAGCAATCAAGAGTTGGTTCCACGCTCTTCAAAATCTCCTAAACGAAGGTCTTGTTGCTGAAAGATAGCGACGTAAAACAAATTCGACAGACAGAACCCATCGAAGGCAAAATCTCTTGCCTTACACCCTTTTGTATTATAATAACTGACATTTCTGAGACACATAATGAGGAATCATAACTTACAGGACACATCGAAGGCAAAAAGGACAGGGGGAAGCAACGGATCAACTACCTGACCAGCTTGTGTGAATCGTTGGCAAAAAGGATAACATTTACTCAGCTACAATGCTGAAAAGAGTTTTTGAAGAGCCATCAAGGGATACAACACATAAAAGAACGACATTACCGGTGAGAACGTGAAACTTAGACGACCTTACCAGTGAGAACGTGAAACTTAGACGACATTACCAGTGAGAACGTGAAACTTAATTTTTCTTATGCAACCTTAGATTTTATTCAACTCCTGATTTCACTTACCTTCAGCCAAATAGTTTGTGTATACCCCGCAGCTCTCTCCGAACGTTGTCCTTATATAATCATATAATCGACACCTTTACGTTCTTCAGGGTTTATTTGTATGATCTTTTCGATAGTCCTGACCTGGCGTCTCAGCTTCATTCACTTTCCCACCGACAGAATGTAGTTTCTCTGTCGCTTTCCTATAAATATTGGGTTGGTGCATAATTATCAGGCGTTTTTTTAAACAATATTTATTATAAAAAAAGAAACTACAATTCAATATTTTTTCATTTTTATAACCTGAAAATAAGAATATTTTTAATAAAAAGAGTAAAGAAAACAGCAATTTTTATTAAAAAATAACTCGCCTACAAAAACGCTTGATAATTATGCACCAACCCAATACTTTCATGATAATTGCATGGATGTATTCTTCGTTGTGATACTTATGCATTATGAATTTAAGCGCTGTACTAGATTGGCAACAAGGTCTCATCAAAATAAAGTTGAAGTTCTATGCTAACAGTTTCTTTTCTCGAACTTCTTGCTTGTGGAAATCTCTTGTGGATGCATCTTTACCACTCGACTTTGCAGGTTAGACACAAGTCTTCGGTTCCCAATGTCAATTCAAAGCCACCCTCCAGCCACGTTGTGATTGATTTGATCCCGGAGAGTGGTCATCAGATCGTAGAAATCTGAAAGCTCTCCGATGCCCCACCCGCGAGTTCGTCGGGTGAGAATCGGGTTAACAGAAAAAAATAAATATAACCAAGTCGATTAGATTTTGAAAGGACAATTTTTTTTTAATATATAATAGCAAACACACAAAAAATAATTCTTGTTTTCACAAGGTTGAATAATTTCTGTAAGGAGAGATGCGGCATTCGTTTTAACCCATTTTGCTCTGTTCTTAGCGCAACTACTACAGCCTTCGATGTTCCCGTTCTCAGTAGTAGTAATATTAGTAGTAACAGGAGTAGCGATACTTAGATGTTAACGGCGGTATTTCGCTTCTTCGCCCTCAGCTTCAGCAACACACAACGGACGCTGCCTTTTCGATCTCTGGCGTCCGTCCACTCAGTTCAACTGCATTCGAAGGCAGACGAGTCCCTCCAAAACTCCCTGCCTCCTCCGGTTGGCTCGCCTTTTTATTAAGAGAACTGGCCTCACGTGACCCAGACTGCTGACGTTTCTGTCGTTCTAGTGCTAACGTACGAACATTCTACCAAAGTACAATTTCACTCCTCTGAGAATAAACAATTTACTTTTTCATCAATTAGTTTCCAAGATCAACAAAATTGTTTATCACCTCTATTAATTATTCTGCCGCTCTTTGTAAACTACTGATATTCTTGTTTTAAATTCTAGATCAAAATATCCTTGATTTTAACTTTGATTCTCATAGTGTCAAAATCACAAAAATGGCAATTTATTATTGTTCCAGTAATCTTCTGTTAGTAATCTGATATCCTTTGTACACTTACAAAAAGATTGTATTTCGTGTTCTAAATTAAATTTGTGTAACATGTAAATTTCAAAATCTCCACAGGATTTTAACATCTTGGTTATTCGAAAACGCCTCTCTTTCACTTGGTGTTTTCTGTTTTACAGCATATTATTATTATTATTATTATTATTATTATTATTTCAGAGGTTATATCGCCCCTTCCACATGTTTACAGTGTGGTGATTTTTTAATCTGGGGACATGTTCCCTATTTCGGTAATTTATAATTTCTTGTCGTTCATCCAATGACTGATATTAGTAAAACCTCATTAGAAAACGATGCTTTTTTTTTTATTCTCGACCATTTCTACTTCACATTCCGGAAAACACTAATTAGTTTAGCCGCAATCACTTGCCACCTGCATTTTCTCATTTTTATTTTATGTGCATCTCTCTTTAACTTAATCGTTGCAGTACGCTTGTTTTATTTATATATAATATATATATATATATGTGTGTGTGTAGGTAGAAATCAATGTTTCAAACCGGGATTGAAACTCGACCAATTTGTTATCAGTTAGGGATATTACCCCTAAGCTATCGGCGCACGGCAGAGGAAGGGAAATTTTAACGTATTATAAACGTGATGTATACAAATGCTAGTATCCAAGAGCACTCAATTCATAACTGAACACCGATACGTTAACAGGAGGAGCAGCCACTGTTTTTAAAATTACCCTCTCTCTATAGTGCTCAATCGACGAACGAGAGCACACACACACACATATATATATATATATATATATTCAATAACTTTTATCTACTTTTTATTTAAAAAAATTGCTCGTTGCGAGTTAAATGTTGCCGTGTGTTTTCTTCAAAAAGCAAGACTAAAACTGTTTTATGTAGTATGTGATTTATGCATAAAATACTACATAATCTAAATCGAATTTAATGTCAGTATTGATTGATGGATTTGCTTTTTACGGTTTATCAGCCTTTTGCTTATATTTAAAGCCATAAAATAATTTTGGATTGTAAAAATTATTTTGGAGATAAAATGATTTTGATATATCTTGTAATTTAACCCATAGCCGGGGAGAAGTGCTGGATTGATAACTTTCTCAAGGGCATTTGCACGTAAGTGAATAAAATAAACCCATTTGTTTGGACCACCTGTTTACATGTCTCCATAGATTGGAAATCTGCTCTTCATTTTTCAGATGCCAGGAATTTTCCATTACACTCTCCGCACATCCAGACTTACAACACTTTGTATTCATAAGCGGTCACCCATTTATAAGCTGACCAGATTCGACGTTGTTAAATGTCGCTGATTGGACGAGAACCGTTGTTTCAATGTGATATCGCTGAATGGCTTTAATGTCAATAAGGAACCCTTGTTCTTAGATTCTGAATGGCGACTTCCATATGTACTGAGCTCAACTAAGTTTAATCGAAGTAGATTTTGATCTTTTTGCCACACCAGAGCATTAGTGAAACCGGTTACATTTTAGAGTTAGTTTGAAAGGTGATATCCTAGCCATGAAGTGTAAATTGGGGCCTCAAATGATGCCTGTGTCGCCACAGACATGTAAACAGGTGGTCCAATCAGCTGCACTTAAGATGTGCTCACCTGCTACAATCGCATGGCAAAAATATATATTAGCTCCCCATTCGAGAGGGAATAGATTAATGGTCTCTCGTGTCATTATGAGAAGATCCACGTTCGGAGCAAGTCATCCACTCGCTGATATTACTTTAAAGTTGTATAAACAAAAATATATGTATAAGAAATTTAGTCTCGTGTTATTAGTCTTTCCGTTTTTTTATTTAATTACGAGCCAAATATTTTACTAATTATTAATTATGATTAATAAAAATTCTCAACGTTGTTTTAAGCATTTAAATTAATTTGTAATATTTTTATTAATTATAATGAAAATAAACTCAACAGATACACACTTTTTGATTCAATTTCTTTTTAAAAAATCATTTCACCCCCAATCAAGGCAGTAAAGCCACTGAGGCACAAGGGGTTACCGAGTGAAAGAATAAGAAAAGAAAATGAAACATGAATAAGCGAAGGCATTAGAGTAATCGAGATGACAATAGGTAACGATTGACATTGTATTTAAATTTTTGAAGATCAAAATTGGCTGGATAGCATGAAGCCGGAAGTGCGTTCCACAAGCAAGAAGTTCGTGAAAAGAAACTGCATAGGACTTACGGTTATATCAAGCTAATTGAAATGTAAATTGGTGAAACCTTGTTGCCAATGGAACACAGCACTTAAATTCATAGAGCGTAGGTATCATAGCGGAAAGTTTATGAGAACAATTATCATGAAACTTTATATAAAAACACAGGAAAGTTACATTACACCGTTGAGAAATTGACTGAAGTCGAGACATCAGGACCACCGAAAAGATCATAGAAATAAACGCTGAAGAACTGAGTATAGATGATATTTTAGGAAGTCACAGAAATCACGGCAGTGTGAAAATAACTGAAGCCGAGAAGCCGGGACATGACCAATAATATTACTGATTCATCTGTAAATATATAGCAGGAGCACCGGACCATATGTGGTAGCAATAGTCTTTGCATAGACAAATGCCAGACTTATGAATATCGAAGATAGATTCTACAGAGAGAAAAAAAAAACTTGTCTAGCACGACACAGTGAACCAACTTTCGTAGCAGCAAACCTAGAATTGAATGGATTCAATATAATCATTCCATTTAATGTTAGCCCGAGAAGGCGCAAGGAGTCACTCTCCTGGAGGTTAACATCAGCCATGCTGGTGGGAGGGTGAATGGTGTCACTCAGATGATTAACAGAAGTTTCGTTTTACATTTTTCAATTAAATTCAGTTAAATTCGTCAAAATCCTACCTCTTTAATCCGACTCTGTGAACCAGCACATTTTTTTAATCAACCGCCATTAGTTCATTAGGCGGCAACGAAGGTATCTCAACACATTTTTTTTTACAAATTTCCGCAGCAGACAACAGCAGCAGAGTGTTTTGGTTATACGGTCTTGCTCATTTCTTATAGAAAAGCTGCATATTTACCTATTCAGGTTAATAAGGATACATATGTTTTTGATTTGGGGTTCTTTTTTTCTTTTTTTTTTTCTTTTTTTTTTTTTAAGTCCTTGTGTTGCATGAAACAGTAAATGACTCGTTTGGAAGCGTTAATGATTGTTTTATTTCTTTTTTTCAGCTTTATTCTACATCTGACAACGAAGTAATATATACGTCGAATGAGCTGGTAAGACGGCTGTTTACATAAGGTATTTAGTGGTGATGTTTGTCATCTGGTATTTTCTGTGAGTCGGCAGTAGCCTTGTTCCAACGGCGCCGGATAAAAAAAAGTCGGACTTTATATATACAGTATTCAGCAATTTTCATTATTAATAACTCAAAAGTCACTTATTTAAATAAGTCTGTAGGATTTTAAGAAAACCTAATCAAATAGATTTTTTTTTTTTTTTATTTAGATAATTACGCTAAGTTTTTTGGGATCCACTCAAATAATTTGTAACGTCAAATGTCAGACAATCTCAATGCTTACAGGGAATGCTGAATGGAATAAGGGCCTAAGTAATGTTGCCGGGCTTAAAGCGTATAAAAGTTTTCATTTTTTAAGTATTTATTTTATGTTCACCTCCAAAAAAAAAAAAAAATTAGATTTTTTGCATTTTGTGTTTTTTTTTTTTTGTTTTTTTTTCACGATGTTTCGGCTGTTGTACGCTCCGTCCCTTTTCAGGAGATAGCTGTAATTTCGAACGGAATCCTTTATTTTAGCGTACAACGGCCAAAACATCATGAATATGGCAATAAAGATGAAAACAAAGGTTCCTATTGATGTAAATAAACGACTACTCAAGTTTTGTAGTCAGTTAGTTTTCCTTTGCCTATCTGCTTTCTAATCAAGGCTAAAGAGCTCAATGTTTTTCTTTGTTTGTTTTTTGCGTATAAGTGAATATAAAGCATTCGATTCGAAATCGAAAACAGCTCTCGATTTCTCATTCCGAACCGCTATTTAACACACACTAATCTCGTTATGATTGGCGCACACCTTATGAAGCTAGAATTCCACTGGGTAACACATAGTTTGAATGTAAACAAGAAGGGAGAAATCAGGATAAAATATGTGAACAGAATATTTATTCCGTTATGCTTGAAAGGGTTTCAAAATTTACACAGCAAACGGCATTGTCATTAAAACTGGATTTTCCCAGTTAACAATGTATAAATACGTCACCGTTACAGGAGGGGGAGAAAGGCAGAGACGTTATTCTTTCAGGCACAACGTTTACTAGCTTCCATAAACTCGAAAACTTTCTTTCTTTTTTTCTTCATATTGAATGCCCAAAACACTTTACTCAAGTTCTGCTTTTTATTTCTGTGAGTTTATGATAACAAACACTCGAACAGGAACAAAGATCACTTGTTCCAATACGTGTGACACCTTCATATACATCGACACATCCGGCTAAAATTTTATTGAGTGTCAGCGGCTCGCGAAGCAAAAGCTTCGTGTGAAATGCTTTCACTTGTTGACAAATCCGACTAAAATCAGTTCGAGAAATGTTGTCTACAATTTCATCGCTATGAAGTTTAACAGCATCAGTCGGAATTGGATATTATTGTGGATATTTTGTATATGGACTTCGAAAGTCGGGAATGCTATAAATCTACCTACATGTTTCCAGAACAATACAGTCCTTACGGTCAAATCAGGAACGCAATGCAAATTACCTGCGGGGTCATACGACTTTACTTTGGTACAGATTAATGGTGTCCTTCATCTCCCCAGTGATGTGAGTGCTTCCAGATTTTCGAAAATCAGAGCTGAGAAGATTTTGGTGTCACGAAACGCCCGAATTAAAGCTGACGGTTATGGCTACCCCGGTGGACAAGGAGCGGGACAAGGAACGCCTGATGGTTCTGGAGGTAAGTAAAATTTTTATTTATATATATATATAAGTGCAATAAGCTATTAAAAAGAGAATAATAACTTCATTTTTTTTATTTAGCTTACTGGAATAATTTAAAGTGTGCACACTCGATTTAATATAAATACAGTGTAACCCGGATATAAGAGAGATTTTCTCTGGTCCCAAATTAGTCTGTGTTAATATAAACAAAATAGACCAAACCCGTATATAAGAGAAACCCGGATATAAGAGACTTCTTCTCCGGTCCCGACAACTCTCTTATATCCGGGTTACATTGTATTCACTTAAAGCTAAGCCGGGAACAAAATAAAAAATAGCAGCAAATCAATTGAATATTGACCTCAACACCATAACAAAATGCACTCGTCCGGCATTGCTTTATACTCGGTATATTACTTGAAACTGTGAAGATAATTTGAATTTTATCAGAATGATTGATTTTTTTTGATTTTTTTTTTGATTTTTTTTTTTTATTTTTTTTTATTTGGCTTAACCAGGTTATTTAAAGGCAGAAAATATTTTTTGGGTTGTAATTTTTTATTGGGGGGGGGATAATAATTTACGAATACAAGTCCTATTTATTCTATAGCTGAAAGGGAGAAGAGGTGGATTCATATTTTCCCCAAAGGTACTTATGTGTAAGGGAATGTAACGATCCCAACTGGAATTCTACCTCTACTTGAATTTCAAATCCTGATCCATTAAACGATCCACACATCCAAGTTTACAGCATCTCATATGTTCAAGTGGTCACCTATTTAGATATTTGCAAAACTCGAAATTGCTTAATTTCGGTGCTCGCACGAGAACCTGTCGTTTTCTAGGATTAAGCATTGCTCAGTATTATTATTTTCGCTATTACTCATTAGTATGCTAGAAATATTATTATTATTAGTAGTATTTCATTGAAATTTAGATGGTGTCAACTATTAATTTTTTTTTCTCGTAGTTTTTTTCGAGTAAAGTCGTCTTAACCTCTATTTTTTTTTTTAAACCCAATTGATAGCGTCAAGTTAATTGATCAATAAGTGGTTGATACCGCCCATTCCGGAAAAATTTAAAGATTTATACGTATGAATTGAAAGAAGAATCAAAGGTTGCTTATTTTCGTCGCAACACGCAAATCGTTATTGTACGATTTTCTTAATATGTGGTCATTGTAACGGGAATCGTCGATTGGAGTTTAATTCTAACCTATTCAGTTGCTTTTATTTCGCAAAAATGAAGTTGGGGACAGAAAACCTGAATTAATTATTTTTCCTTACATCTATGAGTTAAATAGCTGAGCAGATTGGACAGTCTTCAAGAAGGAAGACTAAATTCCAAACCGTTGATAAGTCAACGGAAAACGACAACACTATCGTTTACAAGATGACATGACAATTTAGATAATAAAGAAGGGATCTATCAAGAATCATGCTTTCTATACGCCGTGAAGGTGAACCATGCTCCTATACGTCGTGAAGAGGCATAACATTAAAAATAAGGTAAACGGTGCGAAATAGAAATAGACATCTTAATTAGGAACAGCCTCACCCCAACAAAAAACATAAACGTTTACGTTTTAGTTGACTTTAGAAATAAAACTCATAATGACTATAATAAAACTATTCTTAACATTCCAAAGTAATTATGGAGACAACATGCCTCCAGAAGTTCCCCGAAAACAAATAAAATATTTTAAGAATTTTACAAGAAAAATTAATCTCTCTTGAGGTATTCGTCTGATAAACAAACTTGTCCATACCTGTTTTATACACACACACACACACACATGTATGCATGTAATGTTCTTCTGCCGAAATTGGCTGTTCCTCATATGAGGTGATTTTCGATTTTACTGTTTATATATATATATATATATATATATATATATATATATATATATATATATGTGTGTGTTCTTTTTATAAGAACAAATATTTAAGTAAATGCTCTGTTTATAATGAACAGTATTAAACTAATTTACCGGCCTGAATGTCAGAAATTTTCAATGAAAATATTCGTCTTCCGACAGGAATCGAACCTGTATCATATACGGAACCGTCATATAGCCCGACGTGTCTTACCCGTTTCGGCCACAGAGGAGCGTTCGGTTAGCCAGGTCGATTTTACTGTCTTTAAACTACAATCTTCCATGATTTTATATATATATATATATATATATATATATATATATATATATACACACGTTAGACCAGTTTTTCTCAACCTTTTTATCAATGGTACACCTCAGAGAAAATGAAAATATTACGGCAATCTTAGCAAAATTTTAAGGGTTATAAATTTAAATGGAAGGAAACATTTCAAAAGTTTAATTTAAAAAAAGATACTTCAAAAAACGAATATTAACAAAGTATTTAAAATAACATAATCGACGGATAGTGAAAAGAATTATTTGAAAAAAATAGTTTAATATTCATTTATTCAAACACTAACGTTGTAACATTACTACTTCGATATACACACACATTGTGACGGATGTGCAATTTGATTGGCCCTGATCTGGCATCTCGTCTATTGTCGCTCTCTCACAGACGTGCCGTCGCCTCCCTTTGTCTTTTCTACAAATACTTTCACGATAACTGCTCTGACGAGCTACTTTCGTTAGTTCATAGACTGAATGAATTTAAGCGTGCTACTAAGCTGGCATCACGGTCCCACAATTTCAATGCCGTGATGGTTAGATGTGGCCGTCTCTTCTACTCCAATAGCTTCATGCCTCGTATCTCCCGTCTGTGGAATTCCCTTTCTATTACTTGTTTCCCTGGTAGCTATAATCTCCAACTGCAATGACAATCGACATCTCCAGATGCCCTGACCTATTACGCGTTCTTTTCATCCTTTCCTCCATCACGTCTCTTTACTCTCGCTCACACTCTGTAACCCCCTGCTTGCTAGTGGCATCCCGCTTTGTTTGCGGTGAAATGCTTAAAAAAAATTATGCGATAACAATAATTAGCAGCACCCCTACGAGGATCGTACGGTACACTAGTTTACTGATGTATGGCTGTTGAGAAACATTGCTTTAGAGATTCATTGGAATTTACTTAACGCTAAATACTTCTTTTCTCTCTGCCCGTCAATAAAATTCAACTTTAAAATTTAAATCTTTAATGTTCCAAAAGGAATTACATCGTAGAACATCTGGATACGTGATGATGTAATAAAATTGATGTATAAAGTATAAATCTAAGGAAATAAATGAGATATAAGCGTCTTCCTTATCATACCTTTTTTTCTATTTGCATGATAAATCTAAATTTGTCTCATGTAGATATTTTAAAACGATTTCTCTTTTAATTTATAATAATTTCATTTAGATTTGAACTTAGAAATGGTTTCATATAAGTAATGATTTCAGAATATGTCAATATTTTCTATTAGTTCTACCTAGCTAAAATGTTTGACGGCAGCATTAACTAATGCAAAGACTGAATGCTTGTAATCAAGTATGTGTATTTGCTAATTTATCGAGCTAATGCGTGTCGTAGATGCTCCAGTACGTTCTCACTTACTCAACCACTACAGAGCACAAGTAATATATATATATATATATATATATATATATATATATATATATATATATATATATATATATATATATTCATCAAGTCTAGAGAAATCCTCAACAGAATACTGAAAGAGCTGAACGTCGGTTTCGTCCCATTATTTGTACGCATCATATTGGGTACCGAGAATCGGACGATACGATGCAAACACCATACATAATGGACCAACAGGTCAGGTTACAAACCAAACTCTGCATAGCGCAGCTATAATAATATCTATGCTTGTATATCCTTGCTTGAATCGGCCTCTAATACCCTGGATGAAGCGGATACGGGAGAAAGATGTGAATCGAAGGGGCGTGTGTATATATATATATATATATATTATATATATATATATATATATATATATATATATATATATATATATATATATATATATATATATATATATATATATATATATATATATATTATATATATATTATATATATTATTATATATATATATATATATATATATATATATATATATATATATATATATATATATATTATATATATATATATATATATATATATATATATATTATATATATATATATATATATATTATATTATATATATATATATATTATATATATATTATATATATATATATATATGTGTCCCTTTCATAAATAACTTAACAGGACTAACATTTTGACTCATGGAATTAACGTTTATTTTGCTTGTTTTTTTTTTTTTTTTTTTTTTTTTCAACTATAAGGTATTGAATTCTTGAGCAATCTACCGTTCGATCTCGTCTATTTCATTGCGATACTCCGACAAATTTTTTCCCGTATATGTGCACTAATATCTGTAATCTTTATTGTTCTATGTATTTCAGAAACGATTTATATAATTTAAAAGTCGCATATCAAATCTTCGTTTGTACTGACAACATTTGTCAATGCTGAAGATAATTACGAATCCAGAAAATGAAAAAATCTCCACTTCATTAAATTGGATCCCGTGGTAATAAAAATTGGAATATCATTCAAAAATATATTTAAAGTCTCTCGTTTGATACTTTAATTATATTAAGAATGATTGTATGATAAAACTAGTTAATAATATTATATTCGTAATCAACTTTGGCGAATTTCTTTTTTCATTTATTAGTGTTTAAACATTTTTTTCATCATCTATTTTTCCATTCTGATTTCTATTCCATTTACTATATTATTATTTTTTCTTTTGTCGCTATATTCTTTGCAGGGATGTTGGAATTATTTTAATTTTTACCTTTTCATTTTTTTTTTTTTTTTGGTTCGTTCCTTTCTGTCCTAACCAGTTTCCTTTCTTTATTTCTATCATTTATACACAGTCTATCTTGACAGGTTTTTTTTTCTGTTATCTCAGAATGAAAGTTATTTACTGATATTTTAACTATTCTTTTATTAGTTGATAATATTTAATGTGCATATGTTGCGAAAGTCAAAGGTCATCACCACTGGCTTGACACGACGCTCCCTAATGCAGTCTTATCTCCATCTGAAAACCTGGCGTGTTTTTTTTTTTTTTTGTTTTGTCTTTAATTTAACGAATATCTCTCTCATATGCACAAAAATATACATAGATATTTAAATCTCTCTCTCTCTCAAAATCACACACACTCAAAAGTTATTTAACCAATTCTGAGAGGCACATTCTCTCATATACGCACCCCCTCACATACATATACACACACTCACATATATGTATGTATGTATGTGTGCTTACATATAGAATCATGTACGCGAAATGACACTGAATATTTATCGGCCTAACCCACTCGACACTTCAGAACTATTGTTACTAAAACAATGGGTTTTTTTTTAAAGTAGGTCGAGACGAGGACTTTTCAGCACCCCCTCATATGCAGACCCAGACAATTATATATTCTTAAAACTTCGTCCAACGCAACGCTAAATAAGGTACACGAACATCAGACTTCTGAGAAATTGACACTCGTGACTAAAACATCCAGCAAAACCGCATTCAGCACTCAATTTACTTTTCATTATCTGGTATTTTCGCTTTTTAACGATTAGACATAAATAAGAAGCTTGTGATATCAAACCTATTCTCTTTCCATGTGTAGAAATTAAAATCTTTATTGAGAAATTGTACTGTGAAAAAACTAACAGAAATCAAAACTGATAGAACCACATTTAAATCAAAAATATAGAAATAATATTTTTTAATCATTTTCCCTCAATTATTCGAACTATTGTCCTCATCTTTTTCGCCATATTTTATCACAACATTTCGGCCGTTGTACGCTCCGGCCTTCTTCAGGTGGTTGCAATGTTGAACTGAACCATTTATTTCACTCACTGTGGTAGACTGTTCTAGTTCCACATGCCATGTCTAATGGATGTCAGTTATCAGATATGACATGTTAATTCCCCTCTCCAAGTTCTCCCCTACCTTAACCGGGTATTGAACTCACACTCTTTGGATCCTGTCACTGGATCTAACTTACACCTTTATCCACTGTGTCATGTGTCCTTGAGGATATCTGCGTATGAATTTCTGGGTATTATAAACCTAATGTCATCAGCAACCATTTTTTACCAGTGTTTATATTGGAAACACCTGAAGAAGGCCAGACAGTACAACGGCGAAAACGTAATAAATATGGCGACAAATATGAGGACAATAGCCCGAATAATGTAAATAGTATATATAATACCTCATCTCAGATACTGATTTTCCCTCAAGCAAGGCGTTAATGCTGTTAGTACGCAGGCGGTTACATAGTGAAAAGAGAAGACTGAGAATAGGAAATATTAAAGATAAGTTTAAAAAAAATGAACGGGATTCAAGAAAACAGCAGATGGTGATTGATGTTGAATTTAATTTTTTCAAGATTGTAGTTATCAGGGAAGCAAGAAAACAAGAAAGAATCCTACAGATGGGAATTGCGAGAAAAAAAGCTTTTGAAGTAGAATGGCGTTTGCATTGAGCTACTTCAGTATTAAAAGGATGGGATCTAGATGCCAACCTAGTAGTACGCTTAAGTTCATGTATTCACTTCACTGGGGGAAACAATCTCCTTAAAGCAGTTGCCCTGAAAATATTTGCACAAAAGACAAAGGGAAGCCACGTAACGTCGGTGCGAAAGTGACTGTAGTCGGGATGCCTGGTCAGGATTGATTACATTACAGATCCTTTTTTTGATTTTGTAAAGAATCACTAGATGTACAACAGGAGCACCAGACCATATATGGCAAGAGCATTCTCCGCGTGGATGGATAGTAAATTTGTAAACTTGCAAGATGAATTCTGTCGGGAAATTTTTTCAGGCACAAAAGTGACCCAATTTCCCTTGCAGCAGATGTAGCTATTTATCCTATGTAGTCGCTCCATTTCAAGTCAGGGGAAAAGTGAAGCCAAGAATGCGTAGTGCGTTGCTGTTGAAGTCTAGCAGCAGCCATGCTGGCAGCAGGCAGAAAAGTTAATAAATAGAAATAAAAACTTTGTAATTACATATATATAAAATATATGGTCCACGACTAAACCGGTAACACCACTTCAGTTTTTGTGAGTGGGTCGGTTTGTTATCAACCTTTTAGCTTGAAAAATAAAACCTATCAAAGAGCTGAAGAACACTTGACTTGATAGCTAACTCTATGGAATGACCCAATAAAGTCACTGTGGAGAACGCAAAGGGAAATTACTCCACTATCATTTTCCCAATATAAATGGCTCTTAACAATAGGAGAGATTGCAAAAAGACAGTTCTCTAAGAGCTAGAAGAGAAGTTGTGGAGAGCCATTATCGCCATCATACTGGTTGGATAGGACACTAAGGATGTTTTATTTATCGTACTATGGACTGAATTTATACTGACACTCAAGATGCTTTTTGATTTGCTTGACATAACTTTTAATTTTAATTTTTTAAAGCGATCATAATTTTTAATAACTGCATTTCATTCTGAAATTGTGTAATTCATTCTGAGGAATTGATATAAGTTATCATTACCCAAGAGTGTTCCCATTTACAGGGGACACAGCACAGATAAAAAAATAAAATTGACAGCAATCCGTTGAGTGAAGCAGATAAGAGAGATCTGAACTTGCTATATATGTAAAGTCGTTGTCGTGGTTACAGAGAAGCAATTGTGATAATATGTCTATATTTATGAGAAGAGCTATTGTAATTATTTACACTATTTACATTGTTCGGACTTTTGCCATTTTGCGCAAATGATAAAAGCTTTGGTTGGAACCAGTGACTTGACCCAAAGAGTTGCGAGTTCAATACCTGGCCACTGCATCGATGAACAAAAACTTGGAAAGTTGAGTTAAAGGGCGATAACTGAGACATCCGGAAGTGGTAGGGCACGTGGATCTAGAACAATCTACACAATCTAATCGGTAGACGAGATAAAGGGTTCGGTTCGAAATTCCAATCATCTGAAGGAGGCCGGAGCGTACAACGACCGAAACGGCGTGAATATTGCAACAAAGATGAGGGCAACAGTACGAAACAGTTCGAGAGGAGAAAATATTAGAATAGAAATTACGGTTTCCTCAAGTAATTTTAATGCTAAAATGATTAGATCGTGTTACCAGTTTAATAATACGTTTAAATTAATGAAATCAAAATACCAAATTGGAGGGCTCATCCGAACAATTACCAGAGTAAACCGTTATAAAAAAAAAAAAAGGCACAGTGTAGCTACGTTACGTCACTAGGAAAGTGACCCAGGCCGTGTGGTCAGGTCAGCACAGATAAAATTGCTGATTCCTCTTAGCATCTTAGGGGATTTTTTTTTTGTTATACGATGTGTGGTGAGGCACGATTTTACAAAAGATGTAACTCAAAGCATACCATAAAATTTGTTTCCGTAATCATGCATTCGGTTTAGCTGCCAAGGCATCTAAGTTCGTTGGAACTCCATTCTACAATTATATATCGTGTGGTCATGTGTGACGTCATGAGATGCGGTGCGATTTTCGCTTCTAGCGTCTTATATGCACGTGTTTATCGTTGCTTAGAAATCATCTATGTAAACAATGACAGACTATCATCACTGTCTTGTCCGTATATTGCTTAATATGCTGTAATTGACATCTTTAATAATGGCTTATGTAAGCCGAAAGCTTAGATTGTATTAAAAAAAAATATGGATCAATATTGTGAATTTGTTTCTTCGTTCAACGATAATGTTATTAAACTTATCAGACTTATAAAAAAAAATTACCTTAAATAGACACTTGTCTATATTATTTAATGAAACGTGTATATATATATATATATATATATATATATATATATATATAATGCGAATGTCAGTGTGTCAAACTTTATCAATGTTACTTCTAGAGGCCGTATCCCAACATATCGGATTTTTAGAATCAGGCTGACTCCGTGAGCAAATTAAAAACATTCCGGGCCAGATTCAGATCAACAATCCTGACATTTTGGATTGCCAAGTTTTCACTATGACGATTATTTCTCAATATACATAGAAGAGGCATTAGGCCAGTGACAGCAATATTCTATGCTAAATGCCGGTTTTGGTAATTGTTTTACTGGTTTCCGAGCATGAGTTCAAACGTCATACTTTCCGATTTTTCAGCGTTTCAAATTGTAGCTGCTATGCATTTACTGTCTAGTAGCCTTATATTGTACAGGTTCTTATGTAATTATTGTCTAAGTTCCTAGGATGAGGAGTTAACATTTTTTGACACTATTTATAATTGATTGTCCCTTATCTCTGTTGTTGTTGCCACTACGTTTCGGCCACTGTGTCCAGGGCCTTTCTCGGGTGTATATCGATCTGGGTAACCTAAGGGGAACTCGGGTTAAAGCGGATGAAAACGTTTGTTCGTGAATTTGGTGACAGTGATCGTGAGTTCAATCCCTGAGCAGGACAGTGTGGAAACGGGCGAGTAATAAATGACAAATTCTAAAAAAAAAAACAAAAAAAACTGGGCCATATATCCTTAGACATGCGCAGTGGAGCGAGAAGAATTTAATCCTCCCTCCCGTATATCAAATAAAGGGTTCAGTTCAGAATTCCCTGAAAGTTTGCCAAATTGATATACGCCCGAGGAATTCCGGAGGGGACATCGACTGATGTTTAAAACGTAATTTTAACAGCAACAACAGAGATTAGGGAAATAGTCGGAATTTAAATAGTGTCAATAAGGATCTATGTATTTTAATCTTTATTGGGACCGGGATGTTTTGTACTGATGTTTAAAAACGAGAACATTCAGGCCATATAGTGATTTTTCCAAGCGTAACTTAGATATGGCACAAGGCTGAAGTTAGGGGCACCCAGTGAGGATCGAACTCACTACTCAGTCGTAATTGTTCTAGCGAGCCAAGCTTGCTAACCATTACACCGCCTCGAGGTGCCATATTCATCATTGCTAAAACTTGAGAAACTAAATACTCTAATCAACGAAGGAAATCACTCGGCTTTGAATTAGTATTTATACGAGCCAGTCAGAAGCAAGATCCGCTTCCAACGAGGACATGACATCATATCTCGCGAGCCAATCAAAAATTTCCTAACGGAATTCATTGTTCAACATGATACATATATAATCTTATTGAACAAAGGAAGCATGGTAAGTCGCTCGATTACAGATGTCTGTCATCGAAAAACACCACATTGAAAAGAATGCGTAGCCTCCCACCCTGACATACAGTCAGGAGTAGATACGCATAGATAATTCATGTCATTCGTTTCAGCGCTCCAGCAACATTTTTCACGGATGAGTACTAGCCTACGAATCCATACACATTTATACATGTCCTGACCCACTTTTGTGCAAATCTTGTATATACATACACTCTTTAATCTCTTTCTCACATATAAAGAACTTAATATTTGAACACTAGAATTAAAATTCACGTATCTTCTTTTGTAATAATTGATTTATTTATTTTGTTGAGGGAGGGTTATTTTTCGACTTATCAACCTTTTACCGAGTATTAAAATCCAGACAATATTTTTTAGATTGTAACAATTTTTTTTGGAGATAACGATTTACTGATACAAGTCCTACTAAATAATCTACAGCAGTCATATCTTCTTTCCCGAGGTTATTTGCGCGTAAGTGTATATAACGAATTCGACTAGAATGTGAAGTCGACTCTCTGCTTTCCAATTCCGAGCCGTTATCTATTACACTAACCACCCATCCAAGATTACAGCACTTGGTATTCCTAAGTGGTCACAAATCTAGATACTGATCAGGCTCGACGTTGCTTAACCGTGCGAGAACCGATGTTTCAAGGTGATATGGCGGTAAGCCTTTGTCTTTTTGTAAATACAGTAAGCTATATAAAACTTATTTTAGTCAATTAAACTCTATTTTGTCGATTCGCATCTTAGGGGATTTTTTTCAGTTAATCTTTTAATCTTTTTCTGTATGTAGAGACACAATTTTACAAATGAGTTGACCCAAAGGAGACCACAAAATTTAATACCGTAATGATTCATTCGATTTTGCTGTTAAGGCATTTAACTCTGTTGGAATTTCTTTCTACAATTATCTATAGAAGTAAAAGCCATATGTGAGTGTGTCAAATTTTTCAACTTTATTCCTAGAGGCCGTAGCCCATCATACCATACCATTTTTGGAGCCAGGCCGAGTCTGTGAGCAAATTAAAAACATTCTGGGCTGGATCCAGACCAGCAATTCGGAAATTCTGGATTCGCAAGATTTCCTTACTACGATTGTTTTCAGCGATTTTTTTATGTGAATTTTTGCAACAAATTTTTTTGTACGATAACAATTTTTATAACTTGGTAATAAATTTGGGAATAATTGAAATTAATTGCAAAATCCAGCAAACGTCCCCCATTTAAATAAAAAAAATTATTTGTACGGAAAGTAAGGACCTACGTACATCAAATTTTCTTTAAATTAAGTGGCGGCAGAAGAATAATCATTGTACTTTTAAAAGGTAAGTTTAAATATTAATGCAATACTTAGTTGCAGCGATCAATTTTGAGTTCTGTAGTTTATTATTGCCTATCTGTTATAGTGGAACACACCTCTTCTATAGTTAATAGACTCTCCCACCTATAATAAGTAGGAGTAGTAAGAGTAACGAGTGAGTCGGTGAGTCAGTCGACGTCGGACGACGGTTAGTCGAATACTAAAGTATCAGCGACCACAACTAGATTACTCTGAGTTATACCTATTATATCAAGTTCCTAACGTTTCGTACGTCGAACATATTTTAGGACCGACTTAGTACAAATACAAGCCTCCACTGTGAAATCACTCCACAACGCTATCACAGATGGCAGCTGTATGTGTTCGCTAAAAGAAGACCAGATTGCAATCAAGAGCCAAGGCTGCAGCGACGAAAACAAAGTCCAGATCAAAATGGCAGCCAAGAGAGCAACCAGACTTGAGAATATACAAAGTCTTAGGGACTACTGAACAAGCCGAAGACCATTTGCAGTAGCTAGCTTAAATGGCGCCCGATAGGGAGGTTTTTAAGATAGTAGGTAAATATTTCTCTGTAACCATATTTGTTTTCCATCTAATGTCCTTTGTTCTCTCTCAAGGGAAACAAGTAACCGCAAGTTTCTTTAAATTTCCAGTAATCTTTTACAAGCTCTCAATGCTGCATAGCATGTTATAGCATCGTTGAATTGACTAATTTTAAGAAAAAGAGAAAATTATCAATTCTTGTGCATCCATGTACCATGTCTCCTCAGGACACTGACGATCAAAGCTCTCAATAATTCTCTGTAGATAATTTGTATGTCAGGATCTTCCTCTTGCAAACAACCATGCATTCTTTACTCTAGCACTTGCTGTTTAGTCCTTTCTTCTTGCTTTCTTTCATTGCTTTCTGTACGAGTTCTTTTTAGTTGGTAAATCTGGTTGCTGATCGCGAAAAGGACCTCCAATCTGTGGTTGACTGGGACAGGAAATGGCTTGTAAACTTTGATGTCTCCTTTACCCACCACAAGGAAATCTCTCTCTCCTCCCTTTATCCACCACAGAGAACCTCGTTACGCTTGCTTGGTCTCACGCTGTCCACTGGCATGAGGTGGAATTAATACATTGAATCAATAGCTTCATCTACTGCAAGGAATGTTTTTTTCTTGTCTGGGTCCATCCTTGCATGTAATATTGTTGTCATATATGGACCGGTGCTCTCGCTGTACGTCTTGAGGTCCGACAAAATCCTGAAACGAATATGCAATGCGATAGGTCCTGACCTGGCATCTAGTCTACAATCTCTTTCCCACAGATGTGCCGTGGCTTCTCTCTCTCTCTCTCCTACAAGTATTTTCACGGCAACTGTTCCGAGGAAATACTTTCGCTGGTTTAATGAATTTAAGCTAGCTACCCGGCTGGCATTTCGATCCCACCCTTTCACTGTCAAAACGGTTAAATGTAACCGTCTCTTCTACTCAAGCAGCTTCTTTCCTTGCACTTCCCGTCTGTGGGATTCCCTTCCCCTTACTTGCTTCCCTGATGACTATAATCTTCAAATATTCAAGTGTAATCGACATCTGACACCTTGTTCTTGTTCCCCGACCTTTTCTTTATCCTCTCCCCAAACACGCCTCTTTACTCTTGTTCTCAAGACTCTGTAGCCCCTTACGTGCTAGTGGCACGCCCGCTTTGATTGGGGTGAATTGCTTAAAAGAAAAAGACTGTATCATTTGCTTACCTTTATATGTTTAAGATTGTGGCTACGAATAATGAATTCTGGTAGGATTCTCAGAATGGCCCCCTATATATGTTGAATAAGTCCAGTGAGAAGACGTATCCTTGTCTTTCACCCCTTTCTATTTTTGTATATTTACCTTCGTTTTCCTTCTATCTACAGGCGATTTAGTTTCTTGATTATTCTAATATCTTTCCCAAATATGTCAAAGTTACCTAGCGATTCCAACAATTCTTTGTGGGGAACTCTATGCTTTCAGCAATGAAATTGACAATTACTGAATACAAATGTCTATAAAGACATCAATTGCGATTTTTCATGGGGGGATTAATTCGATCAGATACTCTGTAGTAATAGCTAAGCTAATCGACACCGCAAAACAATGTAATGAAAGATGTCACAAAAAGTGTCCTAGTATACGCTACTATATATCTATGCTAATTTAGAAATAACTCACCGGGTTCGAACTCGCCATGCCATGTGCAAATATTCGAATTCTCAGGAGTCATTTCGTATTGCAGTAGTAAGATGGAAGTTTAACTCAAATCGCCTTATGCCTAGAACCGTTATTTTTTATATTTTATTTTTTTTTTTTATATTTTGTTTATTTTTTTATTTTATTTATTTTTTTTTATATTTTTTTATATTTTTTTTTTTATATTTTTTTTTTTTATATTTTTTTTTTTGAACAAACTCCCTAGCAGATCCTTCCCCGATCTTAAGGGTTAACTCTATACCCAAAGAGGTTATCTATCTTACACGTCTTTATAATATACGCTTCTTACTTCTCTCTAACAATCTTCGTCAATAACCCTCTACCTTGAATGCCTCTTGGGTGAAAAAGTATTAAGCATAAACGATAATTAGTTTATAACGCATACTAGGGACCGACATTTCGCAGTGTCTTGAAATCGTATGTGTACTTATACAGCAGGCAAAGTAAGTTTCTAAATGCGTATAGCTATGTCTACAAGAGCAGAAGTGTTAATATCCTCTTCCACCGAACTATGGACATCTGAATCGCAGGAAGTCTTCTTTTGTCTTCTAATTTATTTACTTAAAGATATAGCGATTAATTAGATACGGCACAAGACCGAAATTATGGCGCACCCAGTGATGATTGAACTCGCTATTCAGTTGTATTTGATCTAGAAAGACAAGATTGCTAACCATGGCAACATGTCGAAGTGCCCATTTCATTATAGCGACTTCGCTAAACGTTGCTTAGATGTGGCACAAAACCGCAAGTAAGGAGCACCTAGTGAGGAACCAATTCACTTCGTAATTTGTCTCGATTGGTAATTGGTTTCGAAGTACCCATTTACTTAAAGATATAAATCTACATAATAAAAATCTGTACCAGGAGGTTTCAATAGACTAAATGATAAAAAAGAAAAACATGGCGTCTGTAAATATTTAAGCATATTTTGTTTGCTTTCACATAAGTATCAGGTAGTGATAAACAAAAAGTTAATATAATTAGTTATGAAATGAAAACATTTTATTAGCGATTTGACATGTTTTCACGCGTCAGGATGTCACGTTGACATTTTTTCAAAACAAAAACGCTTATTTTTTCCTCAGTTAATTGAGTGTAACAATGTTAACTTGTTCACTGTGATATCTCTATGACGGCAGCTAAAATTTCCAAGCCTATTGACTTTATGAAGGCTAGAGGTTTGGCTAAAATCTCAGTGACCATCCTTAAAAAAAACCTCAGCCCAGTTTAATCTCTAAACATAGCAAAACCGTTTAAGCGTTTTTCCTGCGGGGGAGATGTATCCAATATCTATGGAAGGTGCCAGTTGTTTACTCTCTATTAAGAATGTGGGTGAGCCCTCATCCCTGTCGCAGTATCCACCTATTAGCCTCCTTGGTGCTATCAGCAAACTCTTCGAGTCTATAACCAAAAAGTTTGTTGAACACCTCAGCAGTATCAACATTATGAGCTATAACCAGTATAGATTTAACTTGGAAAATCTGATATCGGGATAGAAAGAAGGCAAAAGGGACAGAGGAAGACAACGCACAAGATGTTTCGTGAGCTCAAGCAAATGGATGGCGGAACAGGAGTTAGAATAAATAACAGCAATAATCCGTCTATCCCTATTCCAGCTATTATCACCTGACAGAACCCGAAGAGCGTGAGTTCAATACCCGGTTAAGGCAGTGGAGAACTTTGAGAGGGAAATTAACAGGAGATAACTGATAACTGACATCTATTAAGCATGGCACGTGGAACTAGAACAGTCTACCCCAGTGAGCGAAATAGAGGATTCAGTTCGACATTCCAACCACCTGAAGAAGGCCGGAGCGTACAACGGCCGAAACGTTTAATAAAATATGGCGACAAAGATGAGGACAATAGTCCGAAGAATTTAAATAGTGTACATAATACCTCAACTTGGAAATATAGACAGTTATTACTGATTGTATTTATTAATCTTTACAACATCGAGCAGATGCAGAAGTTTAAATATCTGGGAAGTGTTTTAACCTAGGGTGGAAAATGTGACACCGTGATCCAAATACGCATTCAATAGTAAAAGAAGCATTCCAAATCTTAAACAAGTTTGTTGGTTCCAATTCAAGAAGAAATGACTGTAAAAATAATCCCTCTCTAAATTTATAGATCGTGCATGCTGGGATTTTTTTCCTAGCCAATAAGATAGATCCATGCTCGACCTCATCAGCCAGACCCTTTTTCATTCTTGTCTTGAAGTCAGAATGCTTCGATCAATTTACTGTATCCCTTTTGCGTGTTAAAAACATTCTTAGACTTTTGCTGTTGCTTTAATGCACTTCGCATTGCAGTTGCTTTAATGCACTTCGCATTGCTGTTGCTTTAATGCACTTCGCATTGCAGTTGCTTTAATGCACTTCGCATTGCAGTTGCTTTAATGCACTTCGCATTGCAGTTGCTTTAATGCACTTCGCGTTGCAGTTGCTTTGCATAATACTGTTCTGCATATAGTGTTTGCTTTGTATTATTTTAGCTCTGTTCTGTTACTTTTTGTCATTGCTTATTGGAAACTTTGTAAATTCTGTTTGTTTGGGCATTTCTTGTCTATTACATTTATCCATGGCCAATTACTCTACAATGGAATAACTCCTCGTTCTTACAGTGATGGAGATAATGAAGGAATAAACCAGCATGGGCCGCTGAGTTCGGCGAATGTGCATCACAGGGATGAATCGTTGAGTCACGGTCTTGAAAAGCGAGGGTTTGGAGTGGGAAGCCAGGCTCCTGTCGGCCGTTATACTGTTATTAACAAATTACGGAATAAACAAGTTAGCCTGTATTCGCGCAGATCGTCAACAAAACTTAATGAAGGAAGAGGTAGGGACCGATCGAGCAAGGTGGCTATAAAACTGCCTCAATTTGTATCGAATCTTATGTCCTTGCTCATGTAAAAAAAAAAAAAAAAATTTGAGAAAGTTTGAGATCTCTGAAACCACCTTGATTGGACAGGTACGGAAAGGTAACTTCTTCACGGCCGGATAGGTGGGTAACAGACATGGCGATACCAAGATCAAGTGAGGTTCAGTAGATTTGCATGAAGCCGAAGCTCATACATTAGCTGAGGTTTCTGAAAAAGAGACTGTGGAATCTGGCGTATAGGCGGGTATATGAGGTATTATGTACACTATTTACATTATTAGGACTATGGTCATCATTTTTTTTCGCCATGTTTATCACAACGTTTCGGCCGTTGTACGCTCCGGCCTTCTTCAGGTGGTTGAAATGTCGAACTGAACCCTTTATTTCGCTCACTAAGGTAGACTGTTCTAGTTCCACGTGCCATGTCTAATGGATGTCAGTTATCTCCTGTTAATTCCCCTCTCCAAGTTCTTCACCGCCTTAACCATGTATTGAACACAGTCTTTGGGTCCTGTCACTGGATCTAATTCCTTTATCCACTGTGCCATGTGTCCTCAAGGACACATGGCACAGGAAATAAAGGGTTCAGTTCGACATTCCAACCACCTGAAGAAGGCTGGAGCGTACAACGGCCAAAACGTTGTGGTAAACATGGCGAAAAAATGAGGACAGTGTATAAATTCTTTTTATTTATTTTAATTTTTTTAAATAATTTCACCCCAAGAAAATATATAAAGTCACTAAGACACAGTTTTACTGAATTTTGAAAGAATATGAGAAAAGGGAAAACAACGTCATTAATGCGAGAGAGAAGGAATCAAGGATCCCATGACTTTGTCAATGGGTTAAAAAGTCGGGAGGCTATTTTCGGTAGTATAGTGAATTCAATGATCACTAGGTTCTCAGCTGTTGTGACTGTTTCAAACAAAATCATGCGTAAAGTAGGGACTTTTCCAAGGAAAAACATATTGGACTAAAGTGTTGGTTCGTGGATTTGAAGACATAGTAATTGCGAATTCAATCCTTGGTCAAGATAATGTTTATTTATACAGTGGAACCAGGAAGAGCATAATTAAACAAAAATTATATTAGATAAGCCTAGACATGATCAGTGGAACGAGAACAATCTATTTTCGTAGATTAGATAAAGCTTTGTTATAGATACCCTGATGAAGCCCAGAGCGCCCAGCGGCCGAAATATTGTGATAACAACAACAAAGATTAGGATAATATTTCGAGTGTAAATAATAACCCCTCATCCAAGAAATTCGGACAGAAACCATGCTTAGTAAATTTAAGGCTTTCCTTGTGGATCTAAGCTGAGTCTGGCGTTCAACTTTAGGTTATTTATAAAGCAGGCATATATTTGGATGATTGGCGCAACACACTCTTCCTATCGTATATCCCTTTTGGCTTTAAAACTTGTTGAGCTTAGTTTTATAAATAACAAATTGCGATAAATAATAGAGAGGAACAAAAATAATATTTGATTATTTCGATAAAATCTGAGGCTATTATTGGTAGATAGCAAAGAGCTTTTTTTCTTTTTTCTTTTTCACGACATTCATAAAACTACAATACCTTCTCTCTGCCCTGTCTCTTCGGGATATGGACGATCATGGCTCTTCACAATGTCCCATCTTTTATAACTCTTAGCCGTATTCGCTTTTTACTACCCCTCCCATCCCCTGTTTTGCCAACCATTTACACAAGTTTGTTAAACATGTTACTCACTGCTACCCGCCTTGACCATTTTTTTTTTTAAATATTTCTTGTGAGAGTCAAATTTTTCAAAGCCTTATTTTCTCATTGTTTCCCAGAAATTTGAACTTTCTCTTTCTGATTCTAAGTGAACTTTACGTTTGAGTTCCTTTAAAATTTACTCATGGTTATACGATAAGCATGTTATTCTCAGTAGAACATCTCTGTTGCAACAAGTCCTCTTCTCTTCATCTGTGAAAATTTTCTCCATTCACTGCCATACAGGAGGGTTATTTGCAGTTCAACGCTGTTTGTTTCTTACGAAATTTTCCCGTTCCTTAACACATTGCTAAGTGTTTGGAAGCCAACTTTCAAGTAAAATTTCTGAAAAAGTTATATTCCTATGAATTCTTACCCTTCTTAATCTGAAAAAAAAATCCTGTAGACATGTACTTGGCGCTCATGTTGAGCTTCATTGCAAAATGTGTTTTTTTTTTTTTTGTTTTTATTTCTCGCTGATGTGTCAAACAAGAAAAAAATGGGGAAAATTCAGAAGTCAATAAAATCGTTAGAATGCAGTATTTTTTTGCACAGAATTGCGTATTTTTTTTATCAGTTCTCATTAAACAAAGAGATAAAGATACAAAAATACAAGGTGCCATCGTGAGTAAAAGAACATGAAAAACTTTAGAAGGAACCGGAAATCCAATCCTAAACAGGAAATGAGGAATAAACCTCTACTCATTATAAAGTCTGTGAAGGAGTAAGAATCGGGCGATAGAGATAATGAAATGATGTCATGGCGTGCATTTGAAAAAAAAGTGTACGTTACGTAATTGCCTAAAAGGAAAGCTATATCCAGAATCTCGGGAAATATTTGTCATGGTGAAAAGGTCAGAATACCCTTTTATTTATTTATTGTTATTCGAGTGAAACGTATTGACCTCAACGAGGACCGTCCTCACTCGATTCTCAAGGACTGACACTACAAAATCACAAAGACCTGTATCAGATAACAGAATCTACATCACATGAGGATTCTCAACAGCAACTAAAATCATCACGCTATATTTCGTATGCTAATCTGTAATTTTACAGATTACACTAGTAAATCTGCTATTGTGGGGAGAAACAGTTATCAGAACAGAATGAAGAATAAACGAAATGAGATTAAATGACGGCCTCTTTAGTTGCGTTCAATTTCGTATTACTGTCCGTAGGAAAGGCATGAATCCGTCTATCCCTCTTCCAGCGATATAGCAGAAAACACTGATACTTTAGACTTAGGTGGCTGCCAGACCAGGAAAATTATGCCGAATTCGAAAACAGCGGGAAAAGCAACAAGTAATCATTCTTTCGTTTTCAAGTCGTCATGGTAATTTACAGTTATGTTCCGCCTATATCTTGTAGAGACATGTCAGTGAAATAAAATTAGAAGCAAAAGGCGTTTGATAAATGAAACTTCGTATAATGATGATTTTTAATTTTTAAAAATATAATTTAAATTAAAAATATAAACTGTTAGTCCTCGCTCGCTGGTGTCCAATGAAGACGTTATAGCTTTACAGCTACTTGACCGTTACATGGTCGATTCTCATTGCTTCGCATGGACAACGCCCAGTCAAAATCGAGACTTCTATTGGTGGTAGTGGTGTAGGGATGCAAAAGACGATTATCTCCCTTTTGTTGAGAGGAAGTCACGTGGGTCACGTAACGGTTGCTTAGTGACGTCATTTTATAGTGAGGAAAGAGGTCAGTTAAGTGTTTGTTAATTGTTTCATCGCAAAGGTGGGGCAAGACATCTCCCCGGGCCAGCAGATCAAAAGTCCATGGCGCTTTTCCCTCGTTGGAATAAAATGTCTTCACCAGCTAAAATAAAAACAATCTCCAACTTGCAGTCGACTCGTTGGGAAATACTCGTGACTTGTCGTTTTCATGTGGGATATACGTCTTCACCAGAGACATAGAAGTTAAATCAGACCCACTCGAATTTCCCTTTGGAAATAGAAATGTGCCTTCTGCAGAAACAGCTCTAATTCCCGTTGGGAATTATTGCAAGTAACACTCACTTAGAAATAGCCTTGGCAAAGGTATGAATCGGTCTCTTCTCCTCCAGCTATGGGTCCGAAAGACTTGATTGGCAGCCAGTCTACCACAAAAATCAATGGTAAATTACTACGCGAAGATCATCTGCCTAGTCAGTCATGAATAGAAAGATGCATCTTCGCCTAACCGTGTAGCACGTATGGCACTTAAATGACTTTAGGAAGAAATGAAGGTATTTTAGACAAAAACTAATAGCATATTGTTTTTTGTTTTGTTATTTTTCTCAAAATTCTCGGAGTTTTTAACACATTCCAAATTTGCACTTTTCACATTATTTAGACTGTTGCCCTCATCATTATTGTCAAATTCACAACGTTTCGGTCGTTGTATGCCCCGGCCTTCTTCAGATGATATTTTTTGGAATTTCGAACCGAACCCAGAATAGTCGATCTGTATGTTGCCGTTTTCTGATTGATTCGATGACGTTTGTGTAAAAAAAAAAAAAAATGGGTTATACACAAACGCCATCGAACAAATCTTCAGAAAATACCGAAACGTTGCGGATGTACCAATTAAAAAACAAGGACAACGGTGTAAAAAGTTTAAATAGTTACAATGTCTCATTGCGAAAATATAGACAGACATTCCAATTTGGTAAATATGGGAATCATGTTATCCAAATCCTAGAAGTATATTAGAAGACTGTTTTAAATCAGCTTGATTCCTTCGCTAGCCTTCAATATACGATTCGGCTTAATACTTTTGAACCGTTTTTTCTTACTAACCTTAAACTGATCAACGCTTTAATTCAAAAACTGTCTTAAATTGTTGACTTAATTCATTCCCTGTTTCAAGTTAAGGCTTATGGCCACATCACGTTGAAACAGCAGTTCTCGTACGATCACCGAAATTAAGCAACCTCGAGCCTGATCAGTATCTAGATGGATGACCGCTTAGAAATAACAGGTAATGTAAGCGATAATGTCGCGGAATTGTTAATCGGAAAACCGAGTTTGTTCTCGTTGATTACCTTATATTCACTTACACGCAAATAACTTAAGGAAAGGTAGCTGGAGGAAGGGGAGAAGAGCGTTCATACCTTTCCCAAGGGTATTAGCACGTAAGCGAAAAAATTACATTCACTTATGTGCTAATACCCTTGTTAAAGGTATGAATCCTCTTCTTCTCCCCACAAGTATACCACACATTCGTGTGACCTGGCTCAGGATCGGCTAACGTGGGAAGCGATAGTCCATGATGCTGTACTTGCTCGGAAGGAAGCCTGTTCAACCCGACCAGGGTGAAAACCGATACAAGTCAAAGGCCCCACAACTATGCAGGACAGACCGGGTTCTATAGCCTTGGATGGCAACTTTTTTACCGTAGAAAGAAATGGCAACCTACTGCGGGGAAAAAATCTACGTCAGTCATGTATCGAAAGATACATGATCGCCTAAGCGTGTATCACGCATGGCATATAACTGACTGATGAATTCGCCTCTTCTGCTAGCTATGGGTTAATTAGTGAGACTTATATCACTAAAACCATTATTATTTAAAAAAACCAAAAAACTTCTTACAATCTAAAAAATACTTTCTGACCTTTAACCTGCAAACGGTTAAGTCATAGAAAACGAAGTAATCAATCGAACCAATTGCAATTTTAAAGCTCTATTAACCTTCAAACTACGAGCATTTTTGTTATAAATAACTGTTCACTTAATTTTATTTGTTTTTATTCTATTTGCTAAATATTCCCTACCCTCCGTGAAAAATCATATTATCCTCTGGTGTCTGTGGTCGATGTTTCACCTTATGTCAGAAGCCTTGGTTTTTTTTTTAGTTTTTTTTTTTTTATATCGATTTTTCAGTGATAAGTTTGGCACAACTATATCTTCCTCATATTTGTAACGCTCTTCTAAACTAAACTAATTTACGTCAATCTATATACGAGATCATTTTTATGTCGTTTCAGGAAGTTCCGGAGGAATCGGTGGTCATGCTCATGCGAATCATCTCCAAAGTACCCCGTACGGTCATCTCTATCACCCAAAAGATTTAGGAAGTGGAGGTGGGGGCAGTACCCTGTGCAGCGGCTCTGGTGGTGGAGTGGTTCATCTTACGGTGACTGAAAAGCTTGTAGTCGACGGTGACATCACAGCAAATGGAGAGTCAGCCTCTGTAAAATCCGGAACGAAATGCGGTGGAGGTAGCGGCGGCACTATCTACATTGAGACACAGTTTCTGGACGGGAACGGACGATTGTCAGCTCAAGGCGGACATGGACGTGGTGGTGGCGGAGGTGGAGGGGGAGGCTACATTGCGATTCGATCCAATACGACTTTCCGTTTTACTGGAAGAACATACACCAATGGCGGACAAGGCAGTGAGTAACGATTTTTTATTTTATTTTTTATTTTTTTATTTATTTTTTTTTTTCGAAATTTGTTTTATATTTATTTAAATAATCTTTGCCGAGTACAAAATTTAATTAAGGCTTTAAAAACGGACATTTCCAAAGTATATCTAAATATATACAAACAAAAAAAAAGGACTAACCAAGAATGGCTAATAGGTTATTGTTCCTCGCTCTTCAGAGCCAATCGAGAACAAAAACACAAATATATGCACAACGACAAAAACAACATGAGATAAAAATGTTACTACCAGTGAATCAGCTGTAGAAATCAGATTAGATTTAGACGCAGTAGCCATTCTTCCTGTATTTTCGGTGACCGATTGCACTATGCAAAGGTAAATTTTCTCTGGAGAGGTTAAAATTTATGCCAAAAGATTCAACGATCGCACTATATATTAAGTCGGCTTTTAAAAGTATATATTATTTTTACTACTACTCTTATTATAATCATCATTACTATTCTTCTTCTTCTTCTTCTTATCATTATTATTATTATGACTATTCTTCTTATTATTATTATGACTATTCTTATTATTATTATTATGACTATTCTTATTATTATTATTATGACTATTCTTATTATTATTATTATGACTATTCTTATTATTATTATTATGACTATTCTTCTTATTATTATTATGACTATTCTTCTTATTATTATTACTATTCTTCTTATTATTATTATGACTATTCTTCTTATTATTATGACTATTCTTCTTATTATTATTATGACTATTCTTCTTATTATTATTATGACTACTCTTCTTATTATTATTATGACTACTCTTCTTATTATTATGATGACTACTCTTCTTCTTATTATTATGATGACTACTCTTCTTCTTATTATTATGATGACTACTCTTCTTCTTATTATTATGATGACTACTCTTCTTCTTATTATTATGATGACTACTCTTCTTCTTATTATTATGATGACTACTCTTCTTCTTATTATGATGACTACTCTTCTTCTTATTATTATGATGACTACTCTTCTTCTTATTATTATTATGATGACTACTCTTCTTATTATAATGATGACTACTCTTCTTATTATTATGATGACTACTCTTCTTATTATTATGATGACTACTCTTCTTATTATTATTATGATATTTATTATTATTATTATGATGACTACTCTTCTTCTTATTATGATGACTACTCTTCTTCTTATTATTGATTGACTTCTTCTTTATTATTATGATGACTACTCTTCTTCTTATTATTATGATGACTACCTTCTTCTTATTATTATGATACTTTTCTTCTTATTATTATGATGACTAATCTTCTTCTTATTATGATGACTACTCTTCTTCTTATTATGATGATTTCTCTTCTTCTTATTATACTACTCTTCTTCTTATGATGATTACTCTTCTTCTTATTATGATGACTACTCTTCTTCTTATTATGATGACTTTTATGATGACTAATCTTCTTCTTATTATGATGACTACTCTTCTTCTTATGATGACTACTCTTCTTCTTTATTATGATGACTACTCTTCTTCTTCTTATTATGATGACTACTCTTCTTCTTATTATGATGACTAAATGATGAATTATGATGACTACTCTTCTTCTTATTATGATGACTACTCTTCTTATTATTATTATGATGACTATCTTCTTCTTATTATTATGATGAATACTCTTCTTCTTATTATTATGATGACTACTCTTCTTCTTCTTTATTATGATGACTACTCTTCTTCTTCTTATTATGATGACTTCTCTTCTTCTTATTATTATGACTCTCTTCTTCTTATTATGATGACTTCTCTTCTTCTTATTATGATGACTACTCTTCTTCTTATTATTATGATGACTTCTCTTCTTCTTATTATTATGATGACTACTCTTCTTCTTTATTATGATGACTTCTCTTCTTCTTATTATTATGATGACTATTATGATGACTACTTCTCTTGTTATTATTATGATGACTACTCTTCTTATTATTATTATGATGACTGCTCTTCTTGTTATTATTATATTCTCTTCTTATTATTATGATGACTACTCTTCTTGTTATTATTATGATGACTACTCTTGTTATTATTATGATGACTACTCTTGTTATTATTATGATGACTACTCTTGTTATTATTATGATGACTACTCTTGTTATTATTATGATGACTACTCTTGTTATTATTATGATGACTACTCTTTATTATTATTATGATGAGTATTATGATGAAATTCTTATTATTATGATGACTACTCTTCTTGTTATTATTATGATGACTCTTTCTTATTATTATGATGACTACTCTTCTTGTTATTATTATGATGACTTCTCTTCTTGTTATTATTATGATGACTACTCTTCTTGTTATTATTATGATGACTCTTCTTGTTATTATTATTGACTACTCTTCTTGTTATTATGATGACTACTCTTCTTATTATGATGACTACTCTTCTTATTATGATGACTACTCTTCTTATTATGATGACTACTCTTCTTCTTATGATGACTACTCTTCTTCTTATGATGACTACTCTTCTTATTATTATGATGACTACTCTTCTTATTATTATGATGACTACTCTTCTTATTATTATGATACTCTTTTTTTATTATGATGACTACTCTTCTTCTTATTATGATGACTACTCTTCTTCTTATTATGATGATTCTCTTCTTCTTATTATGATGACTCTCTTCTTCTTATTATGATGACTACTCTTCTTCTTATTATGATGACTACTCTTCTTCTTATTATGATGACTTCTTCTTCTAGTGGCTTCTTCTTATTATGATGACTACTCTTCTTCTTATTATGATGACTACTTCTTCTTCTTCTTCTTCTTCTGATGACTATGATGACTCTTCTTCTTCTTATTATGATGACTACTCTTCTTCTTCTTATTATGATGACTACTCTTCTTCTTCTTATTATGATGACTACTCTTCTTCTTCTTATTATGATGACTTCTTCTTCTTGACTACTCTTCTTCTTATTATGATGATTACTCTTCTTCTTCTTATTATGATGACTACTCTTCTTCTTCTTATTATGATGACTACTCTCTTCTTCTTCTTATTACTACTCTTCTTCTTCTTCTTTTCTTCTTATTATGATGACTACTCTTCTTCTTCTTATTATGATGACATGACTTCTCTTCTTCTTCTTATTATGATGATTTCTTCTTCTTCTTATTATGATGACTACTCTTCTTCTTCTTATTATGATGACTCTCTTCTTCTTCTTATTATGATGATACTCTTCTTCTTCTTATTATGATGATACTCTTCTTCTTCTTATTATGATGACTACTCTTCTTCTTATTATGATGATTCTCTTCTTCTTCTTATTATGATGACTACTCTTCTTATTATGACTACTATTCTTCTTATTATGATGACTACTCTTCTTCTTCTTATTATGATGACTTCTCTTCTTCTTCTTATTATGATGACTACTCTTTTTCTTATTATGATGACTACTCTTCTTCTTCTTATTATGATGACTACTCTTCTTCTTCTTATTATGATGACTACTCTTCTTCTTCTTATTATGATGACTACTCTTCTTCTTCTTATTATGATGACTACTCTTCTTCTTCTTATTATGATGACTACTCTTCTTCTTATTATTATGATGACTACTCTTCTTCTTATTATTATGATGACTACTCTTCTTCTTATTATGATGACTACTCTTCTTCTTATTATGATGACTACTCTTCTTATTATTATGATGACTACTCTTCTTATTATTATGATGACTACTCTTCTTCTTATTATGATGACTACTCTTCTTCTTATTATGATGACTACTCTTCTTCTTATTATGATGACTACTATTCTTCTTATTATGATGACTACTCTTCTTCTTATTATGATGACTACTCTTCTTCTTATTATGATGACTACTCTTCTTCTTCTTATTAAGACTACTCTTCTTCTTCTTATTAAGACTACTCTTCTTCTTATTAAGACTACTCTTCTTCTTCTTATTAAGACTACTCTTCTTCTTCTTATTAAGACTACTCTTCTTCTTATTAAGACTACTCTTCTTCTTCTTATTATTAAGACTACTCTTCTTATTATTATTATTACTCTTCTTATTATTATTATTACTCTTCTTATTATTATTATTACTCTTTATTATTATTATTACTCTTCTTATTATTATTATTACTATTCTTTTTATCATTATTATTATTACTATTCTTTTTATCATTATTATTATTACTATTCTTTTTTATCATTATTATTATTACTATTCTTTTTATCATTATTATTATTACTATTCTTTTTTCATTATTATTATTACTATTCTTTTTATCATTATTATTATTACTATTCTTTTTATCATTATTATTATTACTATTCTTTTTATCATTATTATTATTACTATTCTTTTTATCATTATTATTATTACTATTCTTTTTTTATCATTATTATTATTACTCTTTTTTTATCATTATTATTATTACTATTCTTTTATCATTATTATTATTACTATTCTTTTTTATCATTATTATTATTACTATTCTTTTTATTATTAATACTTTCTTATTAATTTAATTATTATTACTCTTCTTTCATTATTATTATTATTATTATTACTGCCACTTCTTATTAATATTTCATAATTATTATTATTACTACTACTTTTATTAGTAGTAGTAGTACTACAACTACGCTTCTTATTATTAGTACTATGATTATTATTTTTACTGCTATTTTATTATTACTACTACTGGTCTTATTATTATTCTTTTTGGTCTTCTTATTCCTTTTATTATAATTTTCTCATTCTTTTTATTGTTCACACCAGTGAAACTCAAGCGACTAGTCGCCTCAGTACACAAGAGGTATGTGATGGGGTAATGTTTAGCGAGCACTGTTTGAACACCACTTGAGTGGTAAACTTGAAGCTTACTGGTTGCCGCCATAAAACATTGACATTAACACATTAAAGTCCAGCGTAGCAAGAATCAGTTGAAAGGCTTAGGGGGGAACTAAAATTGATAACACTATTTTCTTTTTTTTTAATTAAATCTATAATTAACTTTTAAAAAATGAATGTATTACACCGGATTTTTTTCGAGAGATTTACCTTCTTTTTTTTTTCTTTTTTTCTTACAATTAATGCTGTATTTTACGCTGAGCCTTAATCTTAATAATTTTTTGTGGCAGAGCGGTGGGAAGCACGCCGGGGCAGACGATGGCTTCCCCTATAACGTAACTGTAGGTTCGAACACAGTTCTTTTTAAGTCTCTTGAATAAGTCAATGGTAGATGTAAGTCATATGTGTTTAAACGAGAACAAAAACAGGTATTTACTCAAACACGCGTATCTGCATCGAGAACACGGATGGTATCCGCACTACCCACTAAAAAAAAGTGATAAAAGCACACTTTTTTGCAGTAAGTTTCATCTATTACAAACCCCGGAGGCCACTAAAGGTAGAAGGTTATGTTAGGAGAAGGTAACTGTTTACCCTCGCAAACAGGTTAACATTGTAGCTGTTGTGGGATAGCTGAACACCCTCAAAAAATGGATTGGTCCAAGACTTTATAACAGCATTATCTCTTACTGAAGGAAAGGAGTCAACGATTAACTCTTAGAGCTTGTTGAATTCTGTCTCCAGGCAGTGAGGATCCCATACATGCTTGGGTGATCATGACTGACGAGGCAGATTTCTTTTCATGCAGTAGCACACCTTGTCATCTTATAAAGACGAAATCAAACCATAATAATATTAATGAGAGACAAGGCCACAATGTAATGTCCGTATTTAGAAATTAAGAATACACCAACTTTCAACAAATGTATACCACCCGTAGCAACATTTACACATCATTTATTATAGAGTAGTCTAACAAAAAATAATCCTTGAAAATGGCTAAAAGTTTAGTCGAACAGTCTAGTCGGAGAAATTTTTTTTTTTATTCTTTTAGTCCAGAAAAAATACACTTGCACATATACAAGAAAAACATAACAAAATAATTTAAAGAAAAAAGTATTGTCAGTCTTCAACGAAACCTGTATTAAAGAGAAATTGCTTCCCAAATACATAATTATTAATTATAGATATTTATAATTTTGCTATCTCCACGAAGCTTAGTATGGGAACAAATAAATGAACGCGGGCTGAGTTCTAGTGGTAATAAAACAGTGCTCGATGTAAAATAACAAAGCTAAAATTTATACTAATGTTGTAGGGAACGAACTAATAACTCTCAGTATACAAAGAACTGATACATATCTATTAAATGTACAGTTCCAGTAGGAATATAAGCATCTGTGTTTGTCTCAAGAGGACTTGTTCTCCAGCAAGCATCAACACGTCAAACTCTCTGCCTTCGGGCAGAGAGGATCTCAGACGAGGCTATGCCGAAGGGCAGTCTCGTCTGGGGATGTAGACAAACCCGACCTCGTGAATGAAGGGTCTACGGGGAATCTTTGCCCAAGCCTCGGATCACCCCACATAAAAATTGGCTTTGTACCACATCCTGCCTCGTGGAGAGGTTGGGTAAAATCCAGGTGGCTTTCCAGGTTCAGACAAACTTATAAATATCTACTTGTATTGTTTTTGTTTAAATTAAACTCTTATACTTTGTAAATTGCCGTTCTAGTTATTATTTTCAGTAACCACCCTGGGAAACATAAAAAAAAAAAAAACTAATGATAAATATGCATATTGTTCCTCACCGTACAACTCTTTGGACTTAACTGAAAGGTAGGAATTGTATATTTGTTATATATGAGATATATTAACCATTAAAAGATATATATCATTACATGTTTAAAAGTATATAGTACTCTTTCTTCTTGTTAGTAGTAGTCTTAGAAACACCTTTTTATCGCATGTCTCTAGCTTTCAAAGAAAATAGCGTTTGAATCTTTTGCGCGCACTTATACAAAAAGCATCTATTTACATAAAAGTATAAATGTGTGCACTATTATCTTTAGCATTTTATATATATATATATATATATATATATATATCCCGGGAAAATTTTCTGTGCCGAATTTCTCTTTGAATCCGGCTTAAGGAGACGTCTTCCAATTTTTTTTAATTTTTTTTTTTTTTTTTTTTTTTTTTTTTAAATACAAAGACACCGGTGAGTTTTCACGCTAAATTGACCTACTGCTATTCTTGCGGTCGGCGTTTAACCAATCTCCTTTATGAAGATCTATGCAAAACTCGGTACAGCCTTTCATAAGCGCGTCATCCTGTTTTTTTTTGTTTTTTTTCTTTCATCGAGTGTCCCGAAAATGTCACGAAAACGAGAATAGGCTCAAAGCGTTTATAATCGTTGATAACAAGTTTATATTTTTAGTTAATATAACTCAACTAGAGCAAAAAAACACAATTTCGATTTTCTTTTTCTTATTGTTTCCCTTGCTAGTTTTATCCTTCTTAATCTTATGATTATGTATGAAATGAATACAGTATGAAATTCAATGGAACATGGTGAATATGAAATGTATACAGTATGAAAACTGTTTAATATTAAATGAATAGTATTTCCTATGTTGTTTGTTTTTTTTTTCTGTTTTTCCCAGGTTGTTTGTTTTTTTTTTCTGTTTTTCCCAGGTTGTTTGTTTGTTTTTTTTTTCTGTTTTTCCCAGGTTGTTTGTTTGTTTTTTTTTTTTGTTTTTCCCAGATTGTTTGTTTTTTTTTTCTGTTTTTCCCAGGTTGTTTGTTTGTTTTTTTTTTTCTGTTTTTCCCAGGTTGTTTGTTTGTTTTTTTTTTTTTCTGTTTTTCCCAGGTTGTTTGTTTGTTTTTATGTTTTTTTCCTCTTTCCTTTTCCCTCTTTCCTTTTCTTTCTTTTTTTTCCTCTTCCCTTTCTTTCTTTTTTTTCCTCTTCCCTTTCTTTTTTTTTTTTCCTCTTCCCTTTCTTTTTTTTTCCTCCTCTTCCCTTTCTTTCTTTTTTTCCTCTTCCCTTTCTTTTTTTTTTTCCTCGTTCCTTTCTTTCTTTCTTTTCCTCGTTCCTTTCTTTCTTTTCCTCGTTCCTTTCTTTCTTTTCCTCGTTCCTTTCTTTTCTTTCCTCATTCCTTTTTCTTTCTTTTCCTCGTTCCTTTTTTCTTTTCCTCGTTCCTTTCTTTCTTTTCCTCGTTCCTTTCTTTCTTTTCCTCGTTCCTTTCTTTCTTTTCCTCGTTCCTTTCTTTCTTTTCCTCGTTCCTTTCTTTCTTTTCCTCGTTCCTTTCTTTCTTTTCCTCGTTCCTTTCTTTTTTTTTCCTCATTCCTTTCTTTTCTTTTCCTCGTTCCTTTCTTTTCTTTTCCTCGTTCCTTTCTTTCTTTTTCCTCGTTCCTTTCTTTCTTTTCCTCGTTCCTTTTCTTTCTTTTCCTCGTTCCTTTCTTTCTTTTTCCTCATTCCTTTCTTTTTTTTCCTCGTTCCTTTCTTTTCTTTTCCTCGTTCCTTTCTTTCTTTTCCTCGTTCCTTTCTTTTTTTTCCTCGTTCCTTTCTTTCTTTCCTCGTTCCTTTCTTTCTTTTCCTCGTTCCTTTTTTTCTTTTCCTCGTTCCTTTCTTTCTTTTCCTCGTTCCTTTCTTTCTTTTCCTCGTTCCTTTCTTTCTTTTCCTCGTTCCTTTCTTTCTTTTCCTCGTTCCTTTCTTTCTTTTCCTCGTTCCTTTCTTTCTTTTCCTCGTTCCTTTCTTTCTTTTCCTCGTTCCTTTCTTTCTTTTCCCTCGTTCCTTTCTTTTTTTTGCTCGTTCCTTTCTTTCTTTTTTGCTCGTTCCTTTCTTTCTTTTTTGCTCGTTCCTTTCTTTCTTTTTTGCTCGTTCCTTTCTTTCTTTTTTGCTCGTTCCTTTCTTTTTTTTTTGCTCGTTCCTTTCTTTTTTTTTTTTTCTTTCCTTTCTTTTTTTTTTGCTCGTTCCTTTCTTTCTTTCTTTTTTGCTCGTTCCTTTCTTTTTTTTTTTGCTCGTTCTTTTCTTTCTTTTTGCTCGTTCCTTTCTTTCTTTTTTGCTCGTTCCTTTTTTTTTTTTTTGTTCGCTCCTTTTTTTTTTTTTGCTTTTCCTTTCTTTTTTTTGCTCGTTCCTTTCTTTCTTTTTTTTTTTGCTCGTTCCTTTCTTTTTTTTTTTTTGCTTTTCTTTCTTTCTTTCTTTTTTTGCTCGTTCCTTTCTTTCTTTCTTTTTTGCCCGTTCCTTTCTTTCTTTCTTTTTTGCTCGTTTCTTTCTTTTTTGCCCGTTTCTTTCTTTTTTGCCCGTTTCTTTCTTTTTTGCCCGTTTCTTTCTTTTCCTTTCCTTTCGGATTTAACATACAATGTTTATAATTTTCAGTTAAAATGTTAACTTTTCATTTTCAATGCTTTCTTTTCTTGAAAGGCTTTGGCTCCCAGACATTACCAGTGACCATCAGAGTCAGCAGTTCACTCCGATATTATAGTCCAACATACGCAGATATTGGCAGACATTCCACTTTGGCTTGGCGCCCAACAGACAATGATCGACGACCATATATTGAGGCTGATTTGAGAGGCGCTAATTACATCACTGCCATCGAAACAAGAGGTGGTTCCAAATCAAGAACCTTCGTCAATTCGTTCAATGTTCAATACTGGGACCTTACAACTAATAAATGGGTGAGTAAATACACAAAATGCTGAGATTTTCATCCAAGATTTATTGGCAGTTATTGTCATTGAAGGTTAAACAGATGTTACGTGATAACAGATAATGTTTACACATTCTATAGTATGGTTGTCCAACTGGGCATAAAATTATATTTATAAATAAATACAAGTATACTATATATAAGTATTTCATGTATATAGATATAAGTATCCAAAAAGAGAAATCAAAAAAGCCTCGAATATCCAAAAGGAAATTATTTGGTTATTGCATAATGGGGGCATCCTTACAGGTTAACTTTATTCACTTTCGTTAAGAAAATTGATTCTTAAAATTACAGTGATTAGTGAAAAAAAATCTTTTAAATCTTGTTACTTAAAATATTTAATGTATAATTAAAAATGTTTAATATTTCAAGCATAATCAATTGTCAAAAAATAAAATATTTCAAGCATAATCAATTGTCAAAAAATAAAATAATCTTTTTAATTCCTTTTAATTTTAAATTAAACTACGAAACACTTTTTAACAAAATATATGAACAATATAATTTAACAAATGACATTAAATCGTCACCAAATTAAACAATTTGAGACAGTTCCCTTGCGTGTTTATTTTTTATTTATTTTTCAGAACAAATTCCGCTGCTTTTAATTCTTAAAGAATTATTCCAAACATACAAACCATTCTCATACCAGAATTTAATGTCGGAGAGACACTCTAGGTAGATGTTTACTATTAAAGTGGTAATGAACAATGGGGCTTATGATATGAATGAGAGAGGAGGTGGTAGAAATGTTGGATATCGGTTGGAGAAATATCTTTGGCCTTACTTCCGCTGCATCAGTGTGTGAACGGAAATTGGAACTGGGGATAGCATAACTAAACGGAAGGAAATGCGTGGGCGCATGCATGAAGAGACATGGCCACACGAAGATTTCTTATTTAGATTTTTATTTTAGTGATGCAATAATTATTGAAGTTTTTAATATTTATAATTACTTTAAACTTTTTAAATGCGAATGTAGCATACGGTCAAAATCAGATTCTAAGGATTTTAAGGCTAAAATTTTTTACCGACTGCAAAAATTCTAATATTTTTTCAAATTAAATAAAAATAATTTTGTGTAGCAGATTATTATCTATGGTATAAATTCTAATTGAAATAACAAATTCTATTAACATTTTTTCTTTTAATCTAGGAGAATCTGTCGGAATGTCTTTTTTTTCTCCATAGGTGTAAATATATGTCCATCAATCACCAGGTTAACACACTTCCGCAATCTTTTGGACAGGAGAAGATGTCCACACTTCTCATTGGTCCTTTTGAACAGGAATAGGATTGGGTTTCCGGTTGCTTCTGTATTTTCTTCATTCTCTTTTTCATTCTCTTTTTCATTCTTTTTCACTTTTATTTGCCCCTTACGTCTTGGGATCAATTGACTAAAAAGTTTAATGCAATGGTTTTCATTTTCAAGTTCTCATGATTGTGCTACTGATATCAAAATTACAGTGGAAACACTTTGAATATAAAATACGATTCTGAAAATTACTGAGTCTATTTTATAATATAAGTCACATTTTATTGAAATATTTTTTCTAGTCTATTACGTGAAGTGATTTTGTAGGCTACGTTTTACCTGAACAACGTAGATCACCAACCTGTGTGCATTTCCCAACTCTATAATGTCCGGGAACTTTTGAAAAATAAAATTGCACCCCCATCCCAAGGACAAGGGCGATTTACCTCCGGGTCCTGTATGGGTAGGTTGTATTAAATATTCAGATTACATTTTCGAGATATTCGGCACTGTGTGACGTAACTGTAATACCAATGCACTGCCAGTCTTAGTTTTAAATATTAACACATTTAGGGGACCTGAACTAGGTGTAATGGTTAACAAGCTTATTTTGCTAGAACTAATTACAACTGTGTAAGTCAATTTGATCCTTAATGGGAGCTCCATACTTTCGGCCTTATGCCACATCTAAGCTACGCTTAGAAAATCACCATAGCGCAATAAGGTTGTATACCTCAGCGTGGTGTAATGGTTAGCAAGATTGTCTCGCTAGATCAATTACGACTGGAAAGTGAGTTCGATCCTCACTACGTGCTCCATACTTTCAGCCTTGTGCTGCATCTAAGTTACGCTTAATTTTACCGCAATAAGATTGGTGAGGTAAAAAGAGTCCAGTGATCCGCTACACAATTACAGCTGTTTCAGTGGATCAGATTTAGTGCTTTGATTGGCCATGTGACATGCAGAAGAATTGCTACTGCTAAGTTTCACAACTTTGGCTGACGTTGACTGCTGTGTGCAGACAAAGAAAAACATTTGGCACTGAATTTGTTGGAAGAAAGCAGATAAACGAATAAATAAAATGCTATTCGAACCTTTTGATAAGTGAGTTCAGGCAAATTTCCTGAGGAAATAGTAAATTTGGGTATATTCTCGTGATAGTCCCTTTTGAAAAATAAATAGTTGAACGTTAGCTTAGCGATTAAACGTGGGTCGCGTCGAGACCAGGCTTTATTTTCTTGGAACGTTGATATTTACGTCCTTGCTCGTGCATGGTACTACTAAAAAAGAAATACCCTTTTTTTTTTTTTTTTTTTTTTAATGTTTTCACAGCGCTTTCACAAACTCCGTTTTTTCTTCTTCTCTTTTTCTTCTTCTCTTTTTCTTCTTCTCTTTTTCTTCTTCTGTTTTTCTTCTTCTGTTTTTCTTCTTCTGTTTTTCTTCTTCTGTTTTTCTTCTTCTCTTTTTCTTCTTCTCTTTTTCTTCTTCTCTTTTTTTCTTCTTCTCTTTTTTTCTTCTTCTCTTTTTTTCTTCTTCTCTTTTTTTCTTCTTCTCTTTTTTTCTTCTTCTCTTTTTCTTCTTCTTTCTTCTCTTTTTCTTCTTCTCTTTTTCTTCTTCTCTTTTTCTTCTTCTCTTTTTCTTCTTCTCTTTTTCTTCTTCTCTTTTTCTTCTTCTCTTTTTCTTCTTCTCTTTTTCTTCTTCTCTTTTTCTTCTCTTTTTCTTTCTTTCTCTTTTTTTTTCTTTCTTTTCTCTTTCTCTTTTTTTCTCTCTTTTCTCTTTTTTCTCTTTTTCTCTTTTTCTTCTTTTTCTTTTTTTTCTTTCTCTTTTTCTCTTTCTCTTTTTTCTCTTTCTCTTTTTTTCTCTTTCTTCTTTTTCTTCTCTCTTCTCTTTTTTCTCTCTCTTTTCTTCTTTTTTCTCTTTTCTTCTCTTTTTTTCTCTCTCTTTTCTCTCTCTCTCTCTTTTCTCTCTCTCTTTTCTTCTTTTCTCTCTCTCTCTTTTTCTCTTTTCTCTCTCTTTTTTCTCTCTCTCTCTCTCTTTTTCTCTCTCTTTTCTCTCTCTCTCTCTTTTTTTTTTCTCTCTCTCTCTCTCTTTTTTCTCTCTCTCTCTCTTTTCTCTCTCTCTCTCTTTTTTCTCTCTCTCTCTCTTTTCTCTCTCTCTCTCTCTTTTCTCTCTCTCTCTCTTTTCTCTCTCTCTCTCTCTTTTCTCTCTCTCTCTCTTTTCTCTCTCTCTCTCTCTTTTCTCTCTCTCTCTCTCTTTCTCTCTCTCTCTCTCTTTTCTCTCTCTCTCTCTCTTTTCTCTCTCTCTCTCTTTTCTCTCTCTCTCTCTCTTTTCTCTCTCTCTCTCTCTCTTCTCTCTCTCTCTCTTTTTCTCTCTCTCTCTTTTCTATGCTCACTTTAACGCATGCGCGTCTAGTCAAATATAGTATAGCGGCCGTTAAATTATGCATTTTTAACGTGAAGAGTCAGTGGTGTTACGATATTGGCATCAGTAGTCAAATGAGCATTTCTACCATCAAAGAACTTGATTCAGAATGGTTACGTAATACAGCTGCTCGCTAAGATCGACATTACACAAGTTCGACTACTTTCCTGGTTGGCGCGATTAGCAAGCATGTCTCCAACTCAATACGTATAGAACATAATCAGATGACGAATGAATCATTTTTACCTCATTTACAACTCTTGTATAATGCGTTATCGGTATCAAGAGGCGTTGAAGGATGTATCCAATGATGTTATTTATTATCTGATAGTACAGGTCTGTTTGAACGTCAGGATATACGGTGTATTCTATGCATCTATGATAAAAAAGCAGGATCCACTCAGACAACTTCTTGTACAGAACTATTACTTTATGGAATTCCTGGGAATGCTTCCCTGACAACTACAATCTTGGTCTCTTTAAATCCAAGGTCAACCGATATTTGTCTTACTCGACTTCATTACAGTCTCTTACATTCCCCTTCCTTACAGGCTCCCTCAGTAAGCGTCTACCTTGAGTGGCCCTTGGGCCTCCTTGGTATTGGATGAACTGTCAGTAAAAACAATGTATTGATTTGTAGATCTGTGATATACTAACACCGTAACACGACGGAAGAAAGAACCAGAATAAGTGAAATAAAGGAACACCAAATAAATACATTATTATATAATTTTATATGCCGCCATATCTTACAAAATATATACAAATATGTATATACCTGTCACTATTTATCACACACCGAGAAACTATATCATATATAAATATAACAAGCAGTGTGAACGGGAAAATAACAAGAGAGTCTTAGTTGTAATATTTTCCGAAGAGTAAACGACTAAACCGAATGTATCTTTTGTGTTCCTTGTTGGGGCCATTTTATTTTTCTTCTTATAACAGCCGTGGGAAAACAAGTCTTGCTTCTTCGTGGTTTACATAGAAACTGCGGTTCGGAAACCCATGAACTGACGTCACTCACCGACCGTCACGTGGCTCTCGTGAATTCATGTTACCCAAAGGAAGATAATCGCCCTTTGCACACCCACAGTCCATTAGATTCCGCATACAGTACCGTATATACTTGCGTATAAGTTGAGTAATGTGTAGTACGACCACTGAATATTTTGAGTTAATTTTTATTCCGACAGAAGAAAAAACGTGCATTTTGCAACCGGTCACCGGAAATGCATGATTATTGACCTTTTCAAAACAATTACATGTGTATAGTGCAAACCCCCACCCCTATTTTTTTGCGTAAGAAAACTGATTATGTAAACTCGCACTATATTCGAGTATATAGAGCATATGGATGCTGTCTAGGTGCACTAATCTCTAGATACTTGGTTGAGTCAGAAATACTTTCCGGTTTCGTTTATCAATTTTAATCTTTGAAAATAGCACAATTATATTTGATTCAGTTCTTTATTCACCATTATTTGCAATGAGTTATTCCAACTTTTCAAACAGTTGATCGATAACTTTTGAATAAAATTCCACAGGTTTCGATGTGATAATGTTGTCTACCAACTCTTGACTCTGGTTATAATTAGAAAAAATTTTCCTTCTTCAACACATTTTGCAGCGATCAGAAAAGAGGATAATCGACTCGTACAAGATCAGGTGAATATGGCTGGGGAAGTAGAACAGATCAACCTTGTTTCAGTATTTTTCCTGTGTTTTTTTTTTCTTTTTGTATTTTGTCCTTTTAACCCACTATGTACGGTGTCACTGACGTTCAAAATTAAGGCCTGTTAGTTTACGTCAATATATTTTTAACTGCTACGTATGATTTGTAGTTTGCATGATGCACTGGTAATTAGTTCTTCAAACCTAATAATTAATGGTTCTTCAAACCTAATAAAATAAAATATCGGATCTTCAAACCTAATAAAATATCGGATCTTCAATCCTAATAAAATAAAATATCGGTTCTTCAAACCTAATAAAAAATATCGGTTCTTCAAAACTGCATTTACTTATAACTCCACTTAATATCTCTTAAATGTGTTTAATGCAGCTACTAGTTTGGCAGAAAGCCAATGTTCTAAAACAACGGTCCCTAAACATTTTGCACCAGGGACCGGTTTCATGCAATAAATTTTTCACGGACTGGGGAGGAGGGGTGGTTGTCGGTCACCCGCGTAACAAAACAATAAAAAGACCAGAATAGTCAATAAAATGGAAGAGAAAAGATTTATTCTTTCAGTGTGGCCGGGTACCAAATGATCCACGGTCCCGTCCCGTCCGTCCCGGGCCGCAGCCCTGGGATTGAGGACCGCTGTTCGCAAGCACACAGTGAGGATCGAATCGACCAGCAACGGCTAAAGAGGTGACCATGCTAATTACTATTGTAGAGAAACCTCCATTAATGCTTTAATCTATTTCTTCCTGTCATATCCTTCTAGAACATGGACGATCATGGCTCTCCACAACTTTCCGTCTTTTTATTACTCGAAGTAACTTATGCTCCTTTATCATCTATATATTGTTTTTTTTTTTTTTATGGTTCCTGTTCTGCCATCCATTTACACTTTACCCTCCATATTCTTCCTCACTCTCCATTATTTCACGCATACACTTTGTTATTCATTCCTTCACTTGCCTTCAGTGTGTGTCATGAGTTTTAAATTTACCAAACTTTCTACCTTCGTTAGGCATTGGAAAAATGTCTTTTTTCTTTTTTTAATGTTTACAAAACAGTTTCTTTTTAGTTCGTATTGTCCTTAAAACTTACTTGTCTCTCACATAGACGTAAACAAAACGTATTTATCCAAGCAAATAAATCCAAAATATCTACAAAATTGAGTAATACCAGGTACTTCAATACGGGGAAATGCATAACAAGTTCAATCGTATTTGGGTGTACTATTTAATATTTCGATATTAAAAACTTAAGGGTTGACATCTTATTAAATCACCGAACCCATTTATAAGTCCTCGTACTGGGGAGGACAATAAACGACATCCGACAGCAAGGCCTCTAATCGGGAGGTTTTTAGGCGTGTGTAACCACCACTTAATAGCTGTTGTTCCCAGGTTAATCCTGATCCAGGGTGGTAGCACCTGTTAGGGTCCCAGTTCTTGGGAAATAGTCAAACAACAAACTAGGGTCAAAATATATAAAACTACATTCGAAAAAATGATCAGCAAAATATTTTCGGAACAGAAAAATGTTACGAAATCTCACAAGAAAATGACCCATAAGGTGTTGATATACCGTTAACCAAACCCCCCAAAAATGTATCAATCCTCTTTAGTACGTCTTTCACCGAAAATTGAACGTACTATACAGACAAGCGTATGTAAGATAATTTTGTCAACCATCTTTTTCACGCTGGGTGCCATTAATGTTAGATGTAATATCCACTGATGACATAGCAATATATTAAATAGAAGCGTTGAAAAAATGTTGATATTTGGTTTCATAATTTTTCAGGAAAGAGTGAATCTGGAAACTGAGCCATATGCAGCCAACACCGACTATCATTCGATTGTACACGTCAACCTCGGATGGAATATTCACACCAGCAAAATACGTGTTTACCCTCAGCAAACCCAGCGGGAAATGGCAATCAGATTGATTGGATATCGTGACTTTTCCAAGCCCGGTTCGTATCTCCATAAAAATAACATGTCAAAGTTCTTGAGTACTTTTGGCATCCAGCAGCAGATTAGGCATCAAAACGTACATATATATATATATATATATATATATATATATATATATATATATATGTGTGTGTGCTGCGTAAGCGGACATACACCCTGTTTATGTTACAGTATATCATTTTGGACAATATAATCTTTATAGTTGGATTAATGTCATTCTGTTTTCTGGCCTTCATCAGATGACTGTTACAGCGAGTAACCTTTAGCGAATTTCGAATTGAACTCTTTATTTAATCTAAGTTGGTAGATTATTCTTGTTCTGCTGTCAATGTCTTCAGATTTTTTTTTTTTAGTACTGATAAGCTATTTTTCCCATTGAATTCGCGTCTATACTATCCGATCCAGGGATTGAACTCAGAAATTCTGACAGCCAATTTACGAACAAGACTTTAATTATTGAGCCTATTTCCCCGTAGATTAAATACGAATTTCGGTTGGAAGGTTACCAGAATTGATAGATAACTTAAGGAGGCCCGAAGGAACAATGGCCGAAACGTTATAATAATGACGAAGATGAGGATAATATTAATCTGACTACAAATAACGCAAACAATAGCTCCTCATCCCAGAAATATGAGCAAAAATCACCTTTAGAAGGGGGTGTACAGAGCAAACTAAGAATGCTTTCCTAAATATCCCATCAAGCTCGATCTCAGCTGCTTTGAACCTGGGAGTAAAATAATGCCTCAAATTGGCCAGAATTTCAATAATTGTAACTACAATTATAGAATCTAAAACAAAAGTAGCAATAGCAGTAGCATTGTTACAACTACCATTATTACGACTAATAATAATAGTTATGAGATTTTTGTAATTTATAAAATATTCGAAAGGAATTTTTAAAAATTCCTTATGATGTTAAAATTTTACCACTAATTAAGAAAATCTGACAGTGTAAAAAAAAATAAATAAATAAATAAAATAAAAATAAAAAATAAAATAAAAATAAAATAATAATAAAATAAAATCGTGTGTGACGCGTTTCCTCTTTTTAGGATTCCATCCTACAGTGGCAGATCTTTTGTCATTAGATATCCCACATTGACAAATCTTGTATTATTAACATATTTAATAAATAAAGTGATGAAGACAAAAACTAAATGAAATTGGCTAGACTCTATACCCAAATTCATATTTTTAAAAAAAAATTCAGCGTTCCCTCTCCTTCATGCACATGTGTAATCAAATTAACCATAACATCACTTTTGTCTGAAGTCCTAAACGACGAAACACGTCATAGATTTTCCTAAATAGACAATTTTCAATATGACTGTCTGCAGAAAAAGGGTTTTCAGCTGATGCAAAATAGCTGCCTGTTTTCTTAGCTGTACGTCTCAAATAAGTGAAAGATTAAGAATCGTTTTTTTCCTTTAAAATAATAATACCTTCTTTAAATTTTTCAGCACCTCAGTTTATGCCACCATTTTCTGACTGCAACATATTTTCACAAAGTGAGTTTTCTTTTATTTTGTTCTAATAATGATATTTAAGATTTTTTTTTCTTTTTAATAGATTTTCATTTCCTTCTGAATTTCTCAAGATTTGATATCAACAAAAATCTAAACGATTTGTCTTACACATTACAAAGAGATATTTAAATGTTTCTTTTTCTTTATATAAAAAAAAAACAGGCGGATCCGGTAGTGCTGGCCCCGTGTCATGGAATCACATCGGCGTAAAAACAAAAGTGGTTATAGATAATGCTGGTTTGCCTACATCAATATATATGAATAAAAACTGCACTGTGTATGACCCCGTCATCTCAGGTAAAGATCAAACAGCGTTAGAGCTGCTCTATGAATCTTCTTGCTTCGTAAATTAACATTTTCTTTCTTTTTATTTACTTATTAATGTTTTCAATTCACATCTACGATTAATTCTGTCATTTAAATGTCCCTTCCACTTTAAATTTAGCTAGGGATCTCTCCAAGATAGGTATGAAGACTTTGTCCAATCACCTTTTTGATTATTTACTCTGGAAGGAAAGAAAACGTTTTTCAGTTAATAACCAAAAGAACAGCTATTATATTTTACTGTTTTTTTTTTTTATTATTTTATAATACACACTATTTTTCTCACATGCTATTAAAATAAATATTTATTACTCTGTAAGTAAAAACCGTCTAGAAAGAATTTTTTTTTTTCCGAAGTCTTCTTCGCTAAATTTCTGGTTAATGTGCAGTTGATTTCTGTAGAATAATGGTATTTTTAGAATTATCATTTTTATTATTGTTCCTTTTTTTTCTTCTGACACTGAATTTTTTTTTTTTTTTTTATCAATTATTTGGTTGCAGGGGTTATTGTTAATTAATGTTTGTGTTATGTTTTTGAGTCCATTATTAAATACTCTGCGTGTAGAAGATAATAAATGAGATTTATTTATTAAATTATTTATAATGGCAATTTTTTTCTGCATGAGCATTAACTGTTGTAATTGAGGAAACAGGTTTAAATTAGTTGATTTTTGTTTATAGAAAGAGGTTTGAAATTTATCGTGATTTGAATCTGTTGATACGTCTGAAATGAATTGCCTAATGTTTGAAATCTGAAATTAAGAACTGTTATTTTCGAAAATTGTTCGCAGATTATTTATTTCATTCATGTTAGTTAACATAAATATATCATCAACGAATGAATATAAAATCAGTTTAGGGTTTCCTGAGGTCGAAATTTAAATCCTGATAGTGTTGGATCGGAAGGTGGACCCATTGTAACACCATAGGCTTGTGTTTGTGAGTGTATATATTTCTTAAATGGTCACAAAAGTCGTGTGTTGCAGACTACGAGTAGAATTGTTGGTTGTTTATAGACGTTCTTTTAATTCGGTGTTTTATTGTTTCAGTCAGAGATAGGTTGGTGAAAAGATTTTCATCGTCTAATGATTCTAATAGGTCCACCATTTGGTTTATTCATATTGAAGATTTGGTTATTTAATACCTAAGTATCTAATATCACCTTTTGACAAAAGAAGCAACACTCATTAGCATAAATATATCATCAATGTAATGAATATAAAATATCAGTTTACGGTTTCCTGAGGTCGAAATTTAAATCCTGATAGTGTTGGAGCGGAAGGTGAACCCCTTGCGACACCATAGGCTTGTGTTTGTGAGTGCATACATTTCCAATATGACAAGCACCAATGATACAACAAAAAGATCAAAGCTTCAACAAATCAATATCGTCAATGAATGCACGTGCTCACTGGCAGAATTATTGGTTACACAAACTCTACATTATTGTGACATTTAACTTTATTTATCCGTTGATAATTCAATTAAATCATATATGAGCAACCAACGCACGAGAAATCTGTCAATTCCCTAACAATGACACAAAATACTATATCACATAATCTGTAAAAACACGACCACAGATGCGAGGAGAATTAACCTTAAAGGAAAACAGCCTAACATCAATAAAATAGTATCAAAATTAGGAACCAGTATATTAAATATATTTAGTATAAAGAAGACTGGCACGAGAGAACGCGATACTTAAAACATGACGTGTGAAAACGCGAGATGTAAGCCATGAAACCGATATAACGCAAAGAACCCAAACTCCTGGTCTGAAATATACAAAAAAACATGATAACATGATGAAATATATATATATATATATATATATATATATATATATATATATATATATAATTACGTAGTGGAAAAATCGTTTGACGCGTTTCGTCCCTTCGGACTTCAATGGACTAGGCTTGTTAACGTTGATACGACTAGGCATGCGCATGAACGAGAGTCACTAGTAATTTTAAATTTAGAAAGATTTTTTTATGTTTTGGGTATATTATATAGCCAATTTAATTTAGAATTTTTTTTCCTTTCGTTTCTATCATGTTTGCTATGAAAAAACACCACATTGTGTTAAAGCACTTTCGAAACATTTGTGACGTCGTCCCCCGGTCGTAGCGCCAACTGTGACGTTCTATCCTGATCTACCACGGCACCAGTTGTGACGTCCCCAAACAGCACCAATTGTGACGTCCTCGCCGCGGCGCCAGCTGTTTGCTCGTCGCTGCTCCGTTCGGATGTCGCTGCTCCAAACGTGACGTCCGCCAGTCGCGTCAGTCGTGTTGTCTCGTCCTGTGACGACCAACTGGCTTGGTATCGGCCGCGGCACCCAAATGTGACGTTCTAACCCTTTGGTGATTCGGGTGGTAATCTGGTTAGATTTGATATCAGCCTCGTCATTCCCAACTCGCTTCCAACGCCTGGTTACCAAGGTAACTGCATTGATCTCCAGTCTGCCTACCCACATTGTGAATTGATCTTAGACAGACGAGATCAAACTGTGGTTGGGGCCGTAATGCAACGGGGGTGATACTACACAAATATGCATAAAAGAAAATAAAATGAAAACTCAAAAATTCAAAGTATCAAAGAAAAAGGTAACAAACTTTATGTCTAGTTGTTCGATACATAGCACTGCATCTATCTCCCGACCCGTTCTGTGGATTGTGACACGTCGTTTTCCGTTAGGCAAGTTTTAACGCTTCAAGTTGTTTGCTCTCTTAGAAATTGGCGTTTCGGTGTGTCTTTGGACGAAGTCGAAAAAAAACTTATTTCGGTGGTCTGGATCTAAGTCGCTCTTCAAAATAATTGTTCTTGGGTTGAAGTGGAGTCCGGAATTTGCGTGAATCATGGTCAACTCACTGGAACTGCTGGAACTCAACTCTGGAAACTCAACTCTCCGCTGGAGCACGAACTCTCTGATTTCTGCCTGTTGGGGCCTCGCTTTTATTGACGCCGACCAAAACTGGGGTGGGTCTGTCAGCGTCTGGGGTTCCTCGATAATTCTAAATACATAGCCACCTCTTTTATATCTGGTTAGAGATTTTCCACTCTTTTCCATTTTTGGGAACCTTTCCTTAATCCCACTTTCTCACCATAATTCAGAGGGCGTGAACTGCCCTTCCCACTTCTTCGTAGCAGCTTCTCATACTTATACTCTGGATGAGGCGTCGACAGCCTCCTTCGTGCGTCACGTGATCACCACTCGACCAATGAGGTCTTAGTCGGGTATCTTTCCTCCTCCTTCGTGCGTCACGTGATCACCACTTGACCAATGATGTCTTAGTCGGGCGTGAACAATCCGCGGCTTTGTTTCGGGGAAAAAAAAATATCTTGCTTAATTAAAAAAAAATTATCTCTTCTCTTTCCCTTTTCTTCCGCTTTAATCGCCGTTATCATTTTTCTAGCCGACAATATGACAACTCGTGGTTATTGTCAGGTATTTTATCGCTAATTATTAAAATGGGTGGTCTTCTTAACACGGCCTCAAAAAAGAAATATCTCTAAAGTTTCAGTCAGTCTGTCGCCTCCAAGGAAGAAGAAAAACACTTCTGGGTCCCCATTCATTTTCCTTCGGTACATATTTCTGATAACATAATTTTATTATCGCAGGCCAAAGTTGTTTCGTCGAAAAAAAATCGGTCAGCGGACACGGCTTGTGTGGCTTTTAATTTTTCATATCTACCCAAAGTCCTGTAGCTACACCTGTGTTTTGTCAATTATCAAAATTAACGTTTTCAATTAAATTTTTCGTTGGCCAGTCGACCAGCCGTTTTGTTTACGTACTCCTAGATAACACAGCCGTTATCAAAACACATCTGTTTCTTTCTTTCTTTCCATTTCTTGTTACTCAGAATTTCCCTGTCATTGTAATGACACCCTTTCGCCATGGTTACTTATCAATATATTCATTGTCTCTTAGCCGTGTGTGTGTCTGCTTATCACCCACAATTCGTCTCGCCTTTCTTTCTGCCTTTTTTTTCTTTTTTTCCTTTCTCTGCCTCGTAAATGGTGCCACACATTTTCATCTTAGTGAATTATTTAATTTTCGAAGATGAAAATGTGGAGAAAGCGCTTTAATCTCTAATTCATCCACAGTTAATTTGTGTCCAGGTTCATACAACGTTTCGCCATGTTTGATAGAAATTCTGTTATTACAGACGTAACGCTTCACACGAAAAAACTAAATTTTCCTACTTTGCTATGCATCTTCCCATCAAAACTGTTAATGTTATATAAAAATCTATATATCGTTATCACACACACACACACACACACATATATATATATATATATATATATATATATATATATATATATATATATATTTTATGTATGCGCGTAACATAGCTATTGTCGATGCAGAAAGTTCAAATTTTGGCCAAGTTTGTTGCGTTCACTTTCACACAAGTACGCAGGAGAGATTTGAGTTTCTCTTCTTCCTCACATCTATGGGTTAAATAATAGGGCAAAGTTTTTAGCCGTATTCAGCAACCAAATGGTCAACTCTGAATTAAACTGGTAATAGCACCACGTAAAATCCTACCAGCTGCAGAATCAACAGCAGCTACATCTAGCATAGTAAGGCCCTTTATTTCTCGGCGCAATCTAATGGCACTAAAGCAGAGTACTGGGTATATATATATATATATATATATATATATATATATATATATATATATACACGCGGTGCTATCGGAAAGAGCGTGCTATTGAAAGAGCGTCTTTGCAAAAATGTAACGTTTAACGGAAACGCGCATGCAGATAACGATCATTGATATCGACCTTTAATGAACCAGCCTCCTAAAATAGGCTTAATGAACTGGTTTTCGCGTTGTCCGACAAATTTGAACGACGAAAATGTACCACGTTTTGCATGAAGTTCGACAAATTCGCTAACGAGTCTCTCGAAAGGACTCGTCATGCTTTTGGCGAAGATTCTTAAGGTTAAACGCGGGGTTTTTCAGCGGTTCGCTTGTTTCAAGACGGGTCGAGAATTAACTCGACGTGATGAGCATTCCGGTTGACAAATCACCACCAGAAAATGTGGAAAATAACTGTGATCTCATCGGCGAGTAGCGTTGCGGAACAATCCATTACCTCTCTCACATGACTCAGTTCGAGACCGGAGATGGCATTCAAACGAGAACGCAGCTTTTCATGAAGAAAACTTCGGCAGTACTTTAAGGCGTGGTAGGGGCACTGGGATTTCTGTGTACGCTTTCAAGTGGACTATTTCAAAGAGGGTAGATTTAAATTATATAAGAATTTACTGGTGTCATTTTATCATTAGACCTGTCTCTGAAACGTTCTGCTTCCATCTTGTATTTAAATGTGGGTAAAAATGGCTCTCGACCCGATCCACATTAAAATTGTTGAATGCTTCTTGGTCGAGCTGAGAATTGTTCAGCACTTCTAAACACACACACACACACACACATATATATATATATATATATATTTTATATATATATATATATATATATATATATATATATATATAATGTGCAGCAATCCTTCTTTCATGCAAGCTTCATTAAATATGACAGACAAGGTGCTTTGATTAAGTTTTTATATAATTTCATATAAAATTATGAGAAATTATATAAAAAACTTAAAAGCACCTTGTCTGTCAAATTTAATGAAGCTTACATATATATATATATATATATATATATATATATATATATATGTAATTACTTAACTATAAATATCAAATCCTGTAGTTGTTGTATCCCCAACTCCAGTGTTTCTAGGTGTCAACCATTCTTCAGGGTGTTCTGGGTATATTTCCAATTTTTTTTAGATTTAAAAAAAAAAAAAATTCCGCGTCTTTTTTCATCAGTCTTGTACACGTGCTCATGAATTTTGTCTTTTTACATGCTCAGGTTCATGGATTTCTGCCTTTGTTTATATCTTTTATTTGTAATCCCCATAATTTTTTTTTTATAATTGTAGAATTTTTCTACCGGTCGTAAATTTTTCTTCGAAATTAGAAATTTTTTATATAAGTTTTTCTATCGAACTTGTGGTGGTGGTTGTGAATTAAATTTTATAGTATTTATTCATTTGTATTATTAATTTATCTCGCGCGCGTGTGGATGTGTTCCGAGGTCAAAACCAAGTGGCGACTCTCTGCGTTCATGCCTGAAGATTGCCTTCAACCATGAATCTTTCGGTGTTAACTCAGTGTCCACTTTTATATTTACAAACGCACTATCACTTAAGTTAAGAACATTTACCCGTAAATAAAGCATAACTTCAAACAGTTTTTAGCATAAATACAGTAACCCTCCAAAAGTATTGGGACGGCAATGCCAATTCTTTTGATTCTGTTGTTCACTAAAGACATTTGGGTTTAAGATCAAAATGAGACAAGAGTTCGGAATGTTAGCTTTTATTTCCTAGTGTTTACATTTAGATGTGTTAAACAGTTTAGGCTATACCACCTTTTATATCAGATCACCACATTTTTAGGTGAAAAAATGTAAAGGAACAGATATTTATTTTTAGTAAATAACATTTAATATTTGGTTAACGCATAAACCTTGGTTATAATAACCGCATCAAGCCTGAAAAATTGATATATAGATATCACCAAACTGTTGCATTCTTCTTTATGCGTTTGCAGATATTTAACGCAGCCTCTTTCAGTTTTTGTTTGTTTCTAAGGTTTCTTATTTTAGTATCACCTTCAATAGATGGAATACATGCTCTATTGTGTTATGGTTCTGTGATTGACTTGGCCAGTCAAAAATTATCCACCTTTTTTTCATCTGATGAAGTCTTTTGTTATGTTGGCTGTATGTTTTGTGTCGTTGTCCTGCAGCATAATAAACTTCCGCTCAATTAGTTTGGATAAATCCCTCTGTAAAATGTCAGACAAAATGTTTCTGTAGAGTTCTGAATTCATTCTGCTTTTACCATCATGTGTTACATCATCAATAAATATGAATGAGCCTCTTCCAGAAGCAGCCATGTTAGACAAAGCCAAGACATTGTCTCCACCATGCTTCACAGATGAGCTTGTATGCTTCGGATAATAAGTAGATCCTTTCTTTCACTACATTTTGGCCTTTCCATCACTTTGCAAGAGATTAATCTTCATCTCATCAGTCCTTAAAACCTCCCTAAAATTTTGTCTCTCGTCTCTGTACTTCCTTTTAAATTCCAATCTGGCCTTCGGATTCTTACTGCTAATGAGTGATTTGCATCTTGTAATATGGCCTCTATATTCCTGCTCTCAGATGTTGTCAGTGACTGTTGTTTTGGGGTTTTTCTTCACACCCCTCACAGTGTTCTCTCATCAACTGCTGTTGTTTTTCCTGGTCAACCTGTCTGTTGCTCGGTGCACAAGTATTTTGTCTATGTATCAGTACGTTCCGAATTGTTGTGTTAATTATGCCTAAAGTTTTTACAATGACCCTGTTCAATTTTCCCTCTTTGCTCTGCTTGTAAATGGCTTGTTTCCCCTACCCCATAGTTACCTCTCTCGTTTTTATGTAGGTTCATCCTTTTTAACAAAATATGGTATTTAGAGGTGAAACACAAATAGTAGTCACTCAATGTTTAAAAAAAATAATCTGAAAGGCAACACCTGGGCAAGAAGAAACACCTGTCAGTCACGTGTTCCACTAGTTTTACTCATTTGCAAAATGGGTGACTTCAAACAAAAGGTGGCATATCCTAACTTGTTAAACCCAGCTAAATATAAGTACCAGGAAATAAAACCTGGAATTCTGAACTCATGTCTCATATTATTTTTTGATCTTTAAACCCAAATGTCTTCAGTGAAAAACAAAGGAATTGGCCTTGCCGTACCAAAAGTTTTGGAGGAAACACACACACACACACACATATATATATATATATATATATATATATATATATATATACTTGAATTGAGGAATCGGAGAGCAGAGTTCGAATTCCACTCGAATCCATTACATTCACTTGCGTGCTAATAGCCTTGGGAAAGATGTGAATCCTCTTCCTCTCCCTCCAGCTATGGGTAAATATCAGGATAGACTGGGTTCTATAGCCCTGGATGACAACTGGTCTAGGAGGAGGACTGCTCTGAATTCAAAACCTGCGGAGGGTCGTTAAGGGACTTTGTGGCACGTTGTGCACGAAGTCTCTGTATTCGGCCCTTCAAAAAGTGTGGATGGTTCTGCACGAGGCCTTCACCACTATAACTAAATCTCATGTGCTGGCGTGGGTCTGTCAGTTTCCTAAGAACTGATCTGCTTGACCCTCATACGTCGAATTCGACGGGTTGAGATGAGTATATATAGTGTGTGTGTGAATATATATTCTTTACTCATCCATTTTTTTATCATTTTATTTTTTACCAATTTATTTTTCCCACATGTACATAGACTGCTAGACTATATTAGCATTATACTATATGTGCCGTATTGCAATGGCCATTTTCTACGATCACTACGTGCATGGAACACAGTTTGCATCGAACGGTGTGAGACAAATGTAGATTCAGTCTTATATATATATATATATATATATATATATATATATATATATATAAAAGAGAAAAACTAACATATATGTAAGTTTCTGGGTGTGTGGTTAATGTATTCTATGTAAGTCCATGGTCCAATTTCATATTTATAGGTTTTGTATGAAAAGTAAATGAAAAATCGATCTCTGAAAGTCTTTGGTGTTTTTCTTTTCTTTTTTCTTTTTTTTTTTTTTTTTTTTTTTTTTTTTTTTTTCGGCACCAAATTTTCTTGACGCCCTGGTTATTGTAAAAGATTCAACTCGTTTGTCTAACAACTGTTTTAAGTTTTCATAACTTTTACTCTTGTAAGCCGCGGGGAAATGAGATGAGACAACTGCATTATAACAAAAATAAAAGATCAATAAGCTACCGAATAAATATTGTTTAGTCGTTTGTAATTGCTAGTATTCTCACGTACAGCTTTTTCGTGAATCCTACCTTAAAGTATCACAAAACAAATCGGGATATTCTACCATAAAAAGAAAAAAAGCGGAATTTTGGAGATAACGTTTCCCTTTTTAGGCTTTTTCTATTTAATGAATTTTGGTGATACGCAATACCATATCTTCAGCTGGGATTCAATAATGTTACTTATTATAAAACTCAGATTGTGTGTGTGTCTGTACGTTTATATATTGGATCGGATTTCCTACATTTTTCAACCGATTTCAACAAAACTTCACAGGACTACGTAAAATTACTTTGCGGTGATTCTAACAGCGCCAAAAATGGGAAAAACACAATTGTTTTTGCACAAAATCAATTTGAAAACACGATTAATCGCGAGAATGAAAGGGGGACAACTCATATCGAGTTATACTTATTATAAAACCCAGGTTGTTTTTGTGTGTGTGTTCGTTTATATATGGGATCGGATTTCCTATATTTTTCAACCAATTTCAACAAAACTTCACTTTCTTTTAGCAGGTAGTGTTTCTTATTGTCTTGCGCACTTTTTTCTTTATTTTTACATTCAAAATGCTTTAAAAATTTCATTTACAAGACAATTGATTATAATAAAATTCTATTCAATCGGTAGACTCATAACGATTAAAAACAATGTTTGAGTTTGGGTTTGACCAATTCGTAAAAAAAAAATTGAACATGCGTGTCCGTCAACCTGAAACAATCTTTGTCAATTTTATTTTTCAGTCTTTATGATGGTTGATACTTGATCTATCTCTTACTGTTACATCTCCGGGAAACGCCGGGCTCTACTGCTAGTATTTTATAAAATTATCTTGCATATAGGTTAGCTTACTATGTCATAAGGCCATGGGGACTTTCAGTTAGAGTAGGAATTGTGGATGAGTCATTAGTTTTATGCGCTGTCTCTCTCCAGAATCTAGATCTTGCCTACTATACTTTGTAGTTCTAGGCTGAACAGTCTTCAATTTCAGTCTTGATAGTGCAAAACCGTCTCCGCATCCTTGTGGGTGATGAATTATTTTCCACCTTTGAAATCCTTTCCCACATTCAAAATGTCGCTAGCCCCCTCACTGCTCTATTTACATGAAACTGTTCAGATCAACTACGTTCCTTAGTTCCAACGGTTCTTACCTTCATGGATAAGACTTGCCATGCCACACACATCACTACCTTTGTATTTGTTGTAACATCGCTACGGATGATAATGGGCATGTCCACTATTCATATAAATACAGTAGTAAATACTGTATGTTGGTCTGCAGTTGAAGATTAATTGTGGAATTCATTTGAATAACCTCTAGCAGTTGACTACTACTTCTACCCGCCGCTGTCTAATCTTATATGTGTTGTTCTTGTCCTAAGTATTATTGTTCATTACCAACCTTCGTGTGATTATTCTGTAACCTTCCCTAGGTTACAACAGTATTCAGTTGGTGAGATGTAAGTTCCACGGGCAATTCCCACGAAAAGCTGCTTTGTGGAACCGACTTCCAAGAGGATGCTTCCTCGATCACTACAAACTTAATCTCTTCACCTCTAGAATTAAGTTATCTTCTCCATATATCCCCATAAACTCGGTAATCCTCTACCTCGAGTGGTACGCAGGCTTTTTAAAGGGAGTACATTATTTTAAATAAAAAAGCAATAATTGTCCCCTTAAAATCCTTCCCAGTTCCAACCCTGTCGTCTATTGCTGCTTTCTTTTGCTAAATATCAACCAATAAAAGGTTCGTAAGCCACCCAAGTTAGAGTTATGGTCGGAATGTGTGATATAAATTGAAAATTATGAAGATAAGGAGGATAGATAACGATTGACGCTTGATTTGAAGAGGTCGAGTTTAAAGTGTTCAAGGAAGCACTAGTGCGGAATTCTGTTCGACAACGATGCAATTCTTGAGAGAAAAGCGTGGAACATACTTTTTACATTTGGAACACTGTAGGAAATAAGGGTCATTCGGCTCCGTGGACATAGCATGGCTTGTCTTAGAAAAACAAGAATGGCTCTTCTGAACACTGAGCCTACAAAGTAGAAAATAAATTATCCCCGACAACATCGCGAAAGAAATTTAGAACTCTATCAATAATGGGGACTGGATTTACCATCTCCAGCTTTGATTCGACAGCAATACTCTTTTTGTGGCCTGATCTGACTCTTATAAACATGCGTCATATACTCCTGAAGAAGGCGCCAGCTACTTCCTGGAGCTATAGTAACTTGTTCGTTTTCCCCAGTTCTTTAGCAATGGATCGTATATATGAAGTCCACTTCAAGTTTGAATAAATTTGGAACCGAAGTAGAACCTTACTCAACGTTTCCAACTTCCGCTATTGCCTTCCGTATGCCCTGTAAGTGTCAAATTCTTCAAACCCTCATTCCTCATTATGCGTCCAAGTAATTTCAGCTCTGATTCTGACGGCCTCTTTGTTTCTTTTTTCCTTTAAACTTCTTTGAGCAACGAGGAATTTCAGGAAAATCTATGAAGCGTGCTTGGATAATTTGACTCTTGCATGACACGCTGAAAGCAAGGACATAGGGTAAACAGTTACCAACCTATCGAGGTTGTGTAAATAGTCGGTAGGACGGGGAAGTATAGTAAGAGGAAAAAAGATTGCTTACATATACAAAGAACAAAGTTGTAGAGAGCCATGATCATTCACATCATTAACAGAAACAGCATATAAAATAAAAATATTGAACTAGTCATTTATCGCTTGTTCAACCAATATTGTATTGCCTTCTGTGTTATGTCCACGTCTCATTAGAAGGAGCCAATTAAATCACTACAAAATGTGCTCATTCCAAAATGACTCCCCTCGAGAAAGACTGACGATGTCTCATATAAAGAATTATTATACATTTAAATAAGTTTTTTATGGTACAGAATTTAATAATTGCTAAGAAAAGATAATAAGAAGGCATTTTTAAAAGCAAAAGCCAAAATAAAACTACCGGTTTCGTCCCAGGACTTATCAAGTTATTTATTCTGGGGATTTAAAAGCGTGTAAATCAATTTTAATTAACGAATGCAATTAAATGGGGAGAGAGGAAAAAAATTATTAAACAATTTGGAAATTTAAAAAATCTCTAGTTGTTAGATTTTAGTATAAATGTCCGTGTACGATGGTCTTTGTAGTTATTTTATAATTTACATGTCATAATGCTATCTATAAGCAATATGTCTATGTAGCTATAAATAGATACATATGGTAATTGTCAATAAAGGCTTATAAAACGTGCAAGCAATTATATTTAATTTAAAATAAGTTCCACAGCTGCTTCACAACGAAACAATTTTCACTGTAAAGAACACCAGGGCATAAACGCTATATGGTAAATAGTATATCCAGATAAACTGATGTGTTCAAGCGGTGGTTATAGAAATGGGACCAGTTATACCCGCATAACCAATTGGTATATCGCGTGCCACTAGTACGCAAGGGACTACAGTGACTGTAAGAAAGGGAAAAGACTGGGTATAGCTTTGAGGAAAGTATAAAAAGGAGAACGAGGATCAAGGCAACAAATGTCGATTGATATTACATTTAAATTTTTTGAAGATTATAGTTATCAGGGAAGCAAGTAAGAGGAAGCGAGTTCCACTGTTGGGAAGTACGCAAGAAGCTGTTTGAATAGAAGAGACGGTTACATTTAACTGTTTCGACAGTGAAAAGGTGGAACCAAGATACTAATCTGCATACATTCACGTAGTTGAGGTACCAGTGAAAGTAGCTCGTCAGAGCAGCTGCCATGGAAATATTTGTAGAAAAGACAGAGGGAAGAACTGAACACTTTTGCCTTGAATATTTCATTTGCCTCTTGAGAACCGTGAACGTCTGATGATTTCTATAGTTTTTCCATAGTTAAAACAACAGCACCTACGGCTCAGATCATTAGTAAATACCATGACATAATCAAGCTGTTGGCATTTCATACTACTTCAAACAAAAGGTTAGGAAGGAAACTGCCATCAATACTGGAAAGGGCGATAACAGCTACTGGACTTGATAAACCTATTTTCCCGTAAAAACAGTTTTAAGAAAAAGATTTTATAAAATTCAAACAACAGTAGTACTGTCGGCTGGGTAAGTGTTGAATGTTTCCTTATAAGGGAACGGCTAATATAACCGTTAACATGTAGCTGATGTAGTCTAAGGGGGCATCTCCCAAAATCGAGATAACCAGAGCTTGGCAGCTGATCTCTACTATGACTGAGCTCTAACAGATCAATGATAAAAAAAATCTGGCTTGTAACATTCAGTCAAAATGAAGCTAATGTTTCAACATCATAAGCTAACCATTAAGTTTAGCTTGTCTTGATGAACAGTTGTACTCACAAGGAGGTTACTTGCTTTGAATTACTCTAGGTACACCAGCTCAACCCACACTTCAAGTGGAACACGTATATTCAACCAATCGCAAAAGACGCTGGTAAAATAGTCAGGTTCCTTGTATCGCTCCGGAAAGAACGGCTCACCTCATGCCATTCATTATCTTGACAAGAGTAAAATCAGATGAAAAACTGAGTATTGCCGCCATACCTGGGCTAGAGTTTCCCAATCTCACTTTCCAGTCCTGTCAGTTCGAGAAACCATCTAAAATGCTCTGCGAATGCCGAATTATTTTCCACCGTACAAACTCTGTTCTCATTGCAAGCCTCCCTCTATTTTCTTGTTATTTCCATGGAAAATGTTCCGAGCTGATTCGAAATGTCACATACACTGGGCAAATTATTCCCTCCCTATTCCATTAGGAGGAGAAACTGTTCGGAGAGCTTATTGCCAAGAACAGCTACTTTGTGGAAGAGAATCCCGGCCGTACTGGCAATAACGATAAACTCCATCCGCGTCCGCGGGTAAGACGATAAACTACGTCTAACAGCAAGGCCTCTGATCAGGAGGATTTGAAGAGCGTCGAATAACCTCTTAATTGTTGGTGGTCCCAGCTCTACCCTGGACCGGGGTGGTAGCACCTGTTAGGGTCCCAGATATGGGCAAATCTTTAACCCCCCCCCAAACTGGGATCAAAACACTATGAAAGTGTAAATATGGGGTTTAATATCAGAAATGCATTATAAATAATAATAAAAAATTACCGGCAATACATTTTTTGAAAAAAAAGTTATTACCATCAATTCATTTTTGAAAAATAATTATTACTAGCAATAAAAATTGTCAGCATTATATAACCCATTGAAGTCGATATTCCGTCAAACAAACCAAACGGAGACTCCTGGCAGTATACAATTGCTACCGCTACACTTTTCAACACTACAGGTCAACTTTTATCTTCCCTACATATCCTTGTAATCTTCACTTATTATCCCATTCTCTTACATCCACACAATAACCTCATTCAGTAAAATTCTACCTTGAGTGGCTCTTGCGTTTTGTGAAACAAACAGAAATTGTTTAGTGAACAATAGAAAAGAAAAACAAAAAAATTATTAATCGGTAAACCGTTGTGCAAGTTTTTTAACTCTCATAAATAAACACGTAGACACACAATTGCAGACTTAATTTTACAATGACACTACATTAACGAGTTGCTAAAAATATTCAAACGTGACCCAAACAGTCAAGTCTTTCGTATTCAAAATTTTAACGATTTTATAAATATTTCAAATGAATAATAAATTCAAGGAAAATTATAGGCGCAAGGTGTTGATAATATTATTCTGAAAATATTTTTAAAAAAATTAATAATCAATTTAGATTTCGTCAAAGCAAAAGCCAGCCTGAATTATCAGATAATTATTTCCTTAACTTGACATTTTACTCCAATGAATTTCTGGGTGAGAGATATGAACAGAAATGTGTTGGGCATCAGAAAAAAAAAGCATTAAACTTTTAATTACGATTTAAAATAGGCTGTCGATATACGGTGGGGAAATTATCTATGGTGAATGACCGGATTCTATTATGCTCTTCGCACACATATATACACACACACACATATATATATATATATATATATATATATATATATATATATATATATTATATATAAATTATTTATTCGAAAATAACATAAATTTATAAAATCATTACAAAAATAGCCATTTTGTTTCAACACTTCTGGTGTCTTATCAAGCGATGATGTTGAAGACATCAGAAGTGTTGAAACAAAATGGCTATTTTTGTAGTGATTTTATAACATATTTATGTTATAATTTTCGAATAAATAATTATTTGCTTTACTCTGTATCGAGCACTCTTTTAAGAGTAGTATTTGTTGGTATTTAGAATTTATTCTGTATACACCAATCAGATACTTATGTGTGTGTATATATATATATATATATATATATATATATATATATATATATATATAAATATATTTTATAAATATTTTCAGAATAATATTATCAACAACTTGCGCTTATAATTTTGCTTGAATTTATTACTAACTTGAAATAGTTATAAAATCGTTAAAATTTAAGTTTTTTAATAATATCAGATCGTTGTAAACGTAGGTCTGTAATTCTCTTTATATATATATATATATATATATATATATAGTTTTTAGGTGTGCTATATTTATTGGATAAAGTTCTCAATGTCAGAGATACAGTCTATGTAAATATAGATGTAAAAGTGAACACTGAAGTTAACACTCAGAGGCGATGGTCAATGGTGCATTATAGGTAGTAATTTCTATTATCCCTTACAACTATATTTTATGATATATATGTATATACACACTTATGCGTGATATTTTACCATTACAATATATTGTATCAATATATTGACTTTTCTTTTGCGTATTATAAAACATGATATCGTGTATACTTTATACAGAAACTTTTATTGACTTTATTCTTTTTTAACAGGTTCTACCACATGGATAACTACTCCAGTATATATTGATGATTTACAATTAAAGAATGGAGCCCATGTCTTAGTTAGGGATCATTTGACCGTCTCTGATGTGAAAGACGACGGCTCTGGCCGAATCTATGTAACTGATCATAGTGTGTTAACTGTACAAAAAAAACTAAATACCGACTGCTTTGTGGCCGCAAATGCAACGCTAATATTCGCAAATTCGACTGCGGCACAGATAATTCGAAACACCTGGATCAAAGGACATTTTAATTTGAACAAAAACAAAGCGCTCAACATTTCAGGTTTCCTCATTTATGATAATACGCGCACGCTTACAGTCCCAAATATTTCTATCCTGGAGACTGGTAAATTACAGACCATAGGATCATTGATATTAAATTCGTCCGTAATAAAAATATCCGGTAACTTCACGGCTGATATCCTGATTACCGACACTTGGAAAGTTCTTGATATTGGTCCCAAAGCGGAAATGTATTTTGATACGCATACAGCGTCAGCCAAATTAGGGAACATCATTATCATTGAGGGGAAGTTAAAACTTGGTCGTGTCATATCATTCACTGACCCTTGTAAACTGTTCGTGATTGACGGAGGCGTTTTGGAAATGAAAGGATCCGAACCGTTTGAAATATCTTGCGATAACGTAACGATTAATGCGAAGTTTACGCCAAGAAACGATCTCTCCCTAAAAAATATAAAATATTTCCGAGTCGGTAAAATGGGTGATCTGATATTTCAACCAGGTTCAGACTTTCAAAGTGATGTGGCGATTATAGACGGACGATTTAAACCTTTGCAGCAAATTTCTATCAGCGGCAAGCAGTTCCGTGTTGGACAGACAGGAGCGGTTGATTTGGCTGGCATTTTGTCTTTTGATTCGAAGAGAAACACTCACTACGCCGATTGCCGAAATAGCTCCGTTATTGATGTGCTTCACATCGAGGTAAATGGGACTTTTGATGCCAAAACCTTGATTTTAAAGCAAAACATAAAATGGTTTGCCATCGGTGATCAGGGCAATCTAACTCTTTATCCGTGTACCAATTTATTCAGTGACTTCATAGATATCAACGGAACTTTGGTGTCGTTGAGAAATATGAATATCAAAGGTATTAATATATACATCGGTCCGCGGGGAGTTCTGAATGTAAACTTTCAAAGGTCTCCAGCTCAGAATAGTGAAGGTTGCCAGGTCACTACAGTGGAGATGTCGCATTTGATCAGAATTAAAGGAACGCTGAACGCCGGTTCGATCAACATGACATCCGCTTATCTCAATGTTACTAGCAGTGGCAGAATTGATGTTACGGGCGGCGGTCATCTGTCAGGAAAAGGAAAAGGTAAATTATACAGAAATTGCATTGATCATATTTATGAATGACCGCTTGCATGAAAGAATACAGAAGGCGGACATACATACATACATATATATATATATATATAGTGCTCTCTCTTTCTCTTTCTCGCGATCTCTCTCTATCATATCTCTATCTCTCTATCTCTCTCTCTCTCTCTATATATATATATATATATATATATATATTAGATACCTATGGTTTAAAATTAATTTTTAAAAATGACAAATCTTTCTTGAATCTTTTATTTATTTTAGTTTTAATTTCAAGCTAATTTATTAAATTTAATATTTTTAATAAGCGAAATAATGTGCATTATTTCAAAACTTAATTTAAATTGACGGTAAGGATTTTTTTTTTTTTTTTGCTAAAATAGCTGATTAACGCTGTTTTTAGTTGCCTTTCATCGCAATTTAATATTCCTTATTAAAAAATCTTACAAAAATAAAATATGCTTTACTGATGATTTATTAAAAGAATATTAGCTGATTTAAAGTATATTAATCTGTTCCGAAACAAATATTATTTACTTTAAATTTAAATTATCGCAGAACCACATTTATCCCAACCTTAGCTGTGTTGACAGCCTGATAACATGTTTAATGTTGTTCTACGGAGACTTTATCGGTAAAACATAATTTAAGAAAATGACGTGGTCGCCTCTTTTATATAATTTTTTTTAAGTACTCAGCAATGTTTAAAATTTTGGAAAATATTATCCTTAATCTATTTTTTTGGGAATCTTGACTTTAAATTTAATATACTCATTGTACTTATTTTCTGAAAATGGCGTGTATGTTCAACCGTACTTACAAAAATGGGCACGTTTGTACACTAAAACATTCAAAATTCTTTTTAAAATCTAGGTGCGAGATGGTTTGTATTAATCTTTTGCATTTATGATTAGAACATATAGTTTTCACTTAATAACAATATCATGAAAAGGATGAACTTAATACAGAATTTTAAATGTTTTACAACTTTATAAATTAGTATAATTGCAATTTAAAAAATCAAAACAGACAAAAAGAGCAAAATCATTTTAGGAAACCTTGTGTGGTAATGGGTGCCTTTCTTTATTGGGATTACTAATTAATTATAATATAAAACCCTTCTGGAAATAGGGGATTAACTTAATTTTGAAAAAGCACGTAAACTTGAATTTTTCGGCGATTTTTTGAAATCCAGAGGATTGCTCCAAATTTTCTACTTATGAGATATATATATATATATATATATAAATAAAAAAAAAAAAAAGAAAGAACAGTAAGATATATAATCCGGTGTTCTTATAGGTATTTTTATTTTTTCAAAATAGTGCTCGATGTAAATTTACAGAGCATTAATATTATAAATTAATTGATTTAAAATGTTTTTCCGCTACACAGTTCTAACCATGTTTCAAAAATTTTTGAAACATGGTTAGAACTGTGTAGCGGAAAAACATTTTTAAATCAATTAATTTATATATATATATATATATATATATTATCCCTCACCGCTAGCACGACTCGGAATGACGCAATCTTCAGGTGCTGAGTATGGACTGACCGTTACGCAATTTGAATTATAATATATCTATTATCACAATTTTGGCGTAGTTATATATTATGCTGGAATTAGTGTTTTTAATTTCAAAAATCTTATTTGGCAATTAAAATAAGCTGGATTTATATATGTATGTAAAAAAGAGGAAAATAAAACATTACATCATTTATTTTAGTTCTTTAATTAAAGGGCGATTACTTGTTCTTATGTTAATAATAGATTTGTATTAAAAATAAATAGTAATTTACGTTAAAAATAACAAAACTTAAAATCTGGTTCCACGTATTTAAGCAGATATTTATTTTTATGCCTACATCTAACCATGAATTCAGTTATAGTGTTTAATAAACTTGGTTTATTTAAGTTTTTTACAACAACCAATTTTTCAACAAGACATACGTTACATTTATTTCCTTTTCCATTATAAGATTTAACTCTAGATATAATTTCCCAGTTGATTGATAGCGAGATGTCATTATTTTTTTCCTTTCCATTTGAAGAGAGCATTGCTGTTTATTAATGCCAGCAGTGTGCGAGATCCTATATATAATCTTGCTCTGACACAAAGATTGTTTAACCCGTAAAAAAGGCCGGAATTCGAAACGATGGCTCTTTAAATATTCTTTCAGCAAAGAGGAAAACCACTAAAACGTTTTATCGGCCTTCTGATCGATTATTTCCCACTCTATAACCCTTATCTGGGAAGATCCTCACTGGGTGCCCGTGTACTTATCCCACAGAAGAAACGTCGCTAGCTCCTCCCTAGTCTATCGATATTACTATGCCTGATATTTGGACGAGTTATATCCCTTTGTCTCACCAGCTCAGAGCTTCAGAGATAAGCTTCCATGCCATTTTCGCAACGGAAAATTATTCTATTCGTGTTCCTTTGGTAAGGTGTAAATTTTAATGAGACAGATTCTTCTGCAGAACTGTTACTTTGTGGAACATACTCCCAAGATGATATCTTTCTGATCACTACAGTTTTATTTTCTACAAATGCAGTGCCAACAGATATATATATATATATATATATATATATTCTGCATATCCTCATAATATGCACTCCTTGCTCTCACTATCTAACAATAATCTCATTGAATAATTCTCTCTATTGAGCGGTTCTTGGGCCTTGTATTGGGTGAAATAAATAAAATTTAAAAAATTCAATGTTGCTCTACTTGTTCAGTGAGACTCCTTGGAAAATCTCCCTTCAAACCCTGTTTTTATATAGGCTCGAATATGTTGTAATATGAAACTTCGATTTATTATTTTTTTTTATTTTGTCAGAGTAACGATGGTGGTTGTTTTCTTAGATGTGGCACAAGCCCGAAAGTACACGGGCACCCAGTGATGATCTTCCCAGAGTAAACATGTGGATTATATTCTTTACATGTCTGCTACATTCGAACGGAATTTTAATTAACTCTAAGAAATACCAAGAGAACTTTCTCTTGAAGGAGGTGTCCATGATGAATAGTTACCGTCGGAATACAATAAAATTAACCATGCAATAAAATGTACGCATGTTTTCTCCATCTGATATTACCTCCCAACGGTAAAAGGAAATATCAATGCCATAAAAATAGTAAAATTCGAAAATAAAACCATTTTATTAAATGGAAAAGAACTTAGTATTTCATCAGTAGATTTTAGATAACCTGAAAATGCGACCGATATACTGTCAGTTATTTAGCATTTTTTCCTTTACAGGTGCTGGAATATCTTCAACCATTGGCTCCAGTGGTGCTAGCTATGGCGGCCGAGGAGGGAAAGGTGGAAAATCGACTCTCGCGACAAATCTACCCCATGCTAAAATTTATGAATGTGGTACGTGGGGAAGTGGCGGAGGAGGCATTGGTGGAGGTCGCGGTGGAGGCCAAATCTTCGTTAATATGTTGTCAAACAAGGGGATATGTACACTGGAAGGAACTTGGGTCAGCAATGGCCAAAATGCATTAGTAAGTTCCTTTTTTTATTATTTTTTATACTTTATCATTTTTTGCCGTGCAATAAATATGTCTACTTTTTATTTATTTATTTATTTATTAAAGCAATTCACCCTAGGTAAGGCGAGAGTGCCACTTGTACGCAAGGGGCTACAGAGAGTGTAAGTAAATAAACTGGGTATAGGTGGGGTGAGGAAATGATAAAAAGAACGTGGATCAAGACAACAAATGTTGATTGACATTACATTTACAATTTTGAAGATTATAGCTATTATGGAAGGGAGTTCCACTGTCGGGAAGTGCGATAGAAAAAGCTGTTGGAGTAGAAGAGGCAGTTACTTTAACTGTTTCCACAGTAAAAGGGCGATACCGAGATGCCAAACTAGTAGCACGCTTAAAATCATAAAGCCGCTGCACCAATGAAAATAGCTCGTCAGAGCAGATGCCATGAAAATATTTATAGAAAAGACAAAGGGAAGCCACATTACGTCAGTGAGAAAGTGTCTTGGCCCGAGTCCCCCAAGTCAGGACCAATCACATTGCACATCCGTCTTTGGATTTTGTCGAGAAAACTCAAGATGAACAGCAGGGCACCCGAATATATATGGCAACAGTATTCCATGAATCGATGAAAGATTAGTCTGGCACAAGGCAACATTATTTGAGCAAACTATGTGGAAAGTACTACCCGAGCCAAATGGGCACCATTTTAAGGTCTTCCCATGCTAGAGTGGTCATAGTTAGATTATTTTCATAAAGCAGCTAAAGGGAAATGTTTATTTTATTGACAACACTAAAGATGTTGTTTACTCATATGTTGATGCCAATCTGCTTCTTTTCAAGAAAAAGTCTGAATTCTTTGGCCAAAGTTCATAATATTTTTATATTTGAAGTTCATAATATTTTTATCTTCAAACATTCAGGAAAATCTTACTGCCATTGCTTTTTTAACTTCTGATTGGGGTTTCCTTCCTAACTTTTTGTTTAAGGTGGTGTAGAAAATCAACATCTTGATTATATTCCCTTTTAGATATATGCTGTGTTACACATTTTAGTTGTTCATTTTTTTTAATGTTGTAATAATTTTGACTATAAATTGTGATAAAGAATTGTCTAAAGGATTAATTTACTTGAAACCATTTGTAATCATTTGATTTGTTTTGTTTTACGTCATATCAACCTTAATGGGTTATTTAATGCCGACAAGATTTTTATTGCTGGTAATATTTTTTTCTTCAAAAATGTATTGCTGGTAAACCTATATTTACACTGTCATAGTGTTTTGACCCCAGTTTGGGGGGTTAACTATTTGCCCATATCTGGGACCCTAACTGGTGCTACCACCTTAGTCAGGGTGAACCTGGGAACAACAGCAATTCAGAGGTGGTTCGACACTCCTCAAAACCTTCTGACCAGAGGCCTTGCTGTTGGGCGTAGTTTATCGTCTTACCAGCGGACGCGGATGTAGTTTATTACGGTGTAATTATCTGAGAAAACGATTGTATATAGCTGATAGTTTAGGCATTTCTGAACGTCCTGGACTCCATGAATGACATCCATATGAGAGTCTGGTGATGACGAAGCTTTTTACGCTTATGACACGAGTTCTTAGGTTAATATTTTGATTTTTACTGTTAAATGCATAAATGTGTTTGTTATATTTCCATGCAGCTGGACTTTGACGCATCAACTAAAATTCACCATTTTATTTTACTGAAACCAGTGAATAGAAATCATTTTCAATTTTAATGTAAAATTTAATATTAATCAGTTCAAATGATTTCTATTTCAGTCTGATCCTCATATTAAGGCATTAATTATGATAACCAAGGTTCGTTGTCAAGTTGTTTGAATTTTCATATACTTGTATTTTGATTAGACATTTTAGTTTATGTAATAGCGTTTCCCCTATCATTTTAAAACTCTTTATTCTACATTCTTCATCGTCACTTGAAAAGACACCAGAAGTGTTGAAACAAAATGACTATTTTTGTAGTGATTTTATAACATATGTCATAATTTTCGAATAAATTGTATATCGTACATACTGGAATATGCTGCGTGTTTTATTTCTCAAAAATAGGGGTCGCACTAGGAATCAAGTTGGCTTACACATGGGTATATGCGGTATCTAATAGTGAAATATATATATATATATATATATATGCATATATATATATATATATATATATATATATATATATATATATATATATATATATATATATTATATGCATGGTACTTATTAGAAAGCGCTCAATATCAGAGATAGAGCTAACATATTTGGTTGGATAGATGTGAGTTTGTGACCTTGGGTTTCAAGCTTTAGCGATCGTCAGTTCTGACGATAGAGATATATATAATTCCGGTATTTTGTGCAGGAGTAGAGTGAAAAGAAAAATAACCCACCACCACAATAGAGAAAATTTAAATAAGAACCGGATATGCAATTTTTTTTGTTTGGTGACTCAAAACTAAACGTGATATATGCATGTATACATAAATAGGTGTATTTTGCTTTGGTGTTTTTTGTGGCATTTTTTATGTTGCAGCAGGACAGGGATTAATCTCGCACACATTAAGCTGGGTCCTGCCTGACAAAAGATTTGGTATAATGTTTTAAGCCATAGTTTTACAAGTGTGGAGGCTCTTTCTGTCGCCCGACAGAGACATCCACAATAGTCCAAGTCCACGGAATGTTTTTTTTTTTTTTCGAGACACCATCCATTCAAAGCCTAAGAATGTCCTAGCCTCTCTCTCATGTATATATATATATATATATATATATATATATATATAAATATATATTTTATTTTATCCTCCTTGGTTTTACCCATACAGATTACCTAATTTTTCAAAAACTATATATATATATATATTGTCCGCTGTCCCTATAAGAATCTCGTCTGCCCTTTGACCGGTATATGTAAATATAGTGGCGAAAGATAAAACCAAACAATCTGAATATTCACAGTGTATGCACACACACATATATATATATATATATATATATATATATATATATATATACTATTATGCAAGTCAATGTTTTCACAATACCGATACCAGTAAAAACTAATTAATTGTAAAGTGCTATGAAGATAATTAAATGAGCAATATGTCGTGTAAATTTCACGTTTTTAATAATATACGTATCAGAAATATTAATAACTTGTTTTCGTAGTGTTACATTTTCTTAGGCAACAAATTACATGCTGCATTTTGTTTGTTTTTTTTATTTAAATCTACTTCAAAAGATATAAGCCACCGAAACCTATATTAACACAATATCGCATATACTTGAATATATTTTATTGTAAATTTGAATGTGGGCTTCTGGATTTACTGCAGTATTGTAATTACATCCTCTGTGCTTCGAACTGGTATTAGGCGTACTGCAGACGTCGCTTCGAATTGAGCCTCTTCGGAATTCTTCTGACGAATAGCCGGATGTTGCAACGCTTGGATTTGTTAATGAATGTGTCGTGGAGCAAATAGTACATCCCCGGTGACTATATGAACTAGTCTATAACTATAAAATAAAAATTTCACAGCGGTATGAGTTAAAGACGTGTTTAGGACTCTATAGAGTTTCTGAGTCATTATGGTGGTTGAGATAAGAATGGAAACGAAGAATGCGTTGTCTTGGTGAAAGGAATATTGTTTGTATGCCTGGGTCAATGATTGTGACTAGCTAAGTTTAATCTTAAAACAGTTCATTACCGTCCTTTATCACATTTCCTCTTTTTGGCCTTGTGCCACATTTTTACATTTCACGTACAATAAATATAGTAAAAGAAAAAGACGTTTCGAGTCAAGCAGTACATTGGCAGGTTTGTCGAACTCTCCGCCTTCGGGCAGAGAGGAAACCAGACGCGGTTATGCCCCACGTAAAAACTTGTGGGGAGCCGTTTTGAGTCAGTTCGCTGCGAGGCTCGCCGAACTCTCTGCCTTCCGGCAGAGCGGAACCCAAACGAGGCTATGTTACTAGGGAGGTACACAAACCAGACCTCGTGTATACAAGGTCTACGGGGAATTTTTACCGATCCTACGGGCTCGGAATCGGCCCACGTAAAAACTGTTCTTGTCCCAAATCCTGCCTTGTAGGAAGGTTTGGTAAATACCATCCGTTTGGAGTACGTTATAACAGAAAATGAAGTCATATTTTCACTAGACGAAAACTTTTTTTTTTCCTATTCCAGCACGTTCTTAAGCCATCCGCTCACTACACCGACAAAATCCTCACTAAAAAATTTTATCGGAAATTTTTTCATTTTTTTTGTAAAAAAAAAAAAAAAAAAAACTCACCTTCTTGCTCTTTGCTGATTATTCAATTCACGGACCAATGAAAAGTTTTCGCCAAATCTTGCTCATCCATTTTTTCTTTCGAGACTTGTGACTGTCAACTGACCCTGTCAAATATATCGTATTTCATAAATACTATTTATTTCCAACATCGCGTATCGCTGTTTATTAGCTGGACATTGTTTTTTTTTCTTTATCCTTAAATTACTTTCTTTCATTCTCCTCCAAACATGTTACAATAACATTCATCTGTCTTTATTGGTTTTACCAACTTTCTCAATTTTCCCAATTTAGCGTTACTCCCAACTAATTTTTATTGCTTCCCATAGACATTCTTCGCTTGAATATTGTTTATATTCACCTATATATCTTTAAATATGGGCTGCAGTTCTTCTCTTAGATGAATATCTGATGATGAAGAAAGCAATTCCATTAATTTTGTGCCGTCGAAAGCATTATTGGCAAGGTTGCTAATTATCAGCTTTCTTTGTCTTAAATCTTATAAGCAGTCAGTCAGTTAAGTGGCATACGTGATACACGCTTAGGCAATCATATCTCATTCGATTCTTGACTAACTAGGTAGAAGATTTTCTGACAGTAGGTTGCCGTTTCTTTTTGTGGTAAACTGGTTACCCTCCCTCATGGCTATACAAGACAGTTTATCCTGTTATTCAACCCATAGGTGGGAAGGGTAGAAGAGATTGTTTCATACATCTTCTCAAGACTATTTGCGCGTAATAAGCTTCGCGATTTTTCATTCCGAGTCTTTATACACTACAGCAGACAATACTCAGTCCTCACTGTTTTCTTCTGAATAAGCTTGGACTATTTCCAGGAATGAATTAAAATCTTTCCCAACTATTAATTTCATCCAATGTAGCTCTACACTTAAAGCTAAATTATTGTTGAGAAAACAGTTTTCGTGTACTTCCTCATGCAGATTGCACATTTGCCTTTCTGTTGTTCACATTAAAGTTGGTAATTTGGTCAAAGATATCAAAAACAATCGCCTTCTGTTAATCTTTCTTTACTGGCTAATCCAGTTTGCTTGGCAAAATCTTATTCCTGACTCATGTCTCTCTCATATATATATATATATATATATGAGAGAGAGAGAGTAAAATATTAAAGCGGCGGAGATAAACTGTGAGTAATCGATCTAATGATTTTGGTTGGTGGAGTTTTCACCTTTATGGGTTATTTAATACCTGAAATATAAATATTTTATACGTAATTTTAGGCTTTCAGTTACAGAGATTTGATACATAATTTTATACTGTCAGAGTAAAGGTATATTTTTAGATCTATAGTGTGTCTCTCATAAAATGTATTATTGGTAATTTTATAGTTTTTAGTGTTGCACTGAGTGTCATCTTACTATACGAATGTATCGTTGTTCATTTTATTATAAAAATGTACTGTCGATTTTTGTTTGAGAATTTACTATTTTCCCATAGCTGCGACCTTAACAAGTGCTCCTACTCCATGGAACAACAGCAATTAAAAGGTGATACCACGCTCCTCAAAACTTTTGATTAGATGCCTTGCTGGCGTATGTAGTTTAACGTCATACCAAGGATGGCCTATCTGATGATTCTGTGTAAAAAGATGGCAGCACAGGAACTCGTGGAAATAAGTGAAATCTCTTAGAGCTACAAAAGATAGGAAGATGTGAAAAGTCAGTTTCACAACATATAGAATATGTAACTGAATGTCAGAAGATAATGAAAAGTTCTTGGTCCAAATAAGAAGCCCTTTCAAAATGTTTGTTCATTTTGTTTCATATTGGGAACTGAATCTTTCAGCGCCAGCTCGTATAATCCTGAAATACCATAAGGAAGACATAACAGTATTATCTATCTTTCTATTTCTAATCCTGAGACCAGGCCACTGACGTGGATGATGTAACAACTTTCGCAAGAATAGGTATTTCGTTATTTTTAATATATCTGAAAACTGAAGGAATGTTAAATATCCCATTTATGACCACAGGAAAAAAATATAACCAAATGTTAGCAACCGGCAAGAAAATTTAAAATCAGTTTTTTATTTTCTTTCCCTGTCACATAAGTTTAGAAAATGAATCTGCTGTGAATGGAAATTGGAAATGATTTGTGTCTATAAGAAAATAAGAATTCACCAGAAATGAGCCTCAACATCAGACACGGAAGAAATGATAAAATCGTGTCAAATATCGCAAGAAATATTTATAAGCAATTCGCGTATTCATTAAACGACTTAACTGCCCAGTTGAACTTGGGTCAACCAGAAATCATTTTTTTTGCAAAACGGATGTAATATTTACCGTGAAATTGTAATTATTTGTTTTTTTGCCATAGATTCTAGGGAAGATGAAGAAATTCAGAGATTAGCGTGTAATTATTCCAATATTCAACTGAGATTTATCCCTCGAAATATTCTCTCTATTTTCTTAATATTTACGAAGAAAATCGGACTACCAAGAGCGTCTTTGAACTGTATTTACACACTGAGAACAACGCAAGTTTAAGACTACAACAAAACCCGAGCGATTGACCGAAGTTTTTAAAATATATTTTAACAAGATAATACTGAATGCCGAAAACACTAGCCTAAATAGAATTGACAAAATTGGTAGACATTGGTTTCATAAATATTTATACCTCCTGTAACAAAACATTAATTTTGGCTCAACATTTTTACGCGGTAAAATAATACTCCAAATAATTCCAGACTTGTGACTATCCAGGTTTGTTTGGGTGATATTTACACCCTATTCTTCCAATAAATAGTGGGTGAAATTCTGTCATCTCCAATAACACTATGCTCATCAGTTAAAAAAGCCGTGTAGCAGTCATGAAATAAAAAAAAACGTTATCAGTAGACCAGAGGAAATTCTAGGAAAGTGTAAACATGAATAAAGCAGTAAATCTATGGCTAATGCTTGAATTTTATTAAAAGGTAATGTCGAGATTTCGTTCAGAAAATTGAAGGTTCAGCTTGACACTACAAATCTCAAGAGTATAGCATCCCTCTCTGATGGCAGAAAGCGCCAACTTCACACGGGTCAGACAAATGAAAGTCAACATTTTTGTCAGTTTCAAAGACTTCAAGATGTCTGTCTATGATGTTGGATTTACAGTGAACAAGTATCCTGCAATTTGCACAAAGAAGTTCTTTTACGGCCGCTTGACATGAAACAAACTCGTTTGAAAAAAAAAGGGAACCTCAGATTTTCTAAGAGCATTCTACTAAATATCTAAAAGACTTTCCAACTATATGTGATAGTTATTTAGGGACAGAACGTTTTGGCTGTTATCTTAAGTACCCTTGGAGCGTAAACCCAACACAGCGAACGATCCGCCCCATACTATACCAACTGTACAAGACAAAAACGGTAACCTAATTAAAAAAAGCCATTTTTTTCTCTCTGATCTTGGACGTTTTTCCCGTATGTACGATGGATAAGACCAAAATATATTGAGATTCTCAAGTAAAATCTACAAACAGCCTGTAGCTTAAGAAATTGTCAGATTTTAGCAGAACGAAGAACCCAAGAATATATCTCTGGCAAGTAGTAAATACTTATAAATGAACTAAGTGTAAGATTGGCCAAGTCAGTGTTGTCTGTCGAAAGTCACCCACAAACCCGACGCAGTATTGTGAAGAAGACTCGACTAAATTATCCAGTGAGCATTGCGTAGAACTGCTCAAGCGATATCGAAAGCGACTGGAAGCTATTATTGTTGCAAATGGTGCCGGTAAGAAAATACTGATTCTATGAACTAGGTGGACTAATTTTACAAAACCATATATATATATATATATATATATATATATATATATATATATATATATATAGAGAGAGAGAAATATAGTTTTAAGGTGTGTTATATTTATGGGATAAAGTGCTCAATATCAGAGATAGAACGTATGTAAATATGAACATTGAATTTTGTGTATAAATTTGTATTCAATTTATCATTATTTTACAAAAAATAGCGTCTTTGACAGTAAAATACCTATTTAGTCTATTCGGACTATTTTCCTCATCTTTGTTGTTGCTATCACAACATTTCTGCCGTTGTATTCTCCGGCCTTCCACAATTGTATATTGATCTGTATAACTGACAGAGAATTTAGAATTGAACTCTTTATTTAATTTGTTCTTAAACTGTTCTCATTCTGCTGCCCATGTCTAAGGATATCGACTAGTTCTTATATTATTTCGCACTGTTCAGTTAGTGCTCGTCACTTTCCGCGGAGTGCAAGAATCATGCTGCCGACCCAGGGATGGAAATCACCAATTTCCGAAACCAATACCTTTTCACATTGTTTTTTACCCAATCCGTAGTGGGGATTTTCTGGAGTAAACTTAAATTAATTAGATTAAGTTTACTCCAGCAAATTATCCTACGGGGGTGGATTTAAAAGTAGGAAAAGTCTTTGGTTTAGGGATTTGGTGACATAGTGTGTGTGAGTTCAATCCCTGGGTCGAGCAGCGTGATTCTTGCACTGAACGGAAACTGACGAGCAATAAATGAAAAGTGCTAAATAAAATAAAAACTAGATATCCCTAGACATGGGCATTGAAACGAGAACTGTCTAACTCCATAGGTTAAGTAAAGAGTTCAGTGGATTACACAGATCGATATAAACATTAGGGTACAACGGCCCAAACGTTGTGATAAAAGCAGCAAAATGAGGAAAATATTCAGAATCTAAATGATGTAAATAACTCGATTGACTTTTGATTGTAAACTTGCCTTCATCCCTTACTTGACAAACCATTTATTTTTTATTAGATCGTTTTAAACTAATTAGATTATCGCCATCTAGATCAAATTGGTGAGTTGTCAAGTAATGGATGAAAGTAGAATCACAATGAAAAAGTCAGTTAATCCAAGATGATACGTAATGATAATGACAATATTAGCCGTTTCCTTATAAGGAAACATTCAGCATTCATTAACTGAAAAGTATGTGCTACTTTTGTTTGAAATTCATAAAATCCTTCTATTAAAACTATTTTTCAGGAAAATGAGTTTTAGTGTAACTGGCGTAGCTCTTTCCATGTCACCAAATTGACGAGCCAACGTTTTAATCCGCTAGGCCATTGTAGGGCCAAAATAGTAAATGCTAATTTCATGTGAACGTACTAGTGTGTAAATCTATAGATGCGTCTATGACTTGTGCTGAAAATCGAAAATATGTATTCAAAGAAATTTAATGGGTTAATATATTCGCACTTGTGAAATCACGTCGTCATGGCCGAGTAGATAGGCTTTCTATTCCTTTACACATGAAAGAATTGAATCGTCTCACAAATTAATTTTTTTTGCCTTCTTCCAAGGAAAAAAGAGCGTATTAAAATCTAAGCGTAAACATTTTATGTTGAATACAAAATTAACCACACCTATGCTCATGTACAGGATCCTGTTTTCATCCAATAAAATAACATAGAAACACGAAAAAAAAAAAATTGAATGAAGGTACAATTGTTCACATTGTCTGTTGTATGGCAAATATCTGAAACAGCTGAGGGTATATCACGTGCTATAGGCTTGGATGTCTAGGAGGTGTAATGGATAATAGCTCAGATATGTTAATCGGAGAACCGAGTTCTAGTTCCCGATGGGTTAGTTATATTCAAATACGTCCTAATACCTTTATGAAAGATATGAATGTACCTCTCCTCCCCAACTTAAAAGCTTGTATCATTAAATCATTGTCTTCAAAAAAAAAGGTTACATTCTAAAGATATATTCTGGCTTTAAGTAATACTATTTAACAAAATAATAATAAAAAAAAAAGTTATGAAATGGTTTCGAGACACCAAATATCATTCTTAACTAATTAGAGGGCGCTGAATCTAAAAACAACCTTAGTTTTTCTTGGTTAGCTACCGTATTTGCTGTACAGAAATGCCTCATTTTTGGTAAAAAAGGATTTGTTTTTTCATTTGTTTTCTGTATATATGATATTGACCGAAGGCAATATTTCTCAAAATAAAATCGTAGAAACCTCTCAATTCGTATCTAAACCAACAAATATTGGTTTGCTTATTGAGTAATATTATTTTTGCAATAACAACCGGACCTTAAGTCGTTAAAGATAACACGATTGAATATACCAAGACCAACAAGTATTTTCATCAAATCTTTTTAAACACTAACAGCAGAAATAAAACCTTCGTGAACTTAAGAACTACAGTAAGAATTTTCACTTTCTTGATTGTCATGTTCAATGTTATTTAAGTCCCTTTTGATATTCCAGCAGTATCGTTTACAATGGCATAGGTGCATTCAATTGAAATGCCTTTAGCTGGACTTTCTTTCCAACTGTGAAATCAAAATACTCTCAATGTGCTTGGTTTTCTTCCGTAATGAAGGAATAAAAGTGATGGAATAAATTTAAGAACATCAAACAGAAGATTTTAGGGTTTCCTTTTTTTTATGTCAGCTTAATTATCAGGGTTACTAAACTGTATTACTGATAAAGTTTATCAGTTAATTTGAATTTTGGCGTATTTCTATTTTAATTTTTTTACTCAAAAACACTTTTTTTCTTATGAAAATAGTTTATTTCATGTGGCTGACTTAAATTGCTCGGCCTACCTGAAAATTGATGGGTTTATACGACCTTTATTAACTAAATTTTGCGATCAGCCAAGATCGTAAATTGATTTTTTTTTTCTTTTTTACAAAAATGTGCGCTTTGAGTACAGAAAAAATGGTAGCTAACCATGAAAAACTAAGTTCATTTTCGGAGTCAGTACCACCAAATTAGCCAAAAAAAAAGTTTCTTTGCACAAAGAATCGTGTTAACCGGTGTAATCAGCAGAGTTGATAAGCCATAAAAAATGAATCGGGCAAACGGCTTATACACTTTTAATACCGACACAACTAATTTCTGGGTAATTTCAATAATCCTAAAAAAAATAAAAAAATAAATTTTTTTTTTAAACTCTTTTAGATTATAAAATAAACCAAAAGTTATATTCTTAAATTCTACACGTTCAAAATTCACCGTTTATTGTTTAATCACCGATGTTAAGCCGCCTTGAGTCTGGTCATTATTACATGAGGGAACCGCTTGGGAATATAAAATACTTTTTTTTAATCTCTGTAAGACAATAAAACCAATAAGTCACAAGCGGTTACAGGGTGTAGAAGAATCAGGAACAGAATCATTAATGATGAGCCGGAAGGGGGAAAGAGTAATTATGAGGACAGTAGATAGCGATTGACATTGCATTTAATTTTTTTAGCATTAAAGTTGGCTAGTAAGCATGGAGCCAGAACTGAGGTCCACAAACGAGATGTGCGAGAAAAGAAGAGGTTAGCACAACTTACGGTTACAGCTTGTGTATAGCCAGTTTTCAATTTTTTGTTCGGTGTCAGAACAGAAGAGTGACGCCTAAAACTTCAAGTTTGTTTTAATCCGTAAAACAGTGAGCATTTGCGCTTCATTAGAGATTATCGGATCAGTTGATGATATAAACTTCGTAGGCATCATTAAAGCATGGTTCAAGTCGAAATGACTAATTAGCAGCTCTAGAATTTATGTGGTTATTATTTATTTATTATTATGAGTCTTTTCTATGGGTTTATTTGCCTGCAAATAAAGCAGGAAGGACAAGCGAAAAACAGTCACGCTTTATTCGCGAATAGAAGAGTAGGGAAATGGTAACACCTTGAAGCAAAGAATACACAACTACAGGGTGCCTGAAATTCTTCAAAGAGTTCCATAACGGTAAAAATATTAAATTTAGGATTGACTATTTGGGGGTGTTTTTTTTTTTTTTTTTTTTCGGTTTATGACCACTTGAGAGTTATTTAAAGCCGACATTTACTTCGGATTATATTTGGTTACATTCAGTATCATAATCAGCAATATTATTGGTCTTGATCTTGCTGCTCTGATTCAGTCATTTTCCTACCGCCCTAAGTCGTTCCTATAAATACTATCATGGTAATTATTCGGATAAGCTCTTCGCTATGAATTGTACATATGGGGAATAGTTAGGATTTTCATAGAGACAATGGGGTATTATAGTGAATGTATTAAGAAAGGTAAGTAAGAATGCGTTGTTTTGGTGTTAGGAATATTGTGGTATGTTTGGGTCAGTGTTTGTGACTAGCAAAGTTTAAAGTTAAGACAGATGAAGACCGTCTTTTTCCCCCCATTTCTCATTTCGTCCTGGCCAGGACGTTAAGCTACATCCGCGTCCTGGGTAAGCAAGGCCTCTTATCAGGAGGTTTTGAGGAGCGTGAAACCACCTTTTAATGGTTGGTGTTCCCAGGTCCACCCTGACCCGGCGTGGTAGCACCTGTTAGGATCCCAGCTATGGGCAAATAGTCAATTATTACCAGCAATACTTTTTGAAAAAATATTACCAGGAATACAATTTTGAAGGAAAAGTATTACCAGAACAGATTTTTGACCCCCCCCCAATAACAGCAATAAAAAATTTTGTCAGCATTAATAACCCATTGAGGTTAATATGCCGTAAAACAAAATAAACCAAACCAATCTAAACCAAAGAATACATATTCTATTCATACAACTCTATCCTAAAAATGTTGTCGGCATTAAATAACCCATTGAGGTTGATATGCCGTAAAACAAAATAAACCAAACCATTCCCTATTTTGCCCTTGTGCCACATTTTCTGTACATAGCAGAAATAAATATCGTTCTTCGCTGTGGTACCCAGACTATGAATTTAAGAGCAGTACTAGACTGGCGTCTAGTAATCTTCAATTTAGAGTTGAGCTGGCTAGATTCAGCCGTAATTTCTATGCTATTTCTTTTGTTTTAACTTCTCGTTTGTGGAACTCTCTTGCAGCTCCATGCTTTCCAGCCAACTTTAATGTTTAAAAACATTAAATATAATGTCAATCGCTATTTACTATCTTCCTCATTACTCTTTTCTTTTCCTACTCATTAATGTTTCTGTTGCTAATTTTTCTACGTTCTGTAACCATTATGTCTTAGTAGATTTATTGCCTGGCATAGGTTGATATCGATTAAAAAAAAAATATTCGATATTCTCAAGCGGATCCCTCATCTAATACTGACCGGGCTCGACACTTCTTAACACGGGTGATCAAATGATAAATAGTGACTTTTGAACGTACTGAATTTAAGAACATCTCTTTTTTTTATCATCTAAAAGAGTTAAAATATTACTTTTTAGTTCTTTATATAATTAAATTTAAAACACTGCACTTCTTATCATTTTTTTTAATCCGTTTTTATGCACTTTCGTGAAAACATTTCCCGTCATTTAAGCTGATCTAAATAAATTCTATATAAAGTCAAAGTTGAATTATCAATTTAAAAAAAAAAAAGACGGCATCAACCTTATAGTGAAATGTCTCTTTGCATGTAAGTCTCTTTGATGCAACTTTTTTACATTTCGAGAAAAAAATCTTTCAAATATAGATTTCCTGGGAGTACATTTTATAGCTGGCTCTCTCTGACGTGCAAGACAATTATTCTAGTCAGAATTTATCTTGCATATTCATAAGTCTACAATTCATTCTTCCTTTGAATATTACCGTTACCTATGGTCTGTTGCTCGGGCTATAAATTTAGGGATTTCTTTATAAAAATCCAAAGAATATTATTAGTCTTGCTTTAGCATCTCGGCTTCAGTCTCTTTCTCACCGGTGTTATATAGCTTCCCTATAGCTTTTATATAAATACTTTCAAGGTAATTGTTCTGAATAACTTATCTCTACCTAGACTTCCTGAATTTTATCAGTACTAGATTGGTGGAACACTCTCATAATTTTACTGTCGAAAAGACTACATGTAACTGTATGTTCTATGCTAAATGTTTCTTTTATCGCATTTCTCGCTTGTGAAATTCTCTCCCAGCTTCTTTTTTCCAGTTAACTTTGATATTCAATTATCTAAATGCAATTCAATCGTTAGCTACTTTTGTCTTGATCCTTTTTTCTTTTATTGTTCTCTCTCCTTAATTGTTTTTCTCATCTTATTTAAAGCTTATCAATTCCGTGTGTCTTAGTGGCCTTATTACTTTGCGTGGTCATGTGTGGCTCGTATGCACGAGTTTGTCGTTGCTTGGAAATCTTCCATGTAAACAAAACAGGCTATCATTGCTACTATGTCCGTGTATTGCTTAATTTATTGTAATGCACTTGTCATCTCTGATGATGGCTTATATGAGCCGAAAGCTTAGATAGGATTAAAAAACATGTATCAATATGGTGATTTTCTTACGTCTTTCAATGATAATGTTATTAAGCTTATCAGACGATATGAAAGGAATTTGCTTAAAATAGACAAAACTTGTCTATATTATTTAATGAAACTTGCATATATATATATATATATATATATATATAATAAAAGCCAAAAACGTTGATTGATACAACTGATAAGTTTCCAAAAGCCCTAAACACCTTAAAAAAAAAAATCTCGAACAAGGTTAGTAAAAAGAAAGAAAAATGGAACAGACCTAAAGGTAAACAGCTACTTACTTGGTAAAGTGCTCAATGCCTAGATTACATAGATAGAGCAAAAACGCTTGACAACATTAATTCCTATGAAAGGATGATGGAACTAGTCGTAACATGAGTTTAATGCTCACGCGAATCACATTGTAGACATAGGAATCAACATTGACAACTGTCATTCGCCATTCAATGCAATCTTTCAACCAAAACCTACTCTAAAAATTGTATTGAAGATTGAAATAGAGTCATCATGCAGTTTTGATTCCTATGTCCATATATAAATGCTCAATCACCGATATATATATATATATATATATATATATATATATTTCATTTCAGCTTTTGGAAGTAAAGTCTGATGATCCAGAACCCTGTTAAAGGGGTTATGGTGAAATAGCTTATTACATGGAATCTTAACTTGGTCTGTCTTTTATTCAAACATATCTGCTCTGGATATCATCCTCCTCAGGTCTACCCATACGGATTACCTAAGTTTGCATAAACTATATATATATATATATATATATATTTACAGGTCGTGGATGTTGTCCTCTTCTTTATTTATATATTCGTATATCACCTGAAGAAGGCCGGAGACTACAACGGTCGAAACGTCGTGAATATGACGATAAAGATGATGACACCTGTCCGAGCAGTATAAATATTTATAATAACTCATCTCATATTTTTATACGCACACACACACACATATTCCCTTATAAATGAAGCAAATTTTAACAATGCGCACAAGAGTGCTAAAAAAAATTCCAGGTTTTACCAAAAAAAGGAATTTCCAAAAATAATACCTATGCTTGCTCAGATTTTGAGAATTTTTCTTCAGAATTTGGCCGCGCGAAAATTTGTCAGCACCCCCTCCTCTATATTCATATTCCGCTGCTGTTGCAGAAAGTATCAGCTTTGGTTCTGCCAAATTCATCAGCAAATTATGACCCCGGTGTCAAAAATGGTTTCTGAGACGAAACCTCATTAGCAGGAATTCAGGGTACCCCGCTATTACGCTACTCGGGGATTTTGTCGGGTTTCCGTGACAGTTTATTAATGTCAGATGAAAATGCCAGCTGATCATATATTTCCTCAAACATCCAAAACTTTCCAGTCAGTGTCCCTGAATCCAGTCGCCCTGACCCGCTAAATGATCCATTAATTTTATTATGCGAGATTCGGATTAACTTATAATCTAAATATCTTACGAGCGGTTAACGTGAACTTTGGCTGTAAAGTCAAGATGACCTTTTACATTATTCCTTCTACAACTACCAGCGGTTTGTCTTATTTAAACCTGATCCCGTTGACGAACAAAGGCATGAGCGTGAATCATATTATTTACTAAATACTGGGTCTCTTGAAACGATTTCTCATCGTACAATTTACGCCAGTGTCGAAACAATAATCTAATTTTCGTACTGCCTTTTGTGAACGCTTGTCTATCTTCCTGGGCGTGTTTTAATACCGTTTTCGCGACATTGTACTGGTGTATCTCATTTACATCTACAGAGGTAACGACTGTATGAAGCAGCACACTCTTGACAATCTACATTGTAAATTAGGTTAATATCCCCTACCACTCTTGTTCGAATAAATTCCTGCCAGCTTATTGCGAATACGATAGGACTATATATATATATATTTTCCGATAGTACTAGATATATTTTTTTGATGTTTCGGCTTCTCCATCGCATCCAGCTATTACGCTTATATTCAGTTATAATGCAATGGCTGGCCGCTTTTATCAGAGTATGCATGTCTGCCCAGGCAGCTGACCAGTCCCTGTTGCAGATGCCTGCTCAGGGACATTCGTGTTTGTTCAACACCCACAGAGACAATCAGTGGTTTGTACTGCACCTGCGCTAAACGAGCCTTAGTTACAGTTTATGGGAGAGTATGCGTTATTTAGCGTGCTCTGAACAAGGCCATTACGCTCAAACATTCGGTACCGGTGACTTGTGACTTCGTGATACCTCAACAACCGACAGTTCCCCAAATAGTTCTCTCCCTAATTTCACTCATAAGGCTCGGGTAAACCAGTCAAAGCGGGGTATGATTTTCAGGTACGCCGGAAGTCAGCTTTCTCACAAATCGTCTATGGTGAGATTCGAACCAAGTTTGGAAAGCGAACGTTGTAACCACGCGACTAAGTGCATAGAAGTTATAATGTACAGACAGTCTAATTAAATCACAAGCATAAAACTCTGAACTCATGCAGTGAGTCAAGCAAAAAAAAAAAAAAAAAAGTTTTTTTTTTATTATTATTTAGTTATCAATAATTATATTTGGAAATAAAATATTAGGTTCTTCTTTTAGAAAAAGTCGATAAAGTTTCATTAGTAAAAATACAAATAATGGTACACTGGCGTTAAATATTCTAAAGAACTACCATCTTGTTAGACATATTCCCACGTGAGTGCTTTCCTGGATATTACAATCTTAACGTCTTCAAGTTAAACTCCGGTATCCCCCTGGATTATAATTTCCCCTTTCTGTCTATTTCATTCATATCACACACCTCATTTATCACTATTTGTTCGAAATTATCGCGAGTAACTCTGTCTCTTCTACAAATATTTTCACGACAACTGTTCCGACGAATTATTTTCGCTGGTTCCCAGACTGTATGAATTTAAGCGAGTTTCTAGGCTGACATCTCGTTCCCACCCGTTCACTGTCCAAACGTTTAAATGCAACGGCTTCTCTCGCACTTACCGTCTGTGGGACTCCCTTTCACTTGCTTACTTCCGTGTTAACTATAATCTTCAAATATTCAAGTATAATGTCAATCGACATCTTCTGATATCTTGATCTTGTTCCCCGTCCTTCCTTGTAGCCTCTTTACTCTTGTTCTCGATCCTCTATAACCCTCTGCGTGCCAGTGGCACTCCCGCCATGGTTGGGGTGGCTTTTTTTTTTTTAAAAAAAAAAGCCCACTAACCAAAATGTGATATTTCTTCTTTCATCAGTGAACCTCCAAAATAAGTGTTAAAGTGTAGAAAATATAATTAAATTTATTTTTCTTGCAGTTTATAATCTGACTTTATTATGACCGATAATATAACCTGACGAGAAAGATGTCGAACAAAAAGAATAATAAAGATACCTTGGGTCTACAAAAAATAACCTGTCTTTATCTCCTTTTGTCGGAACCATTAATATCAGGGTAAAAACAGCTCAGTAAACTGTCGATCCCTTGAGTCTTACTGGTATATACTCGAGGGCAGGTAAAAGAATTATCCGCGCTAGGCATATATTATGGTAAGAGTGCGGAGAATCTTTTACTTACCCATATATATCATGGTCAAAGCGAAGTAATCATTACGTATACTTAAGCCAAGCTATTAGTGGTTCTATACTATCTTCATCTAGTTAAGTGTGTCAATGATGTATCCTTTGAACACGCTATCCGTAACATTTATATTTGTTAAAATATATAACTTAATAGATAATGAAGAAACTAGAAAATGTGATTAAAAACAAAGAAACGATTGCAGAGCAGTTCTGTGTAGCAGTGAATGCAGGACAATTTCCGCACAGATCAAGAGCAGACTTGAAGTAAAAGACATGGGGCTTTACGGAAGTATGCTGACAAAACCATGGACGGAGTATATAAATAATGAATAAGTTGTATGAAAAAAAAGGCCACTTGGACTCAGAAAACGTTAGTTGAATTTTCTAGGATATATAAAGAGGAAAGAAGGTTTGGGATATTTGACACGTTATAGGATATTAAATAAAAAAGAACAGAGGGAAACAATAAGGAACGTACATTACAATTTTGTGTAAACAGATGAAAAAACAGGAAGTTGTATGAATATTAAAAGCTTATACATTGCTGATTGACAAAGGATAGAAATTGTGGTGAACCATGATCGCCCCCGTTCTGATCAGACATAGCATACCGAAAACTATATATAAACTGGCGTACCAAATGTTAGTGACCGTTGCATTACAAATTTTAGTAGATTAACTGCTGTACAATGTGCCAATATTTTATGGGGATATTATACATCTATTAACTACAGGAGTTCATTTAATGCCGAAATTTAGTTTTCTTGGAAGCTTCGAAGTAATAGAAATTTTTTTTCTGCTTTCACAATGGAATACATGGTAGCTTTTGTGCATATACACGTTTGTTGAAACATAATTACTAGAGGCGGTGATATGCGTGTGTTTTATATTACAGATTATTTAAAATTATAGTTTGGAATACTGTTTGATCTCTTTAAGAAATTGTAGGATATTATATGGCTTAATTTAATGAAAGAGTTCTTTGATGTTGGCTGTTTGGTTGATTTTGCTTAGCGTCATATCAACCTCTATGTATTATTTAATGCCAAAATCCAAATATTTTGAATACGATTTTATAGCTTGAACTTAATATATTTTGAACGCAAATGCATGCCTTCAATTACAGATAAAATGTTTTGTTGGTAATTCTATTATGAAATGTATTGCTGTTTATTTTACTATAAATAAGTATTGTTGGTAGTTTTACTATACTAATTTATTTTTATACATTAATATTGTTTGGATTTTGTTTAGGGGTTTCACTATTTGCCAGAGGCCAAGTGTAGAAATATTCCGATCCTAAGCAGAATTTCCCATCCATATGTGAAAAATACCACTACTTTGAAAGGAAACTATTCTAGTAGACAAACAACCACACGCTATATATATATATAGATAATATTAGTGCAAAATATACATACATATGCAAAATATATATAAAAAATTTCCATACATGTATATTTTCAGAAAAAAAAAATTCCCAAGAGGAAGGATCCAGGTAGAACTCAATGTCTAGGACAGAGTAAGGATATAATAAAAGATTAAACACTAATATTCCATGGTCATATTAGTGTTTAAGCCTTTTTTTTTTTATATATATATATATATATATATATATATATATATATATATATATATATATATATATATGTGTGTGTGTATCGCCCATCGTATCCAAGTAGGCCTGTCTGCTAGGGTTGTTTGCCAATCCCTCTTGCAGACGCCTCTTATGGTACCTTTGGATTTGTCCCACACCCACCTGTTTATACGGCACTATACTGGGCTACCGCGCCGGGATAGGGTGGACTTAGGAACAGCAGCAATCAAGAGTGGGGGGGTCCACACTCCTCAAAATATCCAATCCTCCGAGCAGAGACTTGCTTCAATTTACCATCATAGCACACAGAGGCAAGTTTCAGAGATGTCCATTCTAACTTACAAAAGCCACGCCTCTTCCGTTCGTCTCAGTGATCTCAACTCTACTCTCCAAGTTTTTATTCAACACTGCAGTAATCGGATATTGAACTCACAACTCTTTGGATCAAATCACTGGATCCAACCCACGCTTTTATTCATTGGATCTTGTGTCCTTGAGGAAACATGACTCAGTGAATAAAAGCGTTGACCAAAAATCTGAGTTCAATACATGGCTACTGTAGTGGTGAACAAAAACTTGGAGAATTTAGTTAAAGGGAGATAACTGAAACATCCGGAAAAGGCATGGTACGTGGAACTAGCACAATCTACCCCAGTGTACGAATTAAAATGTTCAGTTCGAAATTCCAATCATCTAAAGTAGGCTGGAGCGTACAACGTCGAAACGCCGCGAATATGGCAATAAAGATAATGACAACAGTCCGAACAATGTAAATAAGATAAATATATACAATACATCTCAGATATACAGACAGCTACAATAAATTCATTAGACCGCCACAATGAATTCTGAAGCCACACTCTCATGAGGTTTTCTATCATCTGCCCGAATGTGATGAAAACGGAACTTCTCTGTCGAGGCTATATGCTACTAATCTTTCACAGTTCAGCTGCAATGTTCTCTCGTGGATAAAGTTCAGGAAGCTATGCCATGTTGTTGATATCAATACTTCGGTTGGTCGAAAACAACGAATCTCCATGAGATGCCGGTTACGTTGGATTGCGAATCCAAATGTGTAGAAATTTGGTGCAGTCTTATTTGCTGGTCGGCCCTCACTCTTGTCAGTTGCCAGTGGTATGCGTTATTGCAGACCTTCATAGTTTTCAAGAGCGTTTGATGCCTGTCTAGAATTAACATCTCCATGTTAAACTTCTTCTCGTGTGTTCTGAGAGAAAAAAAAGACGAGATCAATTATCACCTCGGAAATACTGCCATGAATTTTGATCAGATTAAAAGCAAGTCAGATAACAGGACCTTTTCCTATGAAATTCATTTATAAAAACACAGGAAATGTAAATATGAGATTTTGATCAAATATTTCTCGAATTGAGAAAAGATTGAATCCAGGGCTGTATAATGGATCGATACACACAAATAGTAAAGAGAAATGAAACGCGTTGATATAATGTTGATCGGATTAACTATGGTTTCAGCCGGAGATCCTTGTTTAATATTGCTAGTGAATGGATTTCGTTTTTCATTGTTCTCTTATCTCACAAATCCTTTCTAATGCAATGAATAGAAATATAATTTGTACTCTGAAATGTTGACCTTGTGCCAGAAAAAGCTAAAGTATTACATATTCCAACATATCACCAGTTCTCCAGATATTCTACTTAGTAACTGCTTTTACCTATCGAATAAATGGGGGTCAGGGTTTAGCAATTTCTAATGAGTATGGGGACTTAAAAAAAGGTACTTTTATCCAAAAATAGAACAAAAACAAAAAAAAATGGGTGGGAACTGCTTAGGATCAGCAAGCACTTTTTTTGTTTGTTTATTTTCACTATGAATTGTTTGTCGTCATGGAATTTTACTAAACACTTTTTTGAACATTTTAATGATTATTCCACCTCCATTTTTATTTCTACAGGTGAAAGAACAACACAAATTCAAAAAGATCTAAGCTTATAGATTACTAGGAGTATAACCCGTCTTTGACCGGGTGTTTCATTACTGGGAATTTTTGCCGTTCAATTGGAGCAGTTTAAGTTTAAAGACGGCGCACCCGAAAATCAATATTAGTAACAACATTTAGGTGCAACTGAGGCACATCCCCAAATAGGGGGTTAATAATTTGAAGTGGGTGCCCTTGAAAAGGGCTGTTTTTGCGTTCTAAATATTGTTTCAGCCTCACGTACAGCAGCAGTTGAAGAAGCGTTTCTCCTCAGCCGGTGAGTCCTTTGATCATCATTTTCAGCCAAGCGAGTAGACGCGTTCATGTATGCTCTCCTGGAAAGCCAATGGCTACGTTGATCTTCGGACTCACTGGCTCTGATTGAAGAATTCTGACAGGCACTTTGAGACAAGCAAACTGAACGTTCTAAAGACGATTCGTTATCTCTTATTCGCATCGCTGACCTGGCGGCAGCGATTTTGCGACCTAGGAAAGTTTTTTTTCTTTGGTGAAATATCTTAGGCAAGTATGAATTGTCAGTGAGCAAATACTAGATGAGTACGCTCTAAATCTACAGGGATCACTAAGCTCGAATAATTTTAGGAAAGGTTGGAAAAATAAATGTTGCGTAATAAAAAAAAAAAGTAAGCTTACTTATTACTACGGTGAATGCAATGCAAAAACTGACAGGAAAATAAATAAATAAAAATTAGGAACGGCTATAAACGACAATGAAAGTAGTAAAACTGTAGTAGCAGGCGTTATGCAACGGAGCATGTAACCTCACTTGAGAGAGATTAAAAGCTTGGCCAAGAGAAGGGGAATGTGTAAACAGAGCTGGACGTACAGAAGTAGAAGCGGAATTAAGCCGTAGCAATGAGCTTAGGACTACGTAGACGATCCGTATGACACGGTGACATTTGATTGGACGTGTAGAGGTCTTCGTGCAGCCAATGAGCAACTCGAACAGGTGTCGTGGGTAACGTCTGGAGGTGGGAATGACGTTCACACAATATGAGTTAGGATTGGCAGGTTATGTGTGAAAAAGTAAATTAAATTGCCTTTGATTTTTGCGCAATTGTAAAAAAAAAAATCAATTTCTTCGATATTTCACCTTCAAGGTTGTAATTTTTTCAAGCCAATTTAGACTCAAAACTGGCACCTCCACATACATACATACACACATTTTCAAAATTATAGATATAGATGCAAAATAGTTTGATATACTATGTCACAAAGAATTGTTAGAACTGCCAGGTAACCTTGATATATTTGGGAAGGATATTGGAATAATCTAGAATCTATACCGCTGGTATGAATTCATTAAATATACAAATATGGATAAATGTGATACCTAAAAAAAAAAAGCAAGTATAAAAATATAAATGTTTGCGAAGGGTTTTAACATAGGACGGAATGTGCAACACTGAAATCCAAAGATTCATTGAGATAGCAAAAGATGCTTTCCAATAACTAAGCAAAGTATTAAGAAACCGGAAAATTTCGTTAGAAAAGAATACTGAACTGCTACATAAATCCTCCCATATGGCAATTAATCCTTTACAATCTCCTTACAGATGATGAAGAGACCTGAAGCTACAAAGATGTGGGTCTACAGAAGGACGATGTGAATAGCATAAACTGAATTATTGAGCAACGACAGTTTTAGAGAAAAGAGAAGAAAAAGTATACTTACACTTTCTAGCATGAGAAAGGGACAACTGAAATATCCAGGGCAAAGAGTGAGGGAACACGGCTTAGATGATTTTACGCTCTACGGATAGACTGATGGCAAGGGGGACAGAGGAAAATAGTGTATAAATTACCTAATCAGATTGTGTAAATGTATGGCAGAACAGGGTTTAGAAGAGATAGCAGAATGACAAAAATACTGAGTTACAAAGGACAGGACATTGTGGATCGCCAATGTCCTGAAAATGGCATTTAGAGGAAGAGGAGGAAGAAAGAAGAGTAAATGGCAACAGAATTCACTTTTCGTGATTTTTATTTTGTTTTTTTAATAGTTTTCCTGCCAAGTGTTAAAATTATATTTTTAATGGTAGATTTAACCCATTACAAATTTTGTGAACCAGACAAAATTGTAATACTGAATGAGTGACATTAATGGAATTAATGACGAAAGGTTTTGAAAAGGAGGAAATCTGACCATTTACCCTTGGCTTGAAATGGTAAAGTTTGAAATGTTCATTGAAGCATCCACGAGGGAATCCTTTCCAAAAAATATAACAATTCTTAGAGAAAAAAAAAAGTGTCTTAATGTCTGGGTCTTTCTTTTTACTTTTGAGACACGGAGAAATTAGGATGATTTGACTCCGTAGAAGTGACATGGTGCGTTCTCGCAGTAAACGTCTGAACTGTTGGAACCTAAAATCTTGTAAAATTATCTATTACCAACCTTGCGTTTAAAATTTATTGACAAAAATAAAATTTGTCTATAATTAATTATTTACCTGATGCGGACTGTTATTCTAATCTTGATAGCCATATTCACAACGGGTTTCGGTTCGAAATTCCAATCGCCTGACGAAGGCCGGGGCGTACATTGGCCGAAACGTTATAAATATTGCAATGATGACGAGAATGACAGTCAGAATAATGTAAATAATGCAAAAAAAAAAAATTCTTTTTGAGAACGTTAGGGTGAAAAAAAAAGTATATAATCTTTAGCGCTGTCATTAAACGTCAAGAGAAAAACCAGTGTACTTTTTTCTTTTTCTTTTTTTTTTTTTTTTTTTTTTTTGTGATGCCTATTATTATATAACATATTTTTTCTTTTTAGGTAAACAATGCCGGTGGGGGTAGCGGAGGATCAATTTGCCTGAAGTGTTACAGTGTGCAGAGCTCAAGCATTCAACTTTTAAGTGAAGGTGGGAATGGTCATGGCAAAGGCGGAGGAGGAGCGGGTGGACTAATAAATGTGTTTTTGACCCTTGGGAACTTACAGCGTGACGACATTAAGTCGAGCGGTAAATATCGACTACTTCTTCTATGAGCCGTATCTCTTCTGGATTTTGGCTCTCCACAATTTCTTGTCTTTTGCAGCTCTTAATAAATGTTGGCGTTTTTTGTTCTCTCTCTCTCTTTCTCTCTCAAACCCTTTTCTGCCATTCATTTACTCAAACTCCCTATGTGGGCTACGCGTTGTTTTCATCTATAACTCTCGTTTTCAATCTGCCTTGTAAATATCAAATTTTCCAATCCCTTTTTCCTCATTATGTGCCCTGATATTAAGTACAGGGGGCATTTTTGCTTCTAATTGCTTTAAAACATTATCGATGTGCACATGCTCGGTCCATGGTGTTCTCAGCATCCTTCTCCTGGCTCAAGATTCTTCTTCATCTGTGAGGAGATTGTCCATTATTCAGCACCATATAGAAGGGCTGATATTACATGACAGTTCAGTATCCTTTTCTTTGTTTCTAACGAAATGCCCCTGTTTCATAATCGACTAGTTTGCATAAAATACAATTTCAATCAGTAAATAGTAAAGTCTGCCTTGTAGATTAAGTAAAATTCAAAATTCACTGTAGCCTACTCTAACCTTATGAAGGCCGGAGAGCAAAACGGCCGGAAATTTGTGAAAACAGCAAATAAAAAAAAGAGGTCAGTATCCACAGTGTAAATGAAAGTAACATCCCAGAAATTCAGGCAGTAGAAAGTATTTAATTTCAAACAATTTCCTTCTATATTTTTTGTCTGAATTTCTGGGATAGGGTTTTATTGTTTACACTATTTATATTAAGTGTATTTACCTTCAGTGTCTGTCACAGTGGATAAAGGTGTTAGATCCAGTGATAGGACCCAAAGAGTGTGTGTTCAATAGCAGCTTAAAGCAGTGGAGAATTTGGAGAGGGGAATTAACAGGAGATAACTGACATTCATTAAACATGGCACGTGGAACTAGAACAATCTACCCCAGTGAGTGAAATAAAGGCTTCAGTTCGATATTCCAACCAACTGAAGAAGGCCGGAGCTTACAACGGCTAAAACGTTGTGATAAACATGGCGACACAGATGAGGACAATAGTCCGAATAATGTAAATGTGTATTGTCCTTATCTTTTTTTATCAACATTTCAGAAATGAGTCCTTTATTTAATCTCCGTCGCTAAAGATTGCTACAGCAAATTGTCATACGGAAAAATGGCCTAGTGGGTAAAAGCATTTGTTTGTGAATTTCGCGACATAGTGGTTGTGAGTTCGTTCCTTCAATCAATGAATAATTGGACTCGGGCGAGCAATAACTAATTAGTAAAAAATAAGAACTAAACGATATCCCTAGTAAAATGAGAACAGTATACCTCCGTAGATTAAATAAGGGGTTCAGTTCAGAATTTCCTGTAGGTCAACCAGATCGATATACACCTGAGGACGGCCGGAGAGTATAACGACCGAAATGTGATAACAACAACAAAGATGAAGGCAATAGTCCGAATATAAATTGTGTAAATAATTTCCTTCCTTTTCAATGCACTTAGTTCAATGGAGAATTGGTCGAATATTATACAGTGAAAATTTTATATAAAGACCAACGTAACAACGAGTCAGGCTAAGGACTTATTGATCTAACTTCGTAAATTAAAAAATTTAATTTCGATATTTAATTTAATTTGAAATTTTAAAAAATATGCGAAATTGTTTAAATGGTGAAAACCTCAAATTTAGAATTAAGAGAAAACTTAGGCTCGATGTAAAAAGAAAACAAGCTAGCAAAAACTATTAAGTTAAATAAGATAATTAACATTATCTAAATTTGGGTTAATATCCACATATTTGTTATTATTATCACAATATTTGGACTGTCGTGTCCTGTAGATTTACTCAGGTCCCTGTTGATCTTTGAAAGCTTCAGGAAATTTCGAATTAAACCTTATTTAATCTCCGAATATAGGCAATTCTCGTCACATTGTCCTTGTATTGGGATATCTTATCGTGTTCCTCATTTATTTCGCGCTGCTTACAGGTAATTCTGTTTCTACAGAGTCTATACTACCCTAACCAGAGATTGAACCCAGAATCACATTCACCAAGTTCACAAACCAATGGTTTAACCCAATAGGCTGATTTCAGGCGTTAAATTCAAATAAGTTTAACATTTGTTTTCGTTGTTTTAACTGTAACAATAAGGATACTATTAAAATCTGATAACAGTATTATAAAATCACCCCTCATTTAACGATTAGCATGTTTACATCGTACTAGCAACAAAGTCTTATAAAATAAATAAAAGAAAAATACCCACTTGATACTGTACATTGTTGGTAAACTTTGATAGTGAATGTTTTCTTTATTCAAATGAACCATAAATAAATAATAGACTTACAGTATGCAAGCCTAAGTAATGTATACAATATGCAGCTGGATTTCGAAATTTGTTTATTATTTTTACTGTTTAGTGCAATACTGTACTTTTTATTCGCATTTTTAACATCCTTATCTCTCCAAATTAGAATTTATATTTATTTCCAACATTATTTTCAATCTTATATGTTAATTTGGTCCTAAATTTAAATTCGAGATCAAACTACAAATTAGTTAAATATTTTAACAACAATAATATTCCACCTCAACAATAAAGTATCTCGGGAGAAACCGAAAACATTTAAAAAAAACGTTGTCAACCCAAAATAAAAATAATACTCCCAGCACTTGACACTTGCTTCGGCATGAAACTTGGAGTTGTGCAATTAATGCAAGTTATTATGTATATTTCTCTCTCTCTCTCTCTATATATATATATATATATATATATATATATATATATATAATATAAAACTTAATGAGACCTGGTTTCGTGTCAACAAACAGCGTGCTAAATGAAGTTTTACCTGTTGCTATTTCAAACATACAGACGCGTGTCATGGGTTTGTGTAAACCAATGTCAAATAACTATAATGCCAATTTTCTGATCTATTTTTTAAGTCATTTTACAGCATGGTTCGAAAGTCTTGTTACCCCCCTTAAAAAAAAGCAATAAGAACAATTAATACAGTAATACAAAGCATATATACTGGATTCGTTTTATTCACTTTCATTGACGCTTTCACACATCTAGAAAGTCTATATGAACATCCATCATTTTCTGGTCACAAATTGATGCGGCGCCATGTCCTCTGAGATATTTTACGAAGCTGGGCTTTGTTGCTTGTTGCAAATTCAAACGAACGACGTCCTTCAACTGATGCGTATTCTGGTATCGCTCATGTGAAACTATCTCCTTGATAATACCCCACAGGGCGTTGAAATAGAAAATTATATTATGTAGGTGTGGCAATACTTTCGGACCACAGTCTTTTCCTTCTTTTTGTGAGATAATTCCTCTGATTCAAATTGTGTTAAATAATACTTCGTAATTATTCAATGGTGAGGAGAATTGGTTCTGTTTCGTTTAATAACTCACAGTCAATAGATATAAAAAGAAAAATACAGAACATTTGTATTTCATAATCTTATAATTGCTTACATATTACAGTTTTCATTATTTATCTAGATAATACGGCTAACAAATTGTTTCCTCGGCGTAGATTAAAAAATAATTTGTATGCATGGATAAGTGGATTAAATAACTCGACATATAAAATAATATATGGATGTATATGCGGATTTTTTTTAATTTATGCTGGTTTCGTTCAAGACCAATAGAAATTCATGCTCTCTTCTTTTTTTTTTCTTTCTTACTTTATCTTTGTTGCTATTTTCTTTTTCTCTTTTCTTTTTTTCTTTTCTTTTCTCTTTTCTTTTCTCTTTTCTTTTTTTCTTTTCTTTTCTCTTTTCTTCTTTTCTTTTCTCTTTTCTTTTTTCTTTTCTTTTCTCTTTTTCTTTTTTTTTCTTTTTCTTTTTTCTTTTCTTTTCTTTTTTTCTTTTTTTCTTTTTTTTTTCTTTTCTCTTTTCTTTTCTCTTTTCTTTTCTCTTTTCTTTTCTTTTCTCTTTTCTTTTCTCTTTTCTTTTCTCTTTTCTTCTTTTCTTTTTTTCTTTTCTTTTTTCTTTTCTTTTTCTTTTCGTTTCATTTTCTTTTCTCTTTTCTTTTCTTTTCTCTTTTCTTTTCTCTTTTCTTTTCTTTTCTCTTTTCCTTTCTTTCCTCTTTTCTTTTCTTTTCTCTTTTCTTTTCTCTTTTCTTTTCTTTTCTTTTTTTCTTTTCTTTTCTCTTTTCTTTTCTCTTTTCTTTTTCTTTTTTTTCTTTTCTTTTCTCTTTTCTTTTCTTTTTTCTTTTCTTTTCTCTTTTCTTTTTTCTTTTCTCTTTTCTTTTTTCTTTTCTTTTTTTTTTTCTTTTCTTTTTCTTTTTCTCTTTTTTTTTCTTTTCTCTTTTCTTTTCTTTTCTCTTTTCTTTTCTTTTCTTTTTCTTTTCTTTTCTCTTTTCTTTTCTTTTTCTTTTTTTTTCTTTTCTCTTTTTTTTTCTTTTCTTTCTTTTTCTCTTTTTTCTTTTTCTTCTTTTCTTTTTCTTCTTTCTTTTCTTTTCTTTTTCTTTCTTTCTTTCTTTCTTTTTTCTTTTTCTTTTCTTTTCTTTTTTTTCTCTTTTCTTTTTCTTTTTTTTTCTTTTTCTTTTCTTTTTTTCTTTTTTTTTCTTTTTTTTTTTCTTTTTTCTTTTCTTTTTTCTTTTTTTTTTTTTTTTTTTTTTTTTTTTTTTTTTTTTTTTCTTTTTTTTTTTTTTTTTCTCTTCGCTCATTTTTTTTCTTTTCTTTATTTAATTTTAACGGTTCGGAGAGTTTTTCTCATTTCCAGGGAGAAATTGAAGATAATTTTTCCAAAGTCTTCTGAACTCTTTTGGCTTTTATATGCCGTTAGTAAAGTTATTTTTGTGTGGAAATTGATAGTGCTGCGACTACCTGTACCACTATTGATTTGATGGCTTTTCTTTGTTTGGTCTTTGATAATGGCTTCCGAACGCACTCGAAAGACATTGCGAACTTTATGGTCAAATTCTTCCAAGGATGAAACAAAAATATGAATCGAAGCTAATCTTTAACCAGCTTCTCTAACTTGTATATGGCATCCGTCGATCTCAAGAGACCATGGATCTGCTCCGAAGAGATATGTCTGAGCAGGTCTTTTTTATGCTCCTTTTTTTTATGAGGAATCGGCAGTTGCCCATGCCAACGATATTTTCCAAGGGAAAGACAGGGGCAAATACCTGGCACCGGCGTTGTCACAGTAGATGCCAGGACGAAACTAACATAACATCTGACTATCTTAGGGACTCTGGATCCGGAGTTGAATTCAGAGTTGTCTTTCTTCTAGACCGGTTACACCCAAGGATATAGAATGGAGTCTGTCCTGCTGTGTACCTGTCTACTAGGGTGACTAACTAATCTCTATTACAGACGCCTGTTCAGGCACATTCCTGTTCGTTCAAAATCCACAGGGCGCATCTGCAGGAATCTAAATACAGTTTGTGGGAGTTAGCGATTGATCTAGCTTGATCAATACTCTGAACAAGGCTAGCACGTTAAAACCTTCGGTCATGATGACTTTTTATATATACAAATGGTGGTACTCGTTTGGAAAAACTACGGATAGCTCAACTTGCAGTAGAACAAATCGGTACCCGAGGAAAAATGAAGAATGAAAGAAAGAAAGAACATTAAAACAAGGCGAAAAGAATCATCAAGTATTTAAGCTCCAAGTCCAAAGGAAAAAAAAAACAAAACAAAACAAATAAAAAAAAACAACTACGTCAAGTGCTCAATACACTAAGTAGAGTAAAAACCTAAAATAATCCTAAGGAGCCAGGCAAACCTACCTAGGTTTCACCTAAACGGATCTTCAGGGTAAAGCCGGGTAAAAAGGAATATATATATATATATATATATATATATATATATATATATATATATATATATATATATATAGGGTGTGTGTGTTTATATAAGACTCTATCGATAAAATCATTAATAAGCTAAATGGTTACGTAAAAGGTTTTTTTTTCAATTTGACATTAAGTTACCCATAATCTTATGAATTTATTCATTAAACCAGATACCTTTATTGAAATTAAAGATACTTTTCTTGACAAAGAAGAAAGCATTTATCAAGATAAAAAGATCATTATTCATTGAACAGTTTTCATTACTCAAAATAAAAGATACGCTTATTCAAATAAGGAGTCTGATATTCAATCCTATAAAAAAGATAATTCAGTGTAACGCAGCCATAACTGAATTGAAAAACACTGTTGGTTGCATAATGCAAATTATTATTTACCCATTTAGGATTTGGTAAATAAAAAAAAAACTTATTTATTCTAACATAGATCTATCACATTATTGGAGATTTATTCTAACATAGATCTATCACATTATTAGAATTTTGGCCAAACATTATTCGTAAAATTCTTTCAGCAGAAAAAAAAAACGATTTAAAGAAAATCATTTGAAATCCTAGTAAACTTGTTCTTTAATTGCTCTGTATTGCATGAGCCTTCAGGATCAGCAGAAATCTTTGCTTTCAAGGTACTAAAAGCATCTTCTATTGGGCTTAACATTGAACTGTAAGGTGGCAAAAATCTAACAGACAGTCCATTACTTATAATTGCACTGAGGAAAAATCTTAGGCGGTGGAATTTCACAATATCTATAGTGAATATAATTAGCGGACGATTGAAAAATGCACACATAGGCGTGGTTTGCACGGGAATAAAAAATGCAGACAGACGTCGTTTGACCACGACTCCAAAAGATAGCCATAGGGTTGGTTTGAAACTCAAAAATAGAGAGATGGGTTTGGCTTTTTGAGTGTCTCAACAATTTAGTTTTAGTACATTAAACAGGTGTTTATTTAGTGGGGTTTACCTCTCTGCGCGAAGATGCAGTCAGCTTATTCTTGACCTCAAACGAGAGGGTGTATTACATCTTAGCAGACAATGAGAGATAGAATAATCATCAGCAATATAACAACATCCAAGTTTCGATGATCAACAGCTTTATCCATGAAAGAGAGAAATCAAACGGCATCAAACTAGAGAGAGCATGTTTCTCCAGCAATGTGAAAGGTATTTTCCTCAAGCGATTACCCTTCTTTTCTAATTTTACCACAGTGTATTTCTGCTTTTCTGCAGGTGGCCATGGGTCAGAGGTCGGAGGCCCGGGACTTTATTATTTGGAGTATACCAACAGCTTCAGAAAACTGCGAGTGGACAATCAGTGCAAAAAGCCAATGGTGAGTTCTTAAATCGATTTTTTTTATTGATTCTTTTGTATTGATTTGCTTAGATCTGTTGATTATAAATTCGTATTTCCAGTCATATATGATGTAAGCTTTTTCCCGAAATACTCCTCCTAATATTGCTCAGCAAGTTATGCTTAATTTTGGGGCTTCGGTACACCTTTTGAAAGATATTACTAGTCTTAAGCTAAAGCTTAAATACTCATTTAATATTGTTATATAGGAATAAAGTGTCGCTGCCGACACTTGAGTTTGAACATAGCAAGCACAACCGATCCCTTTATTGAATTGACTAGAGCACGTGACCATGTAAAAAACGCATGCGTAGTGATATAATGGAATATGCATACACCTGAGTTTCCCCTCACTGGAATATGATTGGCTGGTCTCCGTCATAAATGCAGACGAACGTGTAGGTACGACAGAGTTTAAGTCTATGACGACGCCCATTGGACTACGCCATTGGCTAACCTATTTGTCTACACATATTACCTGCGACTACGACGAGTACCAGTCGATTACTGCTACCGTGTACTACTTGGTTAGAGTAGCCAAACCCACTTAGCTACTTCGATCAAATATATCTCTTTACAGGACATATCAAATACGAAGTAGCGTGACGTCTAAACGATCGTTATTTCTAGTCTATCGTCTATTACTATACGGTTCACCATTTCTACTGTATCCTCGATTACTATACGAGCCGCTATTTTCTATACTATTCATTTTACTATTTCTCTATTCGGATCACTATACGGATTACTTTTCGAGCGAATATTATCGTGGAAGTACTGTTAGTGCGAGTGTTATACGAAGGGGTCTGGCACCAGTATTGTTTATGGAAAATTATGGAAAATAAAGCATATTTAATAAAAAAAAATCCACATTAAAAACAAAAGCGCTTGCGGTATCTCTATCTGGTTCAGTGCTTTCCAGCCATCTTTAATCTACAAAAATGTATCTACTGCCCTCCTGATTACTCTTTTTCTTCCCACTCATTATTAATGTTTTTGTTCTTAACGCTTCCACACCCTGTAACCTCTTGTGTCTTAGTGATTTATCTAACCCATGCTTAGGATATTGCTTCTATTATTGGTCCTGATCTGGTGGCTTGGCTTCAGCCACTTTCCCAGAGACGTAAGGTTGCCTCTCTATGCCCTTTTCTATAAATACTTTCATAGTTCGGATGAAATCTTCGCTATGGTACCTAGAGTATTTGAATTTAAGCGCAACTGGCGTCGAGATCAATCAATTTACAATTGAGCTGGTTAGACGTAGCCGTAAGTTCTATGCTAATAGTTTCTTCACTTGCACTTCTCGCTTGTGGAACTACCTACAGGCTCATTGCTTCCCAGCCAACTTTAATCTTCAAAAATTTAAATGCATTGTCAATCGCTGTCTACTGTCCACGTGATTAATTTCTTCTCTTTCTGCTCATCATTAATGTTTCTGTTCTTAATTCCTCCACACTTTCACAAATATATAATATCGGTAATATTTATTTTTAATTAAAACATGTTAAGAATCGCTACATAATGGCAATTGTGTTTCAACAATATAAATGTGTCTACTAACTAATCGCCAGTAGATTAACATCGCCTGAGGAAACACATTTATGGTTTTGAAATATAATTGCTAGTATGTTGTGATTTTTAATATTCTAAAATAAATAATATTTAGCTCTATTCTCTATTGAGGCCTCTTTTAAATTAAATGTTACGTACAGTGGAATTATACTATATTTGTTCTCATTTTACCTGTGCATGCGTGTATATATATATATATTATATATATATATTATATATATATATATATATATATATATATATATATATATATATATATAATATAATATATATATATATATATATATATATATATACACATACAGTGTAACCCGATATAAGAGAGATTTTCTCTGGTCCCAAATTAGAGCCTGTGTTAATGTATATAAACCAGACCAAACCCGGATATAAGAGACTTCTCCGGTCTCGACAACTCTCTTATATCCGGGTTAATATATATATATATATATATATATATATATATATATATATATATTAATTTACTGTATATATTTCAGGTGACAGAACCAACTGGAGATCATGCAAATGAGGCTGATTATGAAACCTATAAAACAACAGGTAAGAGTTTAACTGTTAAATAAAACAATGTTTTCTAAAAAAAAAAAAAACAGTGGTTTTCCTTACTACACTCAATACATGAATTTCTATCTGTAAGTCTTCTCTGATTCCTGGTTTATTGAATTTTTTTTTTTTTTTTTTTTGTGAGTTTCAATACATGTCCACAGTATATAAGGCATACATATAATATGACTATTCTGTCAATAATAACCAAATTTATTGCACTTGAAAATGAAGAACTTGTTTTTTCTTTTGTTCAAACCATTTTGGATAATTATTCGATGATTATAGATACTGGTAATTTTGTGTCCATTTGAACATCCATATGTTTTTAAGAGAGAAACGTTATTTTTATCTGTCATTTTTTTCACGATCATCGTTCGTCTTACGATCGTAGGGTTCTTGAGCATTTGACCAGTTTTCTCTACAGATGAGGTATTCATTCATAAGTAGCATGGTATTGGGCAAGTATACCCGGCGGAGCCCATTTCTCACAAAGTTAAACTACTGCTAATATTCAACTTGAAAGCACGACTTGGACTGTTGAGTCCACATTGAGAACACATTGGCACTGTCCGTTGAATTCAGTGTGAGAAGTCCTACGCTCTGAGATGCCGGGATTGTCATCATATACTACATACAGTATATCGAATAAAATACCTACCAATGTCTTATTTGTATTTACTTATTTCTACATATCTTTTCTAATATTTTAAGTTTATTTTTTAAAGTTTATGAGCTTCCTGATGTGTTGAAACAAAACGGGTCACCCGCCAAAAAACAAAGCATAACGAGGTCTGATCCAAAAGTATCAGGACTGTTGCTATGGTAACGGAGATACAGTATGCAGAGTATAGCCGCTTGGTGCAGATAGACGTTGAACTCTGTCGCCTATGCACATTCACTCACTTCCGTTGTTTATAATAGTGCTTGGGAGGAAAATAAATGTAGTGTGGCCGTCTCACAACATCACAGACGTGCCATCAGGTTCCATGGCTTGTGCAGCTGTTTCACGCCAAGAAGCACAACATGACTCAGACATGACAGCCATCATATTCTCCAGATCCCGCCATTGTGACTTTTCCCCTCTTCAGAAATGAAATCCCACCGGAAAGTAACAAAATTTGAAAACCTTAAGAAAATCCAAAAAAATGCAACGTGATAGCTGCTCACTCTCCGAAAAAAGGGTGTTCTATGAATGCTTCCACCAATGGAATCGATGCTGAATAAAGTATGTGGCTTTAGAATGGGACAACTTCAAAGGAGATTAAATGCTGAATTCGTATGTTTTGTAGGTTTCTTTTTATAACATGAAATCGATACTTTATGATAGGTTCTTCTATAACAGCAACGATTGACAGAAATGAAGTCTTGTATAATGAGTTCGATTTTAATTAGGTCATGGTTAATTTCTGGTATTTCTTTAATATCTTAGACTGTCTGTTCACATACGTATTATCTCCAAAAGCTAATGTACAGATAGACATAAATCGGATGGAAAAAGTTGGAAAACCAAGTTTTTTTTTTTTTTTTTACCTAGTATTTCTTAGAACAGCCTAAATATTAAGAGCATGCGTACTTGACATCACCAGAAAAATGGTAGTTAATTTACTCATGTCATTAAATTTAGACATACACTTATTTTTATTTTGTTTGGAGTTATTGAATATTAACAAGATTTGTTTAAATATTTAGAATATCATATTTATATTTGTCGTCATATTGTTCAGTTATCTTTGTAATTTTTCTTCAATAATTTAAAAACAAATCTCAGACAGTTATAATGAAAATATAGTTTTAAGGAAATTTAAATTCATGAGTAAAAGTGCTCAATATCGAAGCTAGAGCTTGTGTAAGTATAAAAATGTAAAAGTGGACACTAAGGTCAACACATCGTCTAGAGTTGACGAAACCTGTGTATATATATATATATATATATATATATATATAGTTATACTCGTTTGGAAAAACCTTGGGCATTTTGGCTTGTAATTGAACAACCAATGCCCAAGGGAAAATAAGGGATAAAAAAGGAAGAACTAAGACCAAAGAAAAAACCTCCAAAATCTACTGTCTTCTTAATTACTCGTAAAGTGCTCAATACGCTACGTAGAGCAAACCTAAATATGAACCTAAAGAGCCAGGTAAATCTACTTATATTTCACTTATACGGGCCATCAGGGTCAACTGATATATAATAAATCCTAATGAGCCATGTACTACCTACCTAGGTCTCATCATATGGGATCATCATATTTTATTTTTTTTATTTTATTTTCCCTGGAGAGATCCCATGTGGTGAAACCTAGGTAGGAAGTACCTGCCTCATTAGGATTTATTTATTTTATTTTGCTCTACTTAGCGTATTGAACACTCTTCGTTTTAACTTATTACCCCCTGGGGTTTTTTTTTCTTTGTACCAGAAATTAATGTACTGGACGATTTTTTTGCCCTGTTCGGGGGTTTCACGTGCTTCTTTATTTTCCATTTTTCTTCGGATTCCAATTTATTTGAAAATTGTGCTATCCAGATTTTTTCGCCCACCGATTTTAAATAGATTTACATTTTATATATATATATATATATATATATTGACTCCATGAATAGTGTTCAGAAGAAAAGACAAAAGGGAAATATATGTATATTAAAAAATACCATTTTTTTATTTAACAATAACATTCATGAAGAATATTAAAGAATGTTATTTTTTTATAAAACTTGAAAATTGTTTGACGAAGACAAGTTTTTAGCAAATCAGCTGTAGAAATATTTTGACAAAATATTTTTTTTCAATTCTTTTCGTATATTAGAACGTGGAAAAAGAACTTGGATGACGCTAGGCAGACATTGAGTCGTGAACAAAAGACAGAAAAAAATTTAAAAATTCAACATAAATACAACTTAACAAAATAAGGATACAATATTTTAGCATCTTTCCTATTATCACTTTTCCCCTCAAAACTATTCATAGAACTGGCAGTCTTATCGCTAAAATGTTAACACGCATGCGTGGTGGGTTTCTTTGCTGATATTTTGAAGTCAGCCATCGACAAGATAAAGATTAAACTTAAAAGAAAAAAATTGAAAGAGAAAGAAAAATATATTTTCAGTTCAACTGAATGCGTACAAAAATGTTATACTTGCTGTAACAGCAAATTTTGCAAATCGTGTAACATCATAATTATCCATCTCAGAAAACGTTTAATATCTAAAAAAAAAACAAAAAAAACTAGATCTATTGAGTTTCTTTTTTCGAGGTTTTTCGATAAGACGTTTAGCCATCTTGACACCATTTGTTGTAATATTCACTGAAAAAAAAACCCTTTCAGTAATTCAGCTAAAAAGAGAAAAGCTAAGATTGTTTTGTGTCAGATTTCCCATCTGGGCAATGGTGAGAGGAAAAAGATCATTCAAGCTTTCAGTAATGGTACCAATATTCATACACTGGCTTTCATCTTGAAAGTCCATTCAAGATGAAAGCCAGAACGTTGAATAAGTTTAAAAAAGAGGGAACAGTAGAGAGGAGAATTGGATCAGAAGGTCATAACAGGAAGAAGGATCATTATTTCACGTTAGAGCTAAATAGATCAATTAGAAAAGATCCAACTCAATCCATACGACATTTGTCATTTGAGAGAGGAGACTCAGCTATGACATTACAAAGAGCAGTGAAAAAAAACTTTAAAATGAAATCGTACATGAAACCTGTGAGGCATCTTGTTACTACAGGACAGAAAGTTAGAAGGTTAGAGAGGGAGGAGATCATCATACTTATTATAAAACCCAGGTTGTGTGTGTATGTTTATATATTGGATCGGATTTTCTACATTCTTCAACCGATTTCAACAAAACTTCACAGGACTACGTAAAATTACCTTGTGGTGGTTCTGACAGCGCCAAAAATTGGAAAAACACAATTGTTTTTGCACGAAATCAATTTGAAAACACGATTAAGAGGCATCGCTGTCGAGAATGAAAGGGGGACAACTCATATCGAGTTATACTTATTATAACACCCAGGTTGTTTGTGTTTGTGTGCGTGTTCGTTTATATATGGGATCGGATTTCCTACATTTTTCAACCGATTTCAACAAAACTTCACTTTTTTTTTTTTGGCAGGTAGTGTTTCTTATTGTCTTGCACACTTTTTTCTTTATTTTTACGTTCAGAATGCTTTAAAAATTCCATTTACAAGACAATTGTTTATAATAAAATTCTATTCAATCGGTAGACTCATAACGATTGAAAACAATGTTTTTGTTTGAGTTTGGGTTTGACCAATTCGTAAAAAAAAAAAAGAAAGAAACTAATTAAGACATGCGTGTCCGTCAACTTTAAAAAAATAATCTTTGTCAATTTTATTTTTCTGTCTTTATGATGGTCGATACTTGATCTATCTCTTACTGTTACATCCCCGGGGAACGCCGGGCTCTACTGCTAGTCTTGAATAAGTTGGAAAATGATCCCAGAATAATAATAATAATAATATATATATGAATTTTATTTCAATACTTCATGAGCTTCCGATCCTTAGCTATGATTATGATCGATTTCATCATGATTCTTCTGTTAAGCTTGGAGAGTAGTTATACATTGACATTGCTCAAAGGAGATTCCAATAATGTTATAAAAACCTCGGAGTATTCCAGATAGATATCATTTATCATTTCTAAGAGCTTGAACTAACAAATGGACAATTTTGATGTTACACACGGTATATACGCTACACTTGTTAAGTGTGACCGGTTGAAATCTGGTTGCATTTGTTTGTATGAAACATCAGTCGCTTGGAATTCTGCTAGTACGGAACGATCTTGCAACGTTCCGCATAGGTTGTACTTTGGTTGTACCTATATTACTGTAACGTTGCAATTCTCTATTTTCCTAACTCTAAACTGATTGCTCAACACGAAACGCTGTCCGAAATTTATGGTAACATTGCGAAACGCTGTAGCTGAAAAATTCCACACTTGTCAATTATAACATCAGAATTATGGCAGCTCGGCGTGGCGAGACGGTTAGCAAGTTTGTCTCGCTAGAACAACTACGACTGAGTAGTGATTTCGATCCTCATTTCAGTCTTGTGCCACATCTAAGCCACGCTTAGAAAATCAATATAACATCAGAATACTTTAGGTTTACTTAATATGTATTGATCTCAATTTATTTTTGTATTATTTGTGGTGGGGAGTAGTCATTGAGTGATAAAGTTACGTTCCAATATTTTTCAGCAATGTGTTAATCCGTTTTTTTACAACCTTGCAAGTGACAATGACAGCATATTATGGAAATGTCTAACAAATAATTTATATGCAACCTTTATGAAACGTTTTCGTAACGTCATTTTATCGGCTAAGAGACGTGCAGTAGCGATGAGAGCCCGATGTAGATTTATATTAACATCCCCGACATGAATATAATATTTGGTTTTTGTTGGCGACACCATGGGATGATAAAGAGGTCAATAACATCTTATAGTTAAAGACTGGCTAGTGATGATTCCATCCACAATTAACTGTTTGGTTACGTGACATATAGGGCGATAGATCCCACTAATAATAGTGGGATTTACCGCCCTGTATGTCACATCCAGGTCACTGATCTCGGATAGGCCCATCGTGTCATAGCACCGGGAACAATGTCAACAAAAGACCGATGTTGCCACTATTTTTGTTAAACTTATCACAAGTACCAAGTGTCTGGTGACATAGTATTCCACTTCTAAAATGTGTTAACAGACATTTATCGGAATTTCTATGGTAGAAGATCCCGAAAATAAACAAGTGTGCTGTTGAATTGATAACCAAAAATCTTTGCAAGAAAGTCCGTGCTGATTGAAAATTATAAACAGAATTTTACATAATCACAAAAAAAAACATAAGTCGACAGTAATATACTGTAACAATCTTGTCGGCATTAAATGACCCATTGAGGTTTATATGCCACAAAACACTAGAATTTATTGGTTTTAACAACTGTCTCCCATCGTTCTACAAGCTTGTTGATGACATTTCCGCAGAAACTTAGTGCTTTATGTTGGAAGAAATTTGTGAGGTATTTTTCGACTGACTGTAGAGAGATTTAAATTGTTCTGCAGTGACTGGAAAAAATGAAAACTGAAGGAGTCACGTTAGGAGAATACGGTCGATGAGGAAGGGTTGGCCATTTCATCTCTTTAAGCTTCTACAAGATTTGTTTTGCAACATGCGGCCTTGCGTTATCGTGGTGGAAAATGACACGTTTTCGATTTGCAAAAATCACCCGTTTTTCTTGAATGGAAGGAAGTGAAATTGGTGAGTTAGCCGAAGTTATTGTTTCGACGACTTAAAAAAGCTCAAAATAAATTACGCCTCTGCAATCTCACCAAACGGACAGCAAGACCTTAATTGGATGCAATCACACTTGTGGCCAAGGGTTCTGCAGATTTTCAAACTTTTTCCAGCTTTATTTGCATCAAACGTTTATCGTAAACGTGACATGATCCATCGAATCTGAAAATTCTGTAGAAGAACAACTCTCTTGCGTGATGTAACAGCAACAGAAGTAACAGAAACACGATTGAACTTGTTCTCTTCTGACAGAGACAGTGGCACCTACGTATCGAATTTAGAAACGAACCCAAGTCTCTTCAATTGACTTTTGACAATTGTTCTTGCTACAAAGTGATTTTGCACTAAGTTTTTGCATTCAGTAATGTTCGTTTCATGTTTAGGGATTACGTTTAGTTTGGGGAATCATACGCAATGGATGCTTATATTACATTCCCAAAGAGTGAATCGTTCTATACAATGACTAACAGAACATCCTTGTCTCCCGTGACAGGTCTCAGCTGACGATTGTTACAGAATAGAGAATCTAGGCCAGGACGCTCAGCGATTGGACAGAATAATTCGGGGGCGTGGTATTCCGACAGTTAGGGATCGCCTGTGTCTATGTTTGGGATATAAGACCAAAACGGAACACATTTGACAGAGGGCAGTATGCATTTTTAAGAGTCGATAAATCTCCCACGCCCATTTTCGATAGAGAGACCACATGTGGAGGGACGCTAAGCCAACGAACGGGCATGCGTCCTCTTGAAGTTCTAACCTCCCTACTCTTAGAATCGATGCCAGCAAGCTTGTTCCTGTCCTAAAAAAAAAAGAATAAGGGAAGGAAACAGTCGCTGAGTTGGTGTCTGCCGGGGCTGAAATCAAACAGTATGGCGTATGGTAGCGGCACCGATTAGTCAGTAGCGCGTGATCTACTAGTATGTGGCCCCTCACGAACTAATTTCAGCCCCTGAAGACCCCAACGCCGCTTCATAGACCGTATCAACGACTGTTTCTTTCTCTTATTCGTTTTTTTAGGACAGGAACAAGCTTACTGGCATCGTCGCCTGATCTCTCGAAGAAATCAACTAATACTATTTTGTGTTGCTTGAAATCCACATGTGTTAAGTGACGTCGTTGTTCACTAAGTTTGCAAAAATACTCTCAAATACTAACAGCATTCTACATATACTAGTGCCTTTTATGGCTTTAAAACAACAACAACAACAACAAACAGAAATGGGGAAAACGGTCTACATTTATCATTATTGGCGGCACGGTGGAGTAATGGATATCCAGTCGGATTGAGAAATGGGAGAGCCAAGTTCGAATTCCAGTCGAATTCATTACATTCACTTCCGTGCTAATACACTTGGGAAAGGTATGAATACTCTTTTCTCCTCCCAGCTATGGGTAAATAACAGGACAGACCAGGTTGGATGGCAACTTGTCTACCGCAGAAAGAAATGGTAACCTACCGTGGAAAAAATCTGTCTCGTAAGTCATGTATTGAAAGATACATAATCGCCTAAACCTGAATCACGCATGGTACATAACTATCATTATTTAAACATGGTATATTGTCCCCATCTTTGTTGTTGTTACCATGACTTTTCGATCGTTGTACTCTTCGGTTTAATCTACGGTTATTTAACTTTATAGACAATATTTATCATTATGTGTTGTTGATTATTAATATTATTACATTTACTCATTGTTATGTCTGCATTCATAGTTTGATAATGTGTGTTATTTACTTAAATTTTTAATTTACATTTTTTGTTTAATTTGTTTTATTTTTCGAGAGTTCCTTTTATTATTTGTTGAGTTTAAAATATTGGCCATGTATAAAGTATGTCACATTGAATTGCTTACATTTTATATATATATATATATATATATATATATATAAGCTCTTGAAAAATATAATTCAATTGAGCACTGTTGAGAGATAAGCCACCTGCACTAATGCAAAGCTCTTCTGTAAAATGAATTGGAGCCCTCTGACTGATTGGCGTCTGTTTACATTCGTAAAAAAAATACGCTAGAATTAACTGTTTCTCTCTGATGAACGATGATAGTTCAGTGTTAGAAACTATGGCTGACACCAAATCGGTCGTGTTTCGGTGCTGGCTTGAAGCATTCGGATGTCTACTCGCACTGAGGAGCTGTGATACAGAGAAACAGTACTGTCTGCGAATGACATATATATAAACAAAACAAAATGTTTACAATAATCATCTATGACAGACAAAACGTTTTACGCTTTTGTCGTTCAGTATATTTTTAATTATTTATTTATTGATGATAAAATCATTAACGCTGTAATGTAATAAGCCCACTTGCTACCAAAAATCTATTTACCGGGACATGCATTAAACTACATAATCTTGCTTAGACAGTATGTCCATAAAGTTCGTGTGTACCTTAAAAATTTTAAAACTTTATTTGTATTTGCGATAGAAATAATTTGTAAAAAAGATTAGAAAAAGTAAATCTATATTTTTTGAGGTTTTATTGAAATTTTATTTAAGTTTCCACATGTCCTCCATCATTAGCAATACAAAGGGTAATACGATTTTGCAGTTCACGGAAAACATTTGCCAACATTATTGTATTGGTTATCTCTTTTTTCTTTTATCGCGCTCCATCTTCTTGTGACTGTAATATATTAAACAAAAACAAAATTACTGACAATATATACATGCTCTCCTCTCTCTTTCTTTCTGTGAGCATGTTTGTGTTTAGTCAATGCTCATCAAGTCAAGTGGCTTAAACATTCTAATGTTACTGATGTTGCCATTATTCAGAGTTTCAATTCTTCCTTTGTTCAGTTAGATACTTGATTTTACTATTCGTTTTCCAAATAAATCTCATCATTCTTTACTCGATTTGTTCCTTACCTCCTAACTTAGCACTTGTCGAGCATCCCAACTCTTGAAAATTCGGATCATGGTATATTATCTGCTATTTCTTTTGAGCCGTCCATTACAAAGGAACCCATTCAAAAGGTCTATTTCTGTTACCAGCATATCCAGATTTTTATCCATTTCACAATTTTCTTTGAGGCACACCTTAGACTTTTTAACCATCCCACTGAAAATTGTGACAGAGTTTTTTTTCTCGAATTTAAACTGCAACGATTTCTTTTGTAACTTCTCAGAAATATCAGGTTAAGCTACAATCTTCTTGACTTTCCTGTTCAGCAACTTTATATCGCAGGAATTTTCCGGCTGTACCAGCGTGATAGTTCCAATCACAACAGACGTCTTTTTGCGTCTGTCGTAAAAATTGTAGACGTGACCTCAAAGGGGATGTTATTGCTTACTGATAGAATGAGGCACAGTATAGCCTCTGACAAATCTGGATCTCGTGACTACTTGTGACACTGTAATAGTGTATTATTTAATACACTATTACAGTGTCATGCCTCCTCTCTTCACTTAATTTGAAGTGTTAACTTCATTTGCTGATAAAGCAGATTATTTTGTTTGTAAGTCCTCATCAAATTCTACTCTTGACTTTTCTAAAGTACCTTTCCCTGACTTTCCACTTAGAACCGATTTTCTATTGAATGATATGCATATAACCCCATCCTTGGTTTCTGCTACCATCTCTAACCTGGATTTTCACAAACTATGTGGATTTGATGGTACCCCTGCAATAGTCCTTAAGAAATGTACACATGAACTGGATGCTTTTTTCTCTAAACTCTACAATAAATGCCTTGCTACTTGTTTTCCTGCTTGTTCGAAGTCCTCTTCTGCAGTTTCAGTTTTTTAGAACTTAAGCGAACAGTTTGATTCTGTTAGTATCGCCCACTTAGATTTCTACCTTTGTTAACAAAGTCCTATATGCTCTAATCAACTCTGAATTAATTAAGCATCTCGCATCACAGGATCTTCTTTCAGATAAGCAATATGGCTTTCCCTTCTCTAGGTCAATTTCTAGTGTATTAACGATTATTTCTTTATATAAGAATGGTTAAGCTCAGGCAGTTGCTTTGGATATCTCCAAGACATTTAATAGTGTTTAGCATACTTTTTTTCTTCACTAGTTGAAAGGTTATGGTATATCTGGACGGATATTTGAACTGATTCTTAGCAAAACTCTTCTACTCCAACAGCTTCTTCTCTCGCACTTCCCGACAGTGAAACTCCCTTCCTCTTACTTTCTTCCCTAATAACTATAATCTCAAAATTTAAATGTAATGTCAATCGACATCTTCTGATGCGTCGATCTTGATCCACGTCATTCTCTTTATCCTTTTCTCAAACACCCTTCTTTACTCTTTCTTTCACTCTCCGTAACCCCTCCCTCTTTACTCTTACTTTCACTCTCTGTAACCCCTTGCGTGCTAGTGTCTTGCTTGGGGTGAAATGCTTAAAAAATCTCGAAAAAAAGTTGTCTTGAATGGCCACTCCACTAGATCTTTTTGCATCAATACAGGTGTCTTCCAGGGCGTTATCTTTGGACATACATTGTTCCTAATTTTCAACAACGACCTTTCCTGATGTCGTCGGTTCTCAGCTCTGTATCTATGCCGTTGACACAGCTATATACCCCTGTCTTAATGGCAAATCTGATTGGTTCGATAAGGTCAATTTGTCAACCGATCAAAGAAATTCATCTAAAATCATGAAGTAGCTTCTTAATTTTAATACCCCCAATACAAAACTGCTCTCTTTTTAATCGTCTAAGAGAATTATTTTTGCCTTCCATCAGTATGGCTGATGCTAACCTTCAAGAGAGTAACTTATTGCGCTTTCTTGGAATAAAGTATTCCTCTGAAATGAATTGGAAATATTATATTTAATTAATTGCTCGGACCGCTGCTAATAAATTTGGTTCACTGTGTTATGCTAGACAATTTTTCCAGTCAATATTTATTCGTATCTTACATATCTATCAGTCTACCATTCGTCCATTCTTTTAATATTTCTGCTATATATTTAGAAATTCTTGATAATATCGAAAGAAGAATCTGCAATATTATTGATCGTGATCTAACATCTCAGCTTCAGTCACTTTGCTGTGCCTTTTGTGTAAATACTTTCATGGTAATTTTCTTTATGCTAGCTAAATTTCTTTAATTTAAGTGCAATACTAGATTGGCTTCAGGGACTCATCATATTACAGTTGAATTGGGTAGATGGAATATTCAGTTCTATGTTAACAGTTTTTTTTTCTCTCGCAGTTCTCGCTTATAGAATTCTCTTCCGACTTCTTGCTTTCCAGTCAATTTTGAAAGTTTTAATTGCAATGTCAATCGTTAACTTCTGTCTATTTAATTCTTGTGCTTTTAGTGTTATCTCTTCTTAATAGTATTTTTTCATACTCAATAACCTTAGTGGCTTTATTATTTTGTTTGAAATTATAAAGGAAATATACAAAAAATTGTGTGTGTGTTTAGAAATTATCCGGTGATTTAATAACAAAATAAAAATAACCTACAAAACCAAGCGCAATTGCAACTTAGTTTATTTCATAGATAGTATTTTGATACGTATTGGTCAACTGAATATTAATTTCAAACTTACCTGTATATTATTTCATATAGCGTATTTTCTTGTATATAATACGATTTCTGATGCTAAAAACAAGGAATAAATTACATAGTGTAATACGACCCACAATACGTTTTTTTTTAAGTTATACCATATTACTCATAAAATCTCAATGTCTTTTTAATTAAACATTTAATTTTTCACGATATTAAATAGAAATAAACTAGATGTTTAGCTAGTTTTTTCGAATTTTCTGGGAAAGCAGGCTTTGTACCATTAATGTTATCAAAATATGACAGATCTTGTGTATTCCTTTACATTCATTAATTTTTCTTAATAAATTTGTGTGAATGTTCTGTCTTTGAGACAAAAGATACACTGATTCCCAAAGATTGCCGACATATCAAATATCTTTTGCTAGCAATTGTTATCAACACCTGCCTACTTTGTATTGAGTGTATTTGCAGTCTTGCTGTTTCAAATAACAAGTTTTTGTAAGCTGAATAAAAATTTCTGAAAATGTGTACTTGTGCATAATACGAACCTACACTTTTGTCTTTAATTTTCGTTCAAAATGTCTTGTATTATACACAGGAAAATATGGTAATTTGTCTGTTTTATTATTATTATTATCTCATCTACTTGGTTAAAATTCATGAGTGAATTGATTAAGATGATTAAGAAGGATATTTTTTTGTAAATGGATGTTTTTTTCATTTTAAGCAACGTTAGATATTTTTAATCTACAAATTTCTTTCTCTTTTTTTTTTCAACGAGAAAATTTTACAATAGCTGCAACAGTTTTATTTAACAATAAAACTGCTGCAGCTATTGTAAAACAAAGTCTGAACAAAGAGATCTTTACGATTTAAATGATTTCTTCATTTTGTCCTCTGTAAGTTATCGTGCAACGAGATCTTTAATCATTTTGCTTGATAACAGAAACCATGCCATCAGGTGAATAGAGATCCCACTCCCAAGCGAAAATGGAACAAGAATTCCAAATCGGTCGGCCAATTTTGGTCACCTTCTAATAATTCGCACACCATTATGCTCATCATCATTTACCTTCTGGTGTGAGCGATAATGGTTCTCCACGTTTTCATTTCCGTTGTTGCTCTAAATAATATTCGTGTCTTTACCATCCTTTTTTTCCTTGCTTTGCAATCCGTTCACACAAACTCATTAAGCTGTTCGCTTTTTTTTACCATCACTCCTTCCGATAATACTGCCTGGGAGTCCTATATTTTTCCAAGACATCTTTCCTCATAATGTATTCCAGAAAGTTCAGCACTCTATACATATACATACGAGATCTGTTCGGAAAATATCCAGTCATTTTGAATATTTCTAAAAACCGGTTGCTCGGTCTTCATGTAACTTGACATCCATTCAAAAGGTAGTGGCCTTTGCACTCACTTGTAACCTTGTGTCAAACTTAGCTAGGCGCGTAAGTTCTTCCCTGAGCAGCCTTCACCTAATGGGTCATTTAGTCCTCTCAAATAAACGAGATTACCTCGGCGTCTGGACTGCCGTCTCAGGCAGGATTTACCTGACTCGAGGATAACTTGTACCTTGATTTCTCGTTTAGTAACATCTACCTTGAGTACCTCTCTGGACTTGTATTGGGGGAAATATAGTAAATAATGAAAAATTACAGCTATGGGATTTTAGAAGGAGAGTCAAATTATTAACTTCATTTTAATTCTGAAGAAAATGTGTTTGAGATTTTACGTCCTTGATCACATTTGTCTCCCCAAGTGCGTAGTAACTGAAAATGTGTGTCTATGCAAATGATTGGGAAGGTTACTGCGCGAGTCGATTCGCGCAACAAAAAAAAGAAAGAAAACATTTCAGTTTATTATTTCCTTTTAAGAAACGCTTGTCTACGTACAGAAGAGGCTTCGCTTTGATATAAAACTTGGAGGGTCTGTTTTTTGTTTGTTGCTTGCTTTTATTTTCTCAGTCTATTGTTAGCTGCAAACATAAATTTGAGGACGTTCAGCTTTAAGTATGAGTGGTTTTCTGTTTATTTGATCGGTCAAAGAAACCACTCACACACACATATATATATATATATATATATGTGTGTGTGTGTGTGTGTGTGTGTGTGTGATATTTAAAAGAAAGAAACGAATACACTAGGAACGACATAATGTTCTGAAAGATAAATATGAAACTTCGATATAAACGCACTAAGAAAATAAAGAATAATAAAAAGCAAAAACTGACACATACTTTGTTATAGGTGTTCATATCGACATACATATATGCAAGTATAATTTTGTACGTTGTTATATTTCCGTGTGAACGTCATTTGTGTGTAAAATTTCCGAAAGTATATCTCTAGATACACAATAAAATACATAAACTTATTTATACGTCCTTACGTTTACATATGTCTGGGCGCGTTTGGTATTGTTTTTAATGCCATAAGTAAGAGTGTATACTTTATCCGCACAAATGTTTTACATACAATACATACATATATATTTTTATATACACAAACACATATATCTTGATTTTCAGCAGATTATTCATCGTGTGAATGCGATGTGCACTAGGTGTTTTTGTTTTTATTCTTGCGACAGGGATTTGGGAATAGACAAAGAAATGCAAGTAAACCAGAACCAATAACGACAAAGCAACGCCACCAATAATAATAACAATAATAGCTGAAAGTTTTTTTTTTCAAACTCCGAACGATATCTGGTGTTGGTACTCAAGAATCGTCTAAGCAGCTTTTATAAGGTGTGGCAGACAAATGTTCAATAAAACACTTGTCTGACCAAAATAGAGAATCTGCAAAAGTATGTTAAAGGTGAAAAGATAGTTACTTTTTCTTTAAAGACGCGTCTGTCTGAATTTGGGTGAAGTCAGGCTTTGTATTGGAAATAAATCCTATAGATAATAATTTAAAATGATAAACAATTCACTTAATATTTAAGGTGTGGAGCCCCGTTAAAAACTGAAGAAAAATTCAATAGATTTAAGGTTATATCACTGAAACTCTAAACTGACTCATTTTTGTGCAAAAAATACTCCGATTTGGATTTCTGCATTAGCATTTATTAACCAATCAGCTATTTGGAACGCGTTGAAGCCTTTGAAAAATCCAACAACCATATTTACTGTTCGCTACGAAATTTGAGAGCTCAGTCTGGAAAATGATCAACAATATTTGCCCTCCTAAAATAGATATTTAAAAATTGGGGAAAATATTTATCTATCTATATCTCTAATTGTCAAAATGTGTGTGTGATCAGATGTTTATGCATTTCCACAGTTTTCCGATTTTTTCCGATTATTTTTTTTTTGATAGATAATTCTTCATTGTCGGTTTTGAGTCCAAATTGTTGGTAACATTGACTCTCCACTACGTCCTGTCCACTTTAATTCTCAGCAACGTATTACTATATGTTCTTTTGTGTGTGTGTGTGTGTGTGTATATATATATATATATATATATATATATCTTTCATAAAAATGTTAATAAAAACATAAATACTCCAGATTATTACAATAACAGTATTTATTATCATACAGCTCCCTTTTCAGGGACCCCCCCCCGATTCAAATTGCCAACCATCCCATTTGGAGATGTGCCTCAGTTGCACACAATTTTTTTCATTAATATTGATTTTCGGGTGGCCTGACTTTAAACTTAAACATCTTCAAATGAACGGTAAAAATTCTCAGTAATGAAAGACCCGGTCAAAGACTGGTTATACTGCTAGTTAACCAATAAACTTCTGAATGTAGGTAGCTAAATTCTTCGTGCCTATAAATATTTGAGACGTTAATTTAGTACTCATTTTTTCGTAAACCTTTGACCAAGGTTGATTGTTCGTTGTTGTGGACAAGCTGAATACTTAAACCTTTCGTATAATTAGTTACGCGACCTATTCACATATTCCAGTTGAGTAATTTCATACACAGCCTAGCTATTTTAAAAGTAAATTAAGCTCACTTGAAACATACGATCGGAGTTTTATAATTAAAATGTTAATAGTAGTAGCTATAATACAGCTTTCCCGTCTGACTACTATAACATTAAACGCATTCATAAAACAACAGAAATACATGACACACTCTTTATGTACACACTTTGTTTCTTCTATCATATTAACGAAATTTATTGAGTGTTGTAAATAAAAAAAAACAAATATATTTGTAAGACTTTGTTTCGCGAGGTTCATTGTAATTCGTTTCTATCAGCTTGAAAGAAAAAATAAATAATACATTTTATTTAAATTTCTAGAGCTGTGTTTGAAGATTGTGCATTTACTCGTATTTCGCACGCTAATACCGTTTCAAAGACGACCCTCGCTTATTTTCGAAGATTTTATTCTACTTCTTTCTTTCGTTCTTGATTTTCTACTTTTGATTTCTTCGTTATATTCATTATCAAACGTATTCGCATACTTCTTATTTGCGGTAGTAATAATACAAAAAAAGAATCTGCAATTTTACTGGTCCTGACCTGGTATGTCAGCTTCAGTCACTTTTTCACCGACATAATCTAGCTTTCCTGTGTATTTTCTATAAATATTTTCATGGTAATCGTTCTGATGAGCTTTCTGCTTTTTGTTTTCTTATCTATACTTCATGAATTTAAGCACAGTTTTAAAGTGGAGACCAGGGCTCATCATTTTACAGTTGAAATGCTTAAATATAACCATAAATTACATGTTAAGCTTCTCCAATAGCCCTTCTCGCTTGTGTGAATATCTTATATGGTTGACTGATTATTTCTGAATATGCCCGTTTTCTAGGCTGGCTTTCTAATACCTGTTGCTGATAGCTGCTCAGGCCCATTTTTATTGCTTCAACATTCACAGAGCCAACCTTTGATTTATCTTGCTACTATGCTAAACTGACCTGGAAGAGAATGCATCATCTGATGTGATCAACAGTTTCAACAAGGCCAGTAATCTCAAAGTCTCGGTCATGATGACTTGTGACATCATGCTAGCATCAACTTGGGTGAACCTTTAAGGCACTTCAATATTTGTAACATTGTAAATTCCAACATTTGTAGCAAAACACTTCTGATACCTTGACTCTACGAATTTAAGCTGACAACTAGATTGGCAACAAGGTATCATCATTTTACAGTTGAGCTGGCTAAATGTAACCGTAAGTTCTATGCTAATAGTTTGTTCCTTTGCACTTAAATTAGAGAGCCCTTCGAACTAGAGAGAAACATCAAAGAGGATGCAGTACACTGGACAAAGAAATCACAGTTGTTGTAGCTCAAATCTCTCATCATTAAGAAATGTTATTTATTTGCTCCCATAATCTTCAGAGATCATAAGGGTTCCATACAGGGTCCTTCTTACCAACTTGAGGCAATGAGGGAATTACTTGCTGACACTCATCTCTTATTAATTATTTCTATCTTTACTTGTGGTGTCACTGCTTTTAAGTATCTTGTAAGCTCCTTGGATAAATTTAGAATTTAGTCTAGAATTTCAAGATACATACTATCCTCTATGTATATGGATGGTTGACTGCTTATTTCTGAATATGACTGTCTTCTAGGTTGGCTTTCTAATCCCTGTTGTAGATGCCTTCTCAGGCTCATTTTATTTCTTTAGCATTCACAGAGCCAACCTGTGATTTATCCTGCTAATATGCTAAACTGACCTGGAAGAGAATGCATCATCTGGTGTGATCAACAGTTTCAACAAGGCCAGTACTCTCAAAGTCTCGGTCATGATGACTTGTGACATCATGCTAGCATCAACTTGGGTGAACCTGTGATATGGGTTTAAGGCACCTCAATATTTGTAATATTATAACTTCTAACATTTGTGGCAAAACACTTCTGGTACTTTGACTTTACAGATTTAAGACACTACGCGATTCCATAGTTTCTTTTGCATTTCTCACTTGTGAAACTCTCTTCCAGTTTCTTGGTTTGTAGTTAACTTTGAACTTCAAAAATGTAAATGCACTGCCAGTATCTTCTATTTCGTTAATTCTTGTTCTTTTATGGTTCTCTCTCCTTAATATTAAATATTTATAAGTTTACCATTCATCCATGCATTGAATATTGCTGTCATCTCTAGTCTTGTGCTTCTGCCATATGTTTACAGGTTCTCAATAAAATACAAAGAATCTGCAATATCACTAGTCCTGATCTGGTATCTCAGCATTTTCCACCTTTGCCTTTTCTATGAATATTTCCCTAGGAATTGTTCTGATGAACTTTCCTCTATGGTACCTTGACTTTATGAATTTAAGCACACAACTAGATTGGCAACAAGATCTCATCATTTTACAGTTGAAATCTCGGAGTTCTTGACAAGATCCAGAGGCGGATATGTGATATAATTGACCCTGATCTGGCATCTCGTCTACAGTTGCTCTCTCACAGACGCCGTCGCCTCTCTGTGTCTTTTTTTACAAATACTTTTCACTGGTTACCAGACTTCATGAATTCAAGCGCCCTACGAGGCTGGCATCCCGCTCTCTCCCTTTCACTGTAGAAATGTTTAAATGTAGCCGTCTCTTCTACTCCAATAGCTTCATATCTCGCACCTCTCGCCTGTGGAACACCCTTCCCCTATTACTGTTTCCCTGAGAGCCATAATCTCCAACTATTCAAATGTAATGTCAATCGACATCTTCAATTACCTTGATCTATCCACTATACTTCTCATCTTTTCCTCTATCACTCCTATCTGATCTTGCTCCAAATATTCTGCAACCCCCTGCATCCTAGTGGCATCCCACCTTGCTCGGGGCGTAATGCTTAAAAAAAATGGCTAAATGTAACCACAGTTTCTTGACTCGCATTTCTCGCTTGTGAATCTCACTTCCAGCTTCGTGCTTTGCAGTCTGATTTGATTTTCAACATTAAATGCAATCGTTATGGACAGTCTACTTAATTCCTGTTCTTTTATTCCCCTCTTTCCTTAATGTTTTTCTTTTTCTCGTATTCTCTTACACTCAGTATCACCCTTTCATCTTAGTGGCTTTATTGCCTTGCTTCGAGTGACATGATTAAAAACATTTTCATTTTTTAAAAATATAACTGATTCTAGATGATTTTAAATTATGAGTTCATCTCTTCTCTCCTCTCGCTTTCTATGAATAGTAAAGCAGACTTATGTAGGCTTGGTTGCCCACCGGTCTAGGAAAAGGACAACTCTGAATTCAAAACCTCCAACTATGGACCAATCCGCAATTGGTTATCCGGGTAAACGCTTGAAGGCATGGTTAGTCAGGGTTTGGTTAGGTTGGTTTGGTTTGGTTTATCTTATCAACAAAAATAGGTTATTTAATGCCGCCAATTATTTTTATTGTGGGTAATATGTTTTTCTTACAAAAATTTATTGCTGGTAATATTTTTTTTTCAAAAATGTATTGTTGGTATTAAACCTATTTTTACATTTTCATAGTGTTTCGACCCCGTTTGGGGGGGTAACTATTTGCCCATACATGGGACCCTAATATGTGCCACCAGCCCGTATCAGGGTGGACCTGGGATCATCAGTATTTAAGATGTTGTTCCACGCACCTCAAAACTACCAGATCAGAGGCCCTGCTCTTGGGCGTATTTTATCGTCTTACCCAGGAACGGATGTAGTTTATCGTCTTACCCAGGACGAGGTTAGTCAGGGAAGAGTTCATCCAACAAGAGTGAGAACGATTTTGATTTGGAGATGATTCTAATTCTCTCTAGATTTCCTCTGTGTTTGTTTTGTTTTGTTTTTGTTTTGTTCTTGTTTTTTTTGTTTTTTTGTTATCTACGGTCAGACACTAAAAAAGAAAATCGCTCAGTTTCTCTCTACTGCATTATAAAGTTTAGGAGTAGGCCTTGCTGTATGTAGCAAGAGTCAGCGGCAAAATGGGCTTTCTAAGAAAGCGATTTAGATTATGCTCTATTATATAAAAGTGCTATTTTTTTTTCTTACTCACCTTCTAATGCGGGGAGATTTTCCAAGGACACCTATTTCAGTCTGAAGTCTATACGTTAACGGAAGGAGGGAATGTGAGTGACGCATGTTTTACTCGTGTACAAATATACTGAGCCACATTTTTACACTTGAAGCTTTACAAACACATTTCTTTGTATCTCTTTTCCCCCTTGTGTAAATAGGAACGTCGACCAGGTAACATTACAGTCTCGTAAAGTGCCGACCAGTATTAACACGTAACACAATTATAACGATGTACAACTTTGAGAATTCGTTTCCACACGAAAAAATCTTTTGTATATGGAATAGCTTCTCTGCTATTTTATTTTGCGACTATGAAAATTGATTTTTAAAGGCCCCAAGCATGGCATGCACACACAAATAAACAGAGCTTTTCTCTCTTGCTTTCCTCTGTCTAAATTTTCTTATATATATATATATATATATATATATATATATATATATAATATATAATGAGAACTACTCACGAGCACACACACAAACCCCACACAACTTAGGAAGTATTTTGTGTATGTATGTATGTACGTATATATATATGTGTGTGTGTACTGATTCCTTGTATTGAGACGCTGTGTGTCCGTGTGTGTATATGCGTGTATGTGTAAAAATGTGTTTACTAATTCCTCGTAGGAGAGGGAATATACACATACATACACGCATGCTGACAATAACACACGAAAATGAAAATAGATCTAAGAACAAACAGGTTTCATTAAAAGATAAGAATGCCGATAACTACTTCACCATTTCTCGGACCAATCTTAATTGTTATATAAACCTTCACGCAGAACTTTTCACTGCCAGTTCAAGAAAGACATTTGCGCCACTAACACACAAAAAAGAGAATATCTCATATTGAGAATATTTAACATCGAAAAAAATAAAGAAAAAAATGAATTATTTTTAATAATATGTGGAAATCTCCACCCTTTGCCTGATGACGGTCGTGGTGAAAAAGAAAACATAATATTTTATTTTTAAATTCCACATTACAACCAAAAACAATTGCGGTTTCTCTCTTCTTTTTAATATACACATTTTTCTCTCGTTTGAATGACTATAATTTCTTCCTTTATTTATATATATATATATATATATATATATATATATATATATATATATATAAAAAAAGAAATATGTTGTAGTGGTTCCAACGAGAGAAAAATATTAAAAAAGAACAAACGTTTTGTTTGTAATTTAATGAAAAAAAATATTATACTTTGTTTTATAATTTCGTTTCTAATAACCGTCTTCTCGATATGAGACATTATCGAGAATATTCTCACATTGAACATGAAGAAAAATTAATTATTTTAATAATATGTAGAAATTCCACTTTCACCTGAAGACGGTTGCGAGACCAGAAACACGTGTCGTGAAATTATAAAAAACAAAGTATAATATTTTTTCTCAATAAATCCACATTACAACCAAAAACGTTTGCGGCACCCCCCTTCTTTTTAATATATATATATATATATATATATATATATATATATATTTCGAAATCTCCTGCGTCTCCTCGGGGACAGTCTCCTTGTTTAATTTGGTGAATGCTTCCATATTCCTTGCTTTACCATTATTTATTTTTTTTTTTTTTTGTTACAAGGTGTTTTGTTGGTTTCTTGCTCAACTGCACCCCATACATAATAATAAAGGGAGTTGAAGTCTAGGGAGTTACGTGGCCAGATGTAAGGGGTGATACGGTCGCAGAAATTGTCTGACAGCCATGACTGTCTTCTCCTGCTTGTGTATTATGGTGCAGAGTCCTGTTGCTAGACATAGTCTTGTAGCAGCCACCCTCAGGACTTAGAAGGGCACTACATCATCAAGGCACTTGATGCTGGTCTCCGTGCTTAGTATGAGCCCCTCAACAATAAATTCGGGAGTTCTTATTTGAACGATGTGAGTGAGTTTTTTTCCGAGCTTCCGTACCTTCGTAATCGCCGTTAGACTCATTCCGAATCCTTTTCACTGTCTTCAGGTTAACACCCAAACACTATAAATTGTTCGTATTGAAACTTCCGGTGCGAACGCCAAGCAGTACAGCATGCCTTTTCTAAATTTCTGGCGGATTGTATTGCATTATAGCGCTCCTTTTCTCACAGGCGATGTCCAACTGACCCTACTATACTTTACAGCAAACAAAATCGAGGCCAAGCAACGCGCATGCGTGAAATTGAAAATCTAATATCGCGACAATTTACCCGTTGCACCCTGTATATGTACGTGCGTGTATAGGTAGCAATAATACATTTACATAATTTTGTTAAATTCCACTGAAAAGTTTGATTTTAATTTTATAATAAGATGCATATCGCGGTAAAAATTATGCATAAATTGTCCGAATTATATTTTTATTCTGTTTCGTTCAATTATTTTCGTCTCTCAGTCATTATCAATAACTGGGTGCTGTCAGTATGGTAGTCAATCTCTTGTTGATTATATCCTGGTGTTTTTAGATCGCTGGAATTGTAATCGGTTCAAAGTGACATCATATGTAACGATTAGAGGGTAAAGCACGTATCCAATTTATGTTTTGTATAAACAGTTTTTTGTAATCAATCTTAGACATTAGCAGCATAATTATAGCAAAGGATCCAAGCATTTGAAATGAGATGCCACGGAAGCATACTAGCCATCTCTTACGTAGACCACCATCAACAAGGAAACGTGCCCATTGGATAACCGCAGTCCTAATGCTCAAGTTGAAATGGTACTGACACGTCAGAGGAGCTGACAACCTCACTCAGTGGAATGGACGATCATTCACAGGGACTCATTGTTATACAACCGAAATATATAGAAGTAGCTGGCCAGGTTTTCAGCTCCGCAATAATCCTACGACCACACAAAATCTTATGGCGTCTTCATTTTAACTATCCACCATGTTAGCATTTCTGTGACAACTTAAAAATCTTATGCATCTTGGTCCTTCAAAAATTTTGTCGCACTCCCTGTTCTGCTAGCCATTTACACAAGCTCGTTAGGCAGGTTTCCGTCTATCCTTATTCTCATTAATAGGCCTTGTAAGTGTCAAATTCTCCGCCCTCTTCTCTTATTACGTGTCCCAAAAATATCAACTCTTTTTTTCTGTTTCTAAGTTAAATACGCATTTTCAATATTCTTTAAACTTCCCCGGCGCTGGCTTTTTCTGTCCATGGCCTCTGTATTGATTAAGAAAAAAGTTATTCTGTGCATCCTTCTATAGAACCACATGCCTATTGCTTTAAATCTTCTCTTTATCTGTGAGCAAACTGCCCAGCATTTATTGCCACGCAGGAGGGATGATTTTACTTAGGATTCCACCAAACATTTTTCGTTTAATTAATAAAATTATTAATATATAAACGTTTTTTTTATTTTCTCGACTGTTTGGCAGCCTCGTGGATTGAAGAGAAAAACGTTTCAGATAGACCCCGGATCTACAAATATTAAGTTAGACAACTTGAGAACTTTGTGAAACATTAAGTTCGAAATTCACAGAAATTAAATACAAGAGAAACTTTATGACGGTGCAATTGTAATGTGAATTTAACAAGCAAAATGAGAAGTCTCCTCCAAATCGAATAGTCATAAAGTAACAAAAATACGAATAAAGCAGCCTATAGCAAGTTTAGATCCCTTGACCACCGTCGGCTTGTAATAATGTCTTAAATAATAGTAAGTCTTCTCCCCATCTTTTTTCACTCAATTTAAATGGTTTTTATTTTCTACTGATAAAGCAGAATGATTTACCCGAAAATTTTCTTCCAATTTTACTCTTGACTCCTTATCTAGAACATCTTTCTTGATTCTTCATCTTTCCATTTAGAGTTGATTCTCTATTTTGTGATATGCATATAACTCCGTTCATGGTTACTTCTATGATGTCTAAACTAGATTCCCACGAAGTAAACATTTGTCTTAAGACATGTGCTTCTGTACTGTCTCTTCTTCTATCTAAAATGTAGAATATATGTATTGATGCTTTCATGCTTGTAGGTAATCCCCATCCATATTTCCAGTCTTTAAGAACTTACATGAATCGTCAGTCTTCTCTTGGCCTGTTAGCTTTCTACCTCTTTTGGCAACGTACTAAAGATTCTAATCAACTCCGAATTGCTTAAGTATCTCGCATTAAAGAGTCTTCTTCAAGACAAGCTATATATATATATATATATATATATATATATATATATATATATATATAAGGAAAATTTAGACAGAGGAAAGGAAGAGAGAAAAGCACTGTTTATTTGTGCCTGCATGCCATGCTTGGGGCCTTCTCTAAGTCAACTGTTATTGCGTTCACGATTATTGCTGAAATGTTTGCATAAAAGTGGGGAATCTTGGACTGTTGCTTTGTATATCTCGAAGAGTGGCTGGCAAAATCTTTCAACTTGTGGAAAAGTCCATCGAAAAGAGGTTGGCAAAATCTTTCAACTTGTGGAAAAGTCCATCGAAAAGAGGTTGGCAAAATCTTTCAACTTGTGGAAAAGTCCATCGAAAAGAGATTGGCAACATCTTTCAACTTGTGAAAAAGTCCAGCGAAAAGAGGTTGGCAACATCTTTCAACTTGTGGAAAAGTCCATCGAAAAGAGGTTGGCAAAATCTTTCAACTTGTGGAAAAGTCCATCGAAAAGAGGTTGGCAAAATCTTTCAACTTGTGGAAAAGTCCATCGAAAAGAGGTTGGCAACATCTTTCAACTTGTAGAAAAGTCCAGCGAAAAGAGGTTGGCAACATCTTTCAACTTGTGGAAAAGTCCAGCGAAAAGAGGTTGGCAACATCTTTCAATTTGTGGAAAAGACCAGCGTTTTCTCCAAGTTAAAATTTTTAAATATTTATAGACGAATTTTTGATTTGATTCAATCTATTCGATTCACAAAATGAAAGTTATATTGAACAGTGAATCTTCTAGATTTTTTTTTTTTTTGCATTAATGTTGGTATCAGCCTGAGCTCTATCCTTGACTGATGCTGTTCCTAATTCTCTTTAATGACCTTGTCAGTATCATCAGTTCTCAACTCTGTATCTATGTTGATAACATTACTATTTACTTTTGTCGTAATGGTAGATCTGATAATTTTGAAAAGGTGAAATTGGCAGCTTATCTAAAACATAACCTTCAATGTGTTGTTACCTAAGGCAATCATTTGTTTTATTATTTAACACTTCAAAGATGGAATTGCATTTTTTCCATCAGTATGACTGATGGTAACTTTAAGGATAGTGATTCATTGCAGCTTCTCGAGTTAACGTTTTCTTCTGACAGGAAGTAGGAAAATATATTAAATAAATTACTGTCTTCTGCTGTTGTTCACCGTATTGTGCTAGACAATTTGTCTCGACTAAATCTTAGATATTTATAAGTCTGTCATTTGTCCTTGCATTAAATATTTCTGCCACATCTGGTGTGGTGCTTTTGCTAGTTATTTAAAGACTTTTGTGATGTTAACGAAAACTCGTTGCCACTTTTGTGATGTCAACGAATACTCGTTGTCCTTTCGTAATGCTCGCTGTAGTAGAGACTTTTCAATCGCAGATAAAACTATAGTACGCCGTTGAAAAATACTGGTGTCAAACGCCTTTGAATAGCACACGCATTAATAGTACTTGATCAATAATACTTGCTCGAATAATAACCCGTTTAGTGATCCGAATAGAGAAATAGTATCGTGAACAGAGAATAGCGGTCCGTATAGTGATAGATTAGAAGTGGTGATATGTTAGTAATAGAGGATAGACTAGAATAGCGATGATATTCACTAACCGCCCCACGCGATCGGATGTGGCACAAGGCCGGGTTTATTGTGGGGTATCCGAGCCTGTAGGCTCGGGCAAAAATATCCCCACAGACCCCGTGAAAACGGGGCCGGGTAGAACCATTTCCCAGACGAGACTCTGCCCTTTGGCATAGCCTCGTCTGGGTTCCTCTCTACACAGAGGCAGTGAGTTTGACAAGCACACTTCCGAAGTAATCTGTGATCATTAAGACGTCACGCAACTTCCTATATATGCGTTTCCTCTATGGCCACGTGATCCACTTAATTCAATAATGGGATCATTTATGTTTACTCTCTGTCTATCCATGCTCACTCAAAAGTCTTGATAAAATTACCAAAAGAATATGCAATGTTATCGATCCTGACCTGCTATCTTGGCCACAGTCACCTTACTTCCGCCCTATTATAGCTACCCTTTTGCTTTCCAGTCAACTTTGATCTTAAAAATTTAAATACTTTGTCAATCGTTATCTTGTCTTCAGTTCTGTTCTTTTCTTGTTTCTCTCACCATAATAATCTTTTTCGTTTCTTTTATATTATGTCATACTCAGTAACCCGTGGCGTTTTAATGGCTTTATTGCCTTACTTATATATATATATATATATATATATATATATATATATATATAAAATATATTTACTCCAAAATTCGCTTGAGGAAGAAATGGAACTAATATCTTTAATTGCAAAATTAAATTCGTGGCTTTGAGCTTCCATTTTTGAAACATGGTTAGAACTGTGTATCGGAAAAAAACATATTTTAAATCAATTAATTTATAATATGAATGCTCTGTAAATTTACATTGAACACTATTTTGTAAAAATAAAAATATCTATAAGAACACCGGATTATATATCTTACTGTTCTTTTCTTTTTATTTAAATACACACACACACACACACACACACATATATATATATATATATATATATATATATATATATATATATGATGGATTCTCCCGTCGAGTTCGATATATGAAGTTCCGATGACTACGAACTATTTATTTGCATGCCTATGACGGGCATGACTTTTGAGACCGGCTCGAGAATTGCACAAAAGACCACAAACAATACAGGAGAATGTATTGTATTCAAGTGCAGCAGGATCACTATTAGATGTCTTATTTTGCTTTCTCGTTTTATGCAGTCGACTGATGCTTACTTCTCAGTGCATCTATATCAATGTTGTACTACTTTTTTACCTCCAATGCGACCAGAACTGTTTTGCTTTCTGGCGCTGAGTTGTTGTCCTGGAGAGTTCGTACATTCCAAGTGCTAAGATGAAGTTGATGTTGTTTCGTTTGAATTTTTCGCAGTAGCCGGATATGTGTGGAACTAATTAGATGTAGTTTTCAGAAAACTAACACATTTATTTCAAGTGGTAAAGGCTTGTGTCAGACCATCACACTATTTGGATCTGTCGACAAAAAAAGTAACGGTGCAAAAGACTTGCCACGGAAACTCCGAACGACAGTCTTCATGTGTTATTAACGCGGAGTTTAATCTCTCCTGATCACAGTCAATACCAACCAGTACACGTCTCTCGGCAGACACATGCAATATAATGACCGGGTTAAGTTTTTATGACCTTTCCTTCCCATATAAAGTCTTTTTATCATGAAACCAACGCTAAAAGGATTTGTAACCAAAGCTGAGAGAGACTCCTTTTACCTTCGTCAAGGTCAGATAGCCCGCGCCATTTCCAAACCTGGTACTTTATACATAATTATATGTATATTACATAAAATTTTATATTTTTTTAATCAATTTCCTATCAAGAAATTGATTCGTGGATTCGAAATGATTAATATATATATATATATATATATATATATATATATATATATTTATAAAATATAAAAAAATTATAATATTAAATATAACCTCTACTTGTATATGCAATGTCTTTTTAAAATAAAAACAAAAATACTAAGGAACTTCGGATTATTTACCTAACGTGTTCTTTCCTATGTTTCTGGATACTTGCGCACACACACACACGATAACGAAAAAAAATTTTGAAACTTGAAAAAAAAATGAATTAGTTTAGTAATTTTTTTTTTAGATACTAAAACATTTTTGTGGGATGGACAATTATCCCATGTTCCTACACGATTTTGACAATTTTGCTGTTACACCCGGTATGTATGTGTATATATATATATATATATATATATATATATATATATATCCTGGCGTACTATACCATTTAGGTACAGGGGAAGCGTCTTGTTAGCATGGTCGAATTACTGCTTTTAAACTACAAATGTCCCATGATTTCTCTCAAACGCTCATATCTGCTCGAAGTTTAGTTTAACGAAAACAAATGACGTCATATATTATGAAAGAGGCTAAGTCCGACAATTATTTTACTATATTTATTTTTATACGTTATTTTTATAGATACAAATAGTAAATGCTCTGTTTATAATAAACAGTATTAACAATATTTACCGGACTAAATGTCAGAAAAATTTCATAGAAAATGTTTCCTCCGATAGGAATCGAAAGTGTATATATATATATATATATATATATATATATATATAGTGGATGGGGCAGCAGATCATTATGTAAACACTGATTAAATATAACACAAATTGAACGTATATTATGTCTGATTATGCGCCGTTCTAATGCTCGAATGTTTGCTGTAATTCCTGGTGAAAATAAAGACAAAAATTGTCCAACATTTGGATATGTTCTTATTAAGTTGGTTCTAAACTTTCGGCTCACGCGAGCTATCCTCAGGGTGGTTATACAGACATGAAACAAAGACATCCACCGTTAAAGATTATATTTTGTTATTATAATATATGTTTGTATGTGTTGAGCAAAGAATATACCACAGAATTTATATATTGTTTTAAAAATTACGCAGTGCATTTTATCCTTTAAAAAGAAACTTTTTCGTCCAACTCTTCTTCAGAAAGATTTGTTGAATAAAATATGCAAAAGAAAATGATCAATTTTTTAAAATAATTTATATAAAAACACCTTGTCTCTGGTCGTCGGAACTCATAAGGTCATTTAATTTATTGCCCCTTTATCCACAAAAATCCCAAAGCAGAACAATACACACAATTTTCTCTTTCATTCCAACTTGAAGACGCCAAGCCTAACACAGGTCGTCGACAAAACTCGTCGTTAAAAAGCTTTTCCGCTTTGTCCCTTTATCTCCATTTTAGCTATATGTAAATGATCTTTGCTATATCTTTCTTACACTCTGTCATATTAAAATGTTTTAACCTATATACTTGTATTTTTGCAGGTGCCGTAGCCTACTTAATACCAGATTCTCCATCTGAAGGTTTTAACTTTCTATTTTCCCTGGTTGAACTATATGGCAATGCCCATTTATTGATGACGAATAACAAAACGAAACTTACCACAACTCGGCTGGTCGGCGATGATACGGGACATTTGCATATTGGGCCATCTCAAACTCTTCACGTGACAGAGGTAGGAATATCATTGTAAATGAAATGGCATGTGTTATTCCCCTTGCTTAGTTTAGTCCTGCACTAGGCGGTAAATGCAGAGCTTAAAGTATAAATCGAACGCCTTACATTAGTAATTATCTGTCTAATGGTTTTAATAAAAAAAAAAATGACTCAACTGCCAAATAGGTTGCGGCCATATGTCATTATAACACCGAAGTTAAGTAACGTCGATCTTGGTCACTACCTAGAACGGTGATTTCTCGGGAATACCTGTTGCTTTAAGATTGGATGTGTGTCTGGTGTAACTGATAACGGCTCGTAATTGAAAATTGGAGAGCCGGGTTCCAATTCCAGTCGAGTTTGTTACATGTAAATATCCGTGAGAAAGTTATCAATGCACCTATTCTCTCTCCAGCTATGAGATAGCAGGATTTGTATCAGTAAATTATTACCATCTCCAGAAAGTTTTATAATGCATTCTGGCTTTAAAATAATCTAAGGTTTAAAATCCGTTAAAGAAAAAACAAAACAATTAATCCGCAGCCAGATTATTCACTGATCTTAACCTATGTTTGATGGACCAGATCACCATAAGACACACGGAACGGAAATCTTAGATTGGTTAGTGAATCAGTTATAACAATTTTTGTATCGGTAATATGGAAGTTAAAAGTAAAGAAATGCTGATAGCAACAAAGTGGGGTATTGTGGGAAGTCTCCATCAACAACGGCTTGAAGAGACATGGTGTAAAGAAGATAATGATAATAAAGTTGGACAGACGATAGTGTGTCCAACTGATCTTCTATGTACCCTGTCTCTTTAAGCCTTTTGTTATGGGTACTTTTGTCATATATATATATATATATATATATATATATATATATATATATATATAACCAAAATATTATCCTGGAAACTAGTCGAGTTCTTAGACTCATCTTGACATTATTTTCGTTTCTTTTCTCGCCCATTTCTCTAGTAGAACTCCTTTCCATCTCTTTGCTTTACAGCCAATTTTAATCCACAAAAATTTAAATGCTTTGCCAATCGCTATTTAATGTCCTCTTGATTACAATTTTCTCTTCCCGCCCATTATTAATGTTTCTGTTCATTATTTGTCCACACACTGTAACCCCTTCTGTCTTAGTGTCTTTATTTCCTGCATGGATTCATGCCGATTAAAAAAAAAGCAATTAAAAAATAAAGTAGTATTGAGCGCTATAGTCTCTTAGCCCAGCGAAATTAACCTTTGCTAAATGTATCGCATATATGAGAATTTACCGGATTAAACTAAGCTTATTCCTTATTTTCTTACTCTTGGCTTGAATGCCATACTCCATATTGGGCTTTCAGTATGTGTTATTCATCTAACCCCATGACAGCTAAAACTTAGTTTTGTAAATATCAACACACAAGTTACAAGAACTTCTGTCATAAATGTGTGACATTTTATTGTCAATACTTCTCCATCTTTTATCAGATAAGTTTATTTCACACCTTGAAGAAAACGTTAGCGCCTACCGTAGTGAAATGGATAAAAATATTCACTTATCTGTTAAGTCTGATCTACACAGGATTTTCCTTTATTGTTTTAGCATTACTCTAAATTTTGGTTCTCAACCTTTTTTTTTTTTACTCATGGACCACTTTTACTCTTAATTTTTGGGGTGGACCCCATAACCATTCGATGAAAAAACAAAAGCTTATTTTATTCTTCACTAATAGATAAGTTTCGGAATTGTATTATCGAAATAGTAAATGTATATGCTTTATTTTGAAGTAAAAACTAATTTAATGTGAAATAATAAACTTGTATTTACCAACTATATTATAATTATATGCAACATTTATGTCAGCCAGTTATGTGCTATGCGTGATACACGCTTAGGCCAACATGTAGCTTTCGATGACTGACAGCAGATTTTTTTGCTGCTGTAGGTTGCCATTTCTTTCTGCGGTAGCCATCCAAGGCTATAGAAGCTTGCTATTTAGTGGGAGAAGAGGATTCATACCTTTCCGAGGGGTATAAGTGAATGTTATGGATTCGACTGGAATTCGATTCCTCAATCCGAGCCGGTATCCATTACTCCACCGTTTCTCTGTGTATTTATGTACACTAGTAAAATAACTCATTATATACCAATTTAAAATATGTGAATAATTAATAAATTTAAAAATGTTTATTATTAATATATTAAATTAATTTATTATAATCAATTATAATCTTTATATATATATATTCTTTCCTTTTTATATACTTCTCATTTTTTATTCAACTTTTACAATCAATATATCGGGTAGAGAAAAAGGACACTAACTTTCATCGCTTGATCTTATTTTCTTCTAATTTTGAGTATTTTAACATGGCTTAAATTACTCTAGGAATTCCAATTCTCATTTGTAATAACCCTTCTCACGTGAAATTGCTTTATGGATCAATAAAATATTACCGCGGGCCCCCAATTTGCTATTTTGTGTGTGTGTGAACACAGTAATGTTACATGGATCCCGCCTGAGAACCACTGCTCTAAATAAATTAAGCTTAGTTAATATTAGGAATGCATTGAATGAAGATAACACGATCCCGAAATATAAAGTCGCTTGGAGTCGACGTAGTCTTACTGAATTCTGGAATAAGGATATAAGGCTCGCTCCCGGTTAGCTCGAGATTTATTTTAACTCACCCACCCCTCGTTCCACTGAGTCAGGTTGTGATACAAGGTCGATTTTTAACGTGAGGGCCTGAGTGTTTCTAGTCGGGCCGCTGGTCTTAGCATGTCTAAACTGATCAAAGCTGGTCATAGCCAATCATACCACCGCTATGCAACATATGTTACGCAACGGTGGGAAGAATGCAAGGGAGGAGAGAAGGCCTCCGGCACAGAATAGACACTATGTCTGCAGCATTTACTCCGACGGGGGGAAAAAAACCTTCTCCTCTGCCAATCCCTCCTGAAGAATCCGGAAGTAAAGCCCTCGCTCCCGGTTAGTTTGTTATTTACCAACCTCCCCATGAGGTAGGATGCGGTACAAGGTCATTTTATGTGGGAGAGATTCGATCCAGTAGACTTGAGCAAAAATTCCCCGTAGAGCACATATATACGGGGTCGGGTTTGTCTACCTCCCCAGACGAGTCTCTGCCCTTTGGCATAGCCTCGTCTGGCTTTCTCTACGCCTTTACAGAGAGAGTTCGACACGATCTAAGAACTACACGTGCGGTTAGGTTATTATTTACCAACCTCCCCACAAGGCAGGATGTCGCAGAAGGCCGAATTTTATGTCGGGCAAATCCGAGCCCGTAGGCTCGCGCAAAAATTCCCCGTATACGCGGGTCGGGTTTGTCTAGCTCATCAAATGAGACTCTCCCCTTTGGCATAGCCACGTCTGAGTTGCTCTCCGCCCGAACGCAGAGAGGTCGACACGATCTAAAAACCACGCGAGCGGTTAGATCTCTGCTGACGATTCTTGGCGTCAGTATATATGCTATTTAAACGAGTCCAAGTCATATAGTGGCGAGATGTGATCCACTCCATAACTAAATCCTATATTCTGCTTGAATCTGAGAATCGACTGTCAGAACCTTATGCAAAACTAAGCTAACATTGTAAATGCTTTTATGTTGTTAACATTAACTGAACGTCGTCTTTACGAAACTTCGTCTCCAACTCTTTCTACTAAAAATATGCGAATACACTTTTTTAAATGTTGAACTTTTACTATTTGCAGGTACAGGAATACCGTCGCTCGAATGTCACCTACTATCCTTTCATTTATGAAGGTGCGACGTGGATCCTTCCACAAGCGACAGTCGAAATTCGAAGTTCCCTGGACGAAAGAGCGCTTGGCATGAACCCAAAAGCTTGTCCTACAACAAACCTGAACTCAAATACACTTAAGATATGGGGGAAAATTGAAGGGGACAAGAGTCACCTGCTTGTAGCTTCCGGTAAGTGCCACATTTCTATGAAGGTCATACAAATTAAGTCCCTTGGTTGCAGTATTCTGCATTTTTAACTGGGGTGAAAAAAGAAAATTCAAAACGTTTCCTGCAAATTTATTCTTCGACTTTCAAGTTAGATTGCGAAAATTCAGAATAAAGCTGTACTTATTACGAGACGCTAACACGTATCCAAAAACACCACGTCTTGATAGATTATGTGTCAAAAAGACTAAGATATATATATATATATATATATATATATATATATATATATACACTTACGAAAGTGTGCAGCGTCATTTATACAGCTGGGAAGGATCTATCAAAGATTAAAAAATAACTTTAAAATCATGATTATATTTTGTTTGTGTATGATTTTGAAGCCAAAATTTATTTCGTGAAAGAAAAGAAATCTCTACGTTAGAGCAAGGTTTTGCTGGGGAGATTTTACGCTTTTCATTTCATCAATGTTTTTTTCTTTCAGGCGCCAATTTAATCATGGAAGAACCAAGCAATAGACAAATAAAATTCCTTAAAGTTACAATTCAGGATGGTGCTCTGTTTGAAATGAAGAGTATTTATGGACAGACCCGAGACATATGGAACTTGACGGTAAAGAACAATTCTTCTATATTCTTTTAATATTTTCATTGTAAAATAACACTTTCGAACAGACAGCGATTGTCTCTACAAAATTGTCCTAACAAGAGTAAAATATCCGGTCATGTGTGATTATAATGAAATTTCTGTTGGGACCTGATTAAACCATGTATTTTGAAAGCCTCTCTCCCTCACTCACTTACTCATTCCCACTCACTTACTCATTCCCACTCACTTACTCATTCCCACTCACTCACTCATTCCCACTCACTCCCACTCATTCCCACTCACTTACTCATTCCCACTCACTTACTCATTCCCACTCACTTACTCATTATTGAAATTCCCAGCATCTCACTTTATACAGTTCATGAGTCTTAATATAACAGCATCAGTTCACTTTTAATCATTTGTCAAGTAACTTAAACCAAAGTTTCTCTATTAAGCACATAGATAAAATGTTATACAATGAAAAACAAAAACAAGACACGATGAAAGTATAAAGCTACATATCTATAGCAAAGTTACTAACAATACATATCTATAGCAAAGTTACTAACAATACATATCTATAGCAAAGTTACTAACAATACATATCTATAGCAAAGTTACTAACAATACATATCTATAGCAAAGTTACTAACAATACATATCGATAGCAAAGTTACTAACAATACATATCGATAGCAAAGTTACTAACAATACATATCGATAGCAAAGTTACTAACAATACATATCGATAGCAAAGTTACTAACAATACATATCGATAGCAAAGTTACTAACAATACCATTTTATAGCAAAGTTACTAACAATACCATTTTATAGCAAAGTTACTAACAATACATATCGATAGCAAAGTTACTAACAATACCATTTTATAGCAAAGTTACTAACAATACCATTTTATAGCAAAGTTACTAACAATACTATTTTATAGTAGAATTACCATCAATATTTTATCTGTAGTTAAAGGGATTCAAAATATATTTAGTTGAAGTCATTAAATTTTATTCAAAATATTTAGATTTTGGCATTCAATAACCCATAGAGGTATTATGCCGTTTAACATAATCAACAAACGAAGAAATCAAACTTTAGTTATATATTTATCTACATACTTATAGAAAGGCAAATCTTTAAGAAGCTGGTTACTACGGCACTTAATTTTCATCTGACATTTACGGTTCATTCTATGCGATTTAGCACTAAATTAAAGGCTTAACAATTCTTATTACGTAGGGGGATTTTTATATTAAATTTTCCAGTTGGATTCTTTTAATTCACTTACGCGCAAATATCGTTGAGAATGGTATGAATCCATCTCTTCTCCTCACATATGTGTCAAATTAATAAGACTTTTATCTTGAAAAATCAGTTTTTCTCAAATTTGTTAATGCAATATTAACTCACAAAAAAAGAATTCTTCTCCCAATCCAAAACAAGCCACAAAGTGTTGATAAGACATAAAAAATCAATCACTATACTAAAATTGGTTAATGCAATATTAACTCGCAAAAACATTTCTTCTCACAATACCAAAGAAGCCATAAAGTGTTGATAAGTCGTAAAAAATTCGATCAATCACTCTACTAAAATTCACACAATGCAAAGTTTAAGGGTCATCAAAGTTAGTTTTACATTCAAAATGGGAATGGTCAATGTGGTGGGTGATATGAATGGAAGACGATTTGAAAAGAAATGATTCTAAGGATAATGAAGCAAGACGGTCTTTGAGAGAAGTGGTCAAGATTGAAGTGTCCGGGGAAGAACCCACACGGATAAAAAAAAAAACTGCCTGTGTTTAATGTTTTTCTTGCATTTTGAAAATGGAAGAAATTAGGGTAATTTGACTCCATAAATTTGATATGACCTACCTATGAGCTGAAACGGTTTGAAATGATGGAACTAAAGAGTGGAACTCATCTGAACATTTCACACATATATATTATTCTTCATTTAATCAATTCAACCCAAGCAAGAGGCAAGGGACTACTGGTAGTGAAAGTGAAATGATTTTAGCAGGAATCGAAAACCAAATTTTAAAAAGGAAAAGGGAGGGAGAATCCCACACTCCTGTTCAAAAAACCGCGAGTCTGAATAGGGCGAGAGGCAAAACTCACTATTCCATTTTAAGGAAATATAAATAAATAAATAAATAGTAAATTGCGGAGTTTAGTAGAATGTAGAAAGAACCGGAAAACCAATCCTAAACAGGGTAAAAAGTGATAAACCTATACACCAGTTCAAAAACTGCAGATCTGAACTGGACGAAAAGCCAAACAATGTACTGCTATTGAAGAAAAATAAATCTCTATCTCTAAAAGGCAGGGTGTGTGTGTGTGTGACGAATGCACGGCCGCAATTTTCGACGAATTTGCAACAAAATTTACATGCACATGCTCCAAGTTAGTGGAAAGGCCAAGACCGACATTGCATTTTCCAACTCCCATCGATAGTGGAAATAATCGAATTTTTCATGCTTCTACGACAGTTTTTATGCAGTTTGCGGCCATTTTCTACTGGCCAGAGTGAGAGCCTATAGCTGGCTGTCACGAATAGGCAGGAAGATTCTATTGGCCAGCGTGAGAGCCAACAGCTGACTGACACGAATGTTAACTAGCATGCAAAAAAATCGATAGCTGCATTCGTCTCAAGTTGAAAAAAATTAAATCTGCATGGCACTTTACTCCAATTGGCTCATTCGCTTGCTTAAACTCGACGTTGATTCTGATTCCGGGCAAAAATATTTTAAGTCAAGTGATAGCGATTGCTGTATGAGTCATACGATTTTTGAATCAAGCACGGGCAACGCCGGGCCATGCTGCTATTGAATACTAAATAACATTTCAGAGTTTAGGCGGAGAAGTTAGAAATAGAGATTTGAAATACTGGAGAAGAAATCGCAAACCCAATCCTAAACAGGAAAAAAGGGATAAATATCTACTCCTGTTCAAAAAAGATATCGACAGAGTAGCGTCAGTGGGAGAATAGATGGGAAAATAAATCTTCTCTCACAATGATTTTGAACTTTATCAAACTTAGAAAGGGAGGATTGAGCAGCTCCAGCCCACATATAAGAGCAGTCATCCATTTTTTGTCTAATCTAACTCTTCTAAGTTAAAGCGTTACAGAAGGCATCAGAAACTTACTGGATCAATAGACTGAACCGACCATCTTTACCAATAGATTCTTCTTTTATATGTCGTGTCCCTTCAAGACGTGGGCGATCATGGCCCTCCACATCTTCTGTCACTTGAAGCTCTTAATAAGTTTTGTCATTTTGTTATTTCTCCCAAAATCTTTTCTAACATCCATTTACTTAAGCTCATGTATGTTTCGTGCTGCTTTCCTACAGTTCCAATTTTCCGGCCCTGTGAGTATCAGATTTTCGAAGCCCTCCTTCCTTTTTGGGTACCTCAGAAACGTCAACTTCCTCTTCTTAATGTTAAGTATAAGTTTCCTTTTTGTTTCCATTTTGTCAAATCACGTCCTTCCTCACATGTTCAGTCCATGTTGTCCTCAGCATCTTTTTATAGAACCACGCTTCTGTTGTTGCAAGTCTCTTCTTCATCTTTGAGGAGTTTGTCCAGCATTCGCTGCCATACAGGAAGACAGATATCACGTAATCCCACTTGAGGTCTGGAGTGAACCTGAGAGCCAATATGTAGATAAATGTTTACAAGATTGTTCTCTTTTTGTTTTTTTTTAAGTCTCTGTTGTTGTTTTCCCTTTCTCCTCAAATCCGATTAATACTCGAGAGTTAATCTCCTTCGTTGTTTTCTATGTCATCTGCGGCTTATGTTTGCCGTTGGTGATAATCGACGCCGCAGGCGGTGAAGGTCGGGTTGAAAGAACCATTGGACTTCGACCGTGGCTCTTTTTGATATCGATAATCGATGAAAAGTTCAGTGAACATTAAACTAAAGATTATAAAGCCGATTCTTTTTTCTCTAACTCTCCATACTTTTCTATCTCTAACCGGAAAAAATACGCTTGTATGCATAAGAGGAAAACCTAATAACATCTAAACAAATGTACCCTGTTAGTTTCATTCAGCAAAATATGCATTAAACAGCAATTGCTGACACCAAATACACACACACACACACATATATATATATATATATATATATTATTTATTCAAAACTTTTAAAATAAATATGTTATAATATCACTATTCTGGTACCTTTATCAGGTGTTGGTTGTGAAATAAAGAGTTCTTTTTGGAAAATTCATAGCTAAATCCAACCTCCTCAATACGTAACCTATGATGACCAATCAGAATACAAGTATATGAAAATTAAAAAAAAACATGAAGGTATATGCTAAATACAAACTATTAGTTGATTAAATCCATGCTAGATCAAACCAAAAATCAATATGAAATAATTAATCTTTAATTTACGATAAAATTACAAATCAGAAATTTCAAATTGAATCGAGCATTAGGTTTAAAATATTATAAAGTTATTCAAAAATGGAACGGAGTAAGATATATATATATATATATATTATTATTATTATTATTATTATTATTGTTTAATGGCCAATATATCCGGTAAAATCAACGCTGATGTGAAAATTATACATAAAACCTACAGATCCCAAGTAACAGGATGTCGGCTGATAGCAAGACAAACATATTCTCATCTTATATCACGCGTTCTGAAAGAACAGAGCACATAGAAGACTCGTTGATTATGGAAATTGAAAATATATTGGTGTTTATATATATATATATATATATATATAGAGAGAGAGAGAGAGAAAGAGAATGAATAAAAATACAAGAGGAAAAAAAACACGACGCGTTTGGTCCTCTGAGGGATTTTATCAAGTCGAAAATAGGATTTATTCCGTTGCACGTGTTTATATTCAAAAGCAAGGATGTCATTGGTTTATTGAGGTTTTCAAATGTGATAACATTTATGAATATTCATCAGTTAGTTGAAAAGTCAGTCAAAAATATGGAGGGCACAAAGTGCTATAATTAAAAACTAGGTACGACAAATTTAATATTTAAGAAATATATTTTTTATTTATTTTTAATGTTTAAATCGGGATTTTTCTCCTCTTTTTTATTTTACTCCTTTAAATATGTACTCTTTCTAAAAAATAATTTACACACACATATTTAAAAAATAAATACGTAAAATTTCACTTTTCTGCCGGGAGCTGATAGCTTAGGGGCAAATCTCAGACTGATGCCAAATCATCCGGGTTTCTATCCTGGCTTGAGATGATCTGAAGTCTAGCCACACTGATGAGCTGTGATATGACGAAACAGACGGTGGAAGACAATATATATATATATATATATATAAATTATAGTTTAAGTTATGTTATAATTATAGGTTAACTTGCACAATATCGGAGATGGTGTTAGTAAATATAAAAGTGAAGATTGTTGTCAACACACAGTGACACAACAGTCTGTTTCATGCTTAAACGCAACAGACACACACACATATATATATATATATATATATATATATATATATATATATATATATATAATTAGGTCTAAGCCTTGAATGGCAAACTTTCTAGGATGGCCTCTCGATAAAAAAACACTCAGTGTAATTGGAAACGACCATGAATGTCTGAGTTAGGTAGACCATTCAACGTAAGCTCAAACGTTTTATATTGTATATTTTAATTATATTTTTATTTATCTATTTTAAGCATTTCACCCCAAGCAGGGGGGAGTTGACTCGTGCATGAGGAGTTATAGAGAGTGAGAGTAAGAATGAAGAGGGATGTTTGAGGAAGGGACAAATCGAAGGACAGGGGTCAAGATAAAGGCATCAGAAGATGTCGATTGATATTAAATTTCAATTTTTGAAGATTATAGTTATCAGGGAAGCAAGTAAGAGGAGGGGAGTTCCACTGTCGGGAAGTGCGAAAGAAGCAGCTGTTGGGACAGAAGAGATGGTTACATTTAACTGTTTCGACACTAAAACGGTCGTCCTAGTAGCACGCTTAAACTCATGCAGTTGGAGCATGTAAATATTTGCAGAAAAGACGCAAGGAAATCACATCACTTCTGTGAGAAAGTGACTGTAGTCGAGATACCAGGTCAGGACCTATCACATTGCATATCCGTCTTTGGATTTTGTTGAGAACCTTGAGATGAACAACAGGGGCGCCAGATTATATAGGGCAACAGTATTCAATGTAAGGACGAATGGTTGACTTGTACATTTGAAGGATGGACTCGGACGAGAAAAACCTTCTGGCGCAACACAGAGAACCAGATTTACTTGCCGTAGACGTAGCCAATGATTCCACGTAATTGTTCCACCTCAGGTCAGTAGGAAACGTGAGAACAAGAAACCGCAGAGAGACCTTCTCGTGTAGTTGAGCATCAGCCATGTTGATAGGAGACAGGGAGGTTTCCCTCTGGTGGGTAAATGAGAACAGTTTCGTTTTGGAAGCATTAAAGTTCACAAGTCATTTCTTGCCTCAGTAAACCACAGATTGGATGCCCTTTTCGAGACCAACGACAGGTTAACAATATCTGTAATGCTGGATTTACTATTGATTTCTATATCATATTTTATATTTTCTGCCATGAATCAAAAATCATTTTTTTTTTTTTATCTCTGAATCGGAACAAACCAAACATAGAATATTGCTGCCATATATGATCTTGAGCTGCCTAATTATCAATATCCAGTCTTGACAGAGGTCAATTCGTTTACGCGGCCTTCTGGGGATTACACTATCTCCCCCCGCTCCACTGTCATTCTTTTCCTCAGAGACACAATGTCAAAAGTATGACGCAAACCTATTGCTATCTTTATCAGTTTCCCTTATCAAATGATCTCCGCTCTTTAGTTGCGTCAGTTCAGACCTTTTGTTATACCAGAACATACCCTATTCTATTGTAATAGACTCTCCCACGCATATCAAGTAGTAGTAGTAGCGGTAGCCAGTTGAGCTCAGTGGAGTTGAGTGAGTCAGTTGATGTCGGACATTAAAGTATCAACCATCACAACTAGATTGCTGCGTCATTAATTATTATTGCAAGTTGCTAACGTTTTGTACGTCGGACCCTTTTAGGACCGACTTAGCGAAATACAAGCCTCCAGTGTTAAAACTACTCTACAACACCTTTACACCTAAAATCCTGGTTGACACTTTCACATAGCTGAATCATCTTCATTCCCCCGGCATTTCATTTAATAGTAGGAAGTCCCACACAGACAGCTTGTTCACACAAACAGGTACTTTGTGGAGATCATTTATAACGACTGGGGGGAAAAAAACCAGCAAGTCAAATGTTCAGCTCCTGCCTATTTTTTTTTTAGTTTCATTCGTTCAGACATTTATAATTACAACTCTCTACACTATATCCACGGAATTGAATCACCCACATATCCACTCTACCAACATTTTTCCTAGAAATGCTATTTTTTGGAACATTTGCTAAATAATTCAATCGTAATCTTTTCCAAACAAGGGTCAGTTGCTATATATCCTCCTTATCCTCATAACCTTCTCTTCATGTTATCACCTCTTACATTCATATCATGCACCTCGTTCAGTTCCCCTCTGCAGTGAATGGATCTTGAAACTTTTATCGGTTGAACTTTAGTTTAAAAAATACTGTGAAATTTTGTTGGTTTTTTCTTTCTTTCAGTATCTGTCTATATTTCTGAGATGAGGTATTATGTACACTTTCTACATTATTCGGACTATTGTCCTCATCTTTTTTCGCCATAATTATTACAACGTTTTGGTTGTTGTACGCTCCGGCCTTCTTCAGGAATGTCGAACTGAACCCTTTATTTCGCTCACTGGGGTAGACTGTTCTAATTCCACGTGCTATGTTTTAATGGATGTCAGTTATCAGATTATTAATTCCCCTCTCCAAGTTCTCCACTGCCTTAACCGGGTATTGAACTCACACTCTTTGGGTCCTGTCACTGGATCTAATTAACACCTTTATCGACTGTGCCATGTGTCCTTTTTTCCTAAGTTTACTGAATTATTTAAAATCATTTTTAATATATAAATAGGACGTGTCGTCTGGGAGTGTCTGTCCGTTGTATTGGTGACAGTAGCTGAATAGAGGAATATGAAACAAGTGCTATTATTCTCGCTTAGTATATTTATTTAAAGTGCATCGGGGCGTGAGCTTCACGTTATAAAGTAAGGATAAAACGTACATTAGAGCAAATACGAAAGGAAGGACTTGTCAAAAGGGTTTTTAAGAAAACTGGGCAGGGAGAATACGAATAAAAATTGATACAAAGCCAATGTAGTCAAACTTTTTTTCTTTTTTTTACATCAGAATCATTGAATCGGACATACTTACATAGCGTTGTTCGGTAGATGCACGCGATTACTTTTCACATGTTAGAGAAATTTGACATATCTAGAAAAATCCGGCACTGCTGACAAACGGATCGTTCTAGCTATGACGATAAACTACATCCAACAGCAACACCTCCGATCAGGTTTTTGAGGAGCTTGGAACCACCTCTTAATTGCTTTCCGTTCGACCGGGGTGGTAGCACCTGTTAGGCTCCCTTCTATGGGCAAATAGTGAGCCCCAAACAAAAACAATAGTACTTTTTTTTTAGTAAAATGACCAATAATGAACTTTTACTGGTCTCATAGCCAAAAAAAAAAAAAAAGGTTCTAACGCACCACTGTGCCTATATATATATATAATATATATATATATATATATATATATATATATATATATATATATATATATATATATATATATATATATATATATATATATATATATATATATATTATATATTTACCCGATGTAAAAAGCCTAAATTATACGCCAGTTTCTTCTAGTCTAGTCTGTTTAATACTCGGGATACAAGTTAGATTAACCAATGGTTCAGACGGTGCAGCAGAAAAGTATAGCAGGTGAGGCTGAATGATTGATAGAAAAAGATTTACAATAGATTTTAAAAATTCATATGAAAAAAATTAATGATTTCAAAATTTAAAGTGTTATCAAGGTTCATTTGTAACTGCTTGTATGAGTCTCAGTACCGATTTTTATGATTGTGATACTTTTGCATTATATCAAGTATTAAGAATATAGTAACTCGAGTCCGCAAATTGGAGGAAAGTTATCAATGATAATGTTTTATTTTTATATGTACTTTTTATCACATAAAATTTGATGAGGCCTGAACAAATTTTCATTCCGAAAATGCGGTCAATAGAAAAAAAATTGTTGGGAACCATCCCGGGTATAAAATGGTGCTAGGTGAGAATATTCTGCTTTAGACTAGAATTCGTACCCTTAATTCCCCACCCCACCCACGTAATAAGATTAATATTATTTATCCGCTTTACCTTTTTATTTTATGTCATTGTTCCAGACAAGTTTATGAAATTAAAACATGAATATAAGCTTTTAACAACTTGAATATTCTATAAAACACTCTTTACTTTCACCAATCAGTTGTATTAACTGAACAATATTAATTCCTTTGTAGAGCCCGGGATACCTGATTAGCGTTGAATTCGTTCATATCAGCCATTATTGCCAATTTTTAGACTGGGATCATCACATAACATTCTACACGAGAAAAAACATTTGTTGATGCTACTAATAAAAATGGTGTATAAATGGTGGGTCAGGTTGGGGCTAAGCTGTCATACTCCAGGTTATGGAGTAGGCTCACCCCAGCCATACATCAAGAGTTACTCTGGAATAAGCTAAACGCTACCCTGATATATTCTACGAGGAAATTGATCTGGTTTGACACACTGGAAAGAAAGTATACTTGGCAGAAATATATTTCGTTTTGTATATAAATATTTCGACGTTTCCGTTCCCTCGGAAATTTGACTTCAAGCCATAATTTGTTCTAATTCTAATCATTCAACTCTAATTGCCTGTGGTCAAGTAACGAGTCATGGTTACGTTCAGGGGCATGAATGCAGAATTGTAAATTGACCAGCTGTCTCTCCCCACTAAAAAGCACTCGAATCACCGTATTTACTGAACAACGTTTTAATACAAACGCAGGACACACACACAAAAAAATACCCAATTCAATTATCGAAGAATCAGATTGTTAGATTCCGTGCAAAGGGAATGAATACGTAACACCAGGTGGATACTAGAAGAAAGGTTTATTGTACACAACAAATATGATATGAAATACGGTACAGTTATACACACAGGTCAATCTAGTAATGAGTGTCACTGATTGGATGGTCGGACGTGCTTGCGTCGTCTCTCTCTCATTCTTCCTGTAAATCTCTCGTAGACAGTTGACATTATAGGTACTTGCTACCTATAGTGTAATGATTCATGGGGGAGGCTTGTTATTCAATTACATCACAAATCAAATCCACGCAAGAAATATGCTTTGTTTTGCGATAAAGAATTTTAGACCCACATTGATGGTAGGCTTGAATGATTAAAGCATTAATGTGATCATTACAAAACGAAATATGGCAGAAAAGGCAGCTAAGAAGAAACTCGTATCAGTTAATGAAATGGCTTTCGTTAGTTGGCAAGGCACAATGGAAATATTATTGTAATGGGGAAAAATATGAATAATACTGGAGCATAAAAAAATAGAGTACTCATATTTGCATCGTTGTTTTTTTTTTATCTTTGGTAGTTTGACTCACCATTCTTGCAGTTTGGTCATTAGTAATCCAGTCAGTTAAACGTCACGTGATACACGCTTGGGTGATCATGTCTCTTTCGATCTATGACTGCTATTACATACAGTCTAGTACCATTTTCTCTGTAAAGGAATTTCTCTGTTTCCTAATTCTTTTGCTTAGCATTTGGAAGGCATCTTTTGCTATCTTTTGCGACTTCGGATTTTGGTGTCGCACTTTCTCTTCTCTGTTAAAATACTTTCCAGATATTTAAATCGTTGTACTTGTTGAATTTGGTGTCTCCAATATGTAATCTGCACGTCGGGTTGTCCCTTTTGCTAACAACCATGCATTCTATACTCTTTTAATTGATGCTTATTCCTTTCTTTCTGTTTTCCTTCACTACCTTTGCTAGAGGTCTTTGGAGTTTCCTTTCTATGTCTACTATCAACATTGTGTCATCTGCATATCTTATATTTTTAAGACTGCAGCCGCCAGTAATGAATCCTGGTAGGACTTGTAATTCTCTCAGAATCCGCTAATTGTATAGGCTGAATAACTCTAGTGAAGAGAGACATCGTTGTCTTACACCCCTTTCTATTTTTGTATATTTACTGAATTCGTTTATATCCGAATGCAGGCTGTATGTTTGCAGTATAGTTTTGGGATTATTCTAATGCCTTTCCCTAAATGTTGTAACAGTTCACTGTGATGTTCTTCATCAAACGCTTTTGCATAATCTATAAAATATACCATTTTTGCGTTTGTATGGCTTTTTCCGATACCATTCTGTTGTATCTCGTGTTCACGAGATAATAGAGAGAAATAAATAAGGAAGACAAATTCGTAAGTAAGTAATGAAATAGAAGGTTTACTACACAAAAGTACACTTAGCAATGGGCCTAATGATAACTCTGTATTTATCCGAGCTCCCCACAGATCGGAATGTGGCACAAGGCCAGTTTAACGTGGGCTTTTCCGATCCCGTAGGCTCGGGAAAAATTCTCCCGCAGACCCCGTAATGACGGGTTCAGGCTTGTCTACCTCCTCAGATGAGACTCTGCCCTTCGGCATAGACTCATCTGAGTTCCTCTCCGCCCAAAGACCTTGAGTTCGACAAGCACTAAGATCTTAGCGCGCGGATAAGACTTAATGCTGACTTAAGTATAAGTTCCCTTTTTGTTTGTATTTTCTCAAATCTCGTCCTTGCTCACATGTTCGGTCCATGTTGTCCTCAGCATCTTTCTATAGAGCCACACTTCTTTTGCTTCAAGCCTGTTCTTCATCTTTGAGAAGATTGTCCAGCATTCGCTGCCATACCGGAAGACAGATATCACGTGATTCCAATTGAGGTTTGGCGTGAATTTGAGAGCCAACATGTAGATAAACGTTTACAAAACTGTCTGTTCTCTTTTTGGTTTTTTAGACTCTACTGTTGTTCTTCCTTTCTTCTCAAATCCGATTAATTCCCGGGAGATAATCTTCGTTCTTTTCTGTGTCATCAGCGGCTTATATTTTTATGTTTTATATATTTCCTTCGTCTAATGCTTTGTTTAGGATCAGGAAGGAACCTATTAACACTAATGATCCTTAGAATCACATTTGCCGTTATATTTTATGCCACTATCCAGACAGTTAAACATATGAACCTGCTCGATTTTAATATCGCCAACACATAGCTCACGTCTTGATCTATCTCACTTATCGATAACTATGCATACTGTCTTCATACAGTCAAGTGTCAGTCTTTTCTTTTCGCTTTCTTTTACTACTGAGTCTGCTGTCAACATAATGTCATCCAAGAGCAATAACAAAGAGAAAAAATAAAATATTGATAGATAAATGGAGCCTCAACGCGGCGAGATTGAATTCGAATAACACTGGGCGTCTAACTGATGAGGTTTTGTAACAGGATATTTTGAATTTATGCCTAAATCGCACTAAAATACCAATTCAAGATTAATCCCCCAGTTTGAGCAGTGTTAAGCTTGATCCATACATATATATTTGATCATTTAGGAATACAAGATACTGTAAACTATTTTTGCCCTTGTGCCAGGCGAAGCTAAGATTAGACGAAAATGAGGTTTTGCAGCTTTTCTATTTTTGTTATTACTTTTGGTTCTCTGATTAAATTCTATGTGAATTCCAGTTCTTTCTTCTTTGGAACAGACTGTGAAAAAATAGCATTGTTGTGTCAGACAGTTCGATTAAATTTTTTGTTTTCTCTAATTCTTTTTTATGGCGTTCTTCAAAAGTTTATTGCATTCGTTTCTTGTCCAGTTCTACATTTTCATTCCAACTTTCACGTCATTTTTATGACTTAGATATACCTTCTGCCGTACGTAAATATAGATATTCGAGAAGCGTTGCAGTGTCTCAGAGTAAAATAAAAGGTAGGAAGATTGTATTGTGTCACTCATAAGCAAGAATAGATACTCAATTGCTAAAATAATCATTTCAAAATCAACGTTCACCTGGTTTCAAATAGCGACTGCGAGCACAGGTGGGTATTATAAAAGGAGGTGATTAAACAGAGAGAAGATTGCCATACATACATACATAGGTAAATACGTATGTATATATATTCATACATAGCTACGGAAATATGTATGTATATAAATTCATACATAGCTACGGAAATATGTATGTATATATATTTATACATAGCTACGGAAATATATATGTATATATATATATTCATACATAGCTACGGAAATATATATGTATATATATATATATATTCATACATAGCTACGGAAATATATATATATATATATCTATATATATATTCATATATGTACATACATGCAAAATTATATATATATATATATATATATATATATATATATATATATATATATATGCATGCACATACGTATAAAAATATTTACATGGATAAATGTCTAATTTACGAAAAGAATTAAATAACCCTAACATCCCATTTTAACAAACATATTTACCAAAATTACACAAAATATCTTGAAACACTAAAGATAATAATTTATTCAATAAAATTGGCAATGGCTTCAATCATGGCTTCCATAATACTTCGGACTCTCTGGCATCTCTTGAGAGCGGTCTTCTTTTTTAAGTTGGTGAATGCTGATATAATTCTTTCCTTTAGTTCATGTTTGGTGTTATAAAGACTTTTATTGAAATTTCGCTCAACTTTGTTCTACACATAATAATCAAGTATGTTGGAGTCTGGGGAGTTAAGTGGCCAGATGTAAAGGTGTGATCTGGTCGTTGAAATTGTCTGACAGCTATGACTGAGTTCTCTTACTTTTATGGCATGGGGCAGAGTCCTGTTGCCAGATACAGGCTCTTGGCGGAAGACCGCTCAGTCTTAATGAATAAATGTTTATAGATATAAACAATTTGGGCATAAGAATCAACACTGCATATTGACTGTCAGATCCGCAGCCGAAGCGAACCTCAAACCTATATATGTCTTATTTCTTTATCATTCTCTTTTGTAAATCACATTTGCGGGTGTTTTTTTTTTTTGCAATTTCTCATCGATTCTCCTCACCTAGTTGAAGTCTCGCTTACTTTCAATTTTGTCCGCGATAATTATTTCAAAAATTGAATTAGTTAGGCACTAGAGTGCCTGTTCCAATCACACACTGAGTAGTGCATTTGCTCTAATAGATATAATCTGTTTAAGAAGCTTACCAACTACTGTTCTCTGATGGGGTTTTCTTCGCGCGGTTTATACAGAATATTCTAGAAGTCATCCCACGAATTTCTAATTATAATTTGCTTTTACTACTTATTTCCAATTAGATTTACATTTACATGAATGGGTCCTAGCATTTGCGATTATTTGTCGAGAGAACGCTAGAAGTAATATTGTAACGAAAATAAATTCTAAAATTTAAGGAAATATTAAATCTCATCGGTTTGATGAGATCAAATTGGCAGCTGATTTAAAAAATAAACTCTGTAGTTAACTGGAGCAAAGAATTGTTTGTTTATTTTAAGGCCACCAAAACGAAATTCTCCCTTAATCTTGCTCTAGACCCATATCCGCCTTCCATAAGCATGGCTGATGCTAACCTGCAGGGGAGTGACTCGTTTCAACTTCTCGATCTAATATGTTCTGTTAGCATGAAGTGGAAAGATTATATTGAATTAATTGCTACGTTTCCTGCTTGAAACATAGTTGTGTCCTACTATATAATTTTTCTCACCAGAATCTAACATATATAGTTATCGGTAAAATTATCTAGAACTTCAACGCGAAAAGGCACAGGGAGTCACTCTCAGGGAGGTTAGCATGACCCATACTTATGGGGTGTGTCAAAGACGTATGTAAAAGAACAATCGGGAAGCGTTGCATAAGGTATTTGTATGGACAGGAAATATCTGAAATGTGTCGAATTATTATTCGATGAAAATAAAATTGACGATTTTAATTTTTTTTACCCCATTGTAGACTTTCATTTAGAAATATCTACATATTAATATAAACTCTGAAAAAAAAAGGAACGAAAATCAATAATATTTATTTTTACTCAAATATTTAATTTATAAATCTCAATATAATTTTGGGGATTTACTGTATTTTTTTTCTCTCGATTCCCAGTGCAACTTTTGAATTACATTCCCTTATCATTATTTTTGCTTACACATTGATATATATATATATATAAGTAATTCATCGAGTCTAGAAGAAACCTCAAAAGAAAGCACTGGACGGCCGTTTCGTCCTATATTTGGGACTCCTCAGCAGTACGCATCCACTACCGAGAATTGAAACCCGGATAGTTATATTGACAGGCAAACATCATACCAACTGTACCATCGAGCCACGGTGACGAAGAGGTAGCGAACTAGACTCGATATTGGGCCGCTCATTCACTACTTCCGTGGTTGAACTCATCCAGGTTTTTTACCCATAATGCTCTAGGGGGCACAATCCTTTTAGTACAGTTGTTATGACCTTTGCCTGTTAATTTAACTGTCCGGGTTTCAATTCTCGTTAGTGGATGCGCACTGCTGATGAGTCCCAAATATAGGACGAAACGGCCGTCCAGTGCTTTCCGCATTCTGTTGAGGTTTCTATCAGACTCGATGAATTATTTAATTATCTCAAATCCTCCTTAATTTCTATCATTTATATATATATATGTATATATATATCCCACTCTATGCCACTTCCCTATCTTCCTCCCCCAATTCACCTTTCTCCGTCTATCTCTTTTTATATATATTATATATTTGTGTACATATTATATATATATATATATATATATATATATATATATATATATGTGTGTGTGATATGGGAGAGTAGTGATTCTGTTAGGAAACATGATATTGGGGAAAGTCTGGACATAAATTAATATTAGGACTCACAAGAATTTTCCTTTTGTATGAATTATATACACACACACACACACTTCCCGACAGTTGGACTCCCTTCCTCTTACTTGCTTCCCTGGTAACTATAATCTTCAAAAATTGAAATGTAATATCAATCAACATCTTCTGATGCCTTTATCTTGACCCCTGTCCTTCGATTTGTCCCTTCCTCAAACATCCCTCTTCATTCTTACTCTCACTCTCTATAACTCCTCATGCACTAGACAACTCCCTCCCTGCTTGGGGTGAAATGCTTAAAATAAATAAAAATATAATTAAAATATACAATATAAAACGTTTGAGCTTACGCTGAATGGTCTACCTAACTCAGACATTCATGGTCGTTCCAGTACACAGTGTTTTTATCGAGAGGCCATCCTTAGAAAGTTTGCCATTCAAGGCTTAAGACCTAATCATATATGCGTCTCTGTGTGTGGATGTTTGTGTGTAGCGTTTAAGCATGAAGCAGATGTTGTCACTGTCTGTTGACCTCGATCTTCACTTTTATATTTGCATACACCATCTTTGATATTTATTGAATCTCTTGCGGGTACTCTTAACTTCAACTTTTTTGTATAAATTTTGTATTAGATTGTGATCCGATGTCTGGCTAGGCCATTCCAGAACATCTGTTCTGTTTTACTTGAGCCAGTGTTGAGTTGTATTAGCCATGGGATAATTGTCCAGTTGGAATACAAAATCTCGATCAAGACCCAAACCTGTTGCACTTTTTAATATATAGGTTTATAAGATTTCCTTGTATTTTGCTAC